>JAWNNR010000646.1:0-263052 GCA_035044725.1 Scaptomyza caliginosa
GTTAACTAATATCTATTTGAGTTCTTATATGTAAAATAAGATTAGAGATTAGTTACAACAATGATGTTCGATCATCTATTTCATTACTATCATAAAATAGAATACGACACTAACTCATTACATTGTATGCTCGGTTGAGTGTCAGGCAGCTGGCAACCACATGTTGTCCAGCCGTTAGATGTAAAACATGATTAGTTCAGCAGATCTTATTTCTTAATTAATAAATAATCATTGACCTTCAGTTGAAGTGGCGAACAGGACACCATGAGCCCTTGATCCTCACTCAACGAACATCGACATTTAGTTCAAGTGGTAAACATGTCACTATGACCACTTGAAAGGGTCACATAGCCGGCAATCACGACATATGCGTGTGGCCGCTATGATGGGAACGCCAGGCTCAGCACTTCATGCAAGGCTTAGCGTTTCTTCTCTCTTAGGCTTCATTATAATAATTTTTGTACTCTAGCATTTAGTCTAAAATGAATTTTCAATATAATCCGTCGCTTAAAGAATTAATGTTCGCGTTTTAGTTAACTCAGTGCGAGTCAGGCCTATCGCCGGCTCAGCCAATAAATAAAAGTCCGAATCATCATCGGCAAACTAATAAATAGCATTTCTCAATGCTAATAATAAAATAACAAAACACTACCAAGTGTTAATAATTACAAATATAATAATTGGCGCCCAACTCGTGGCTAAATCAAACCCACGCGGCTTCGTTTGAAGCATTAAATAAAAAAAAAAATAATATAATAATTTTTTTTTTCCTAAACACAAAAAAGTGTCCGAAATTCTAGTGTTTAAACACAACCTAATTTGTTTTGTTTTTACCTCCGCACGCTTTTTGAAAACTCGGTTATTGAACAAGTGAATCGCAAAATAAATATAAAAATACGATTAACGATTTCTGAACATTTGTGTCTGAACAAGTGCTGAAAGTCATGGTTGAAGAAAACTAAAGTTTATGAAAAAATAAACAAACTCAATAATAAAAAAAAAAATCTCGTGACCAAAGTGCGCTTAAGCGCCATGAACAAATAGTGTTAATTAAAACTCGTGGTTGAATCCGTTGGCACACGCGTTACTTAGTGAAAAAATGGTTCACATAGTCAACAAACTGTTCGCAAAAAAAAAAAAAAAAAGAAAAAAAAACTCTCGTGACTAAAGTGCGCTTAGGCGTTAAGAACAAATAACCTACTCAAATAAATAGTGTGTGGGTGTGTCTGGAGTGTAAAGACTGCAGCGTTGGAGCAAGGAAGTAACAGCGCAGGAGGAAAAAATAAATCCGGAAATAGCTCACGTCCCAAAATTTAAAAAAAAAAAAAAAAAAATTTAAGTGGGTCCCTTAAGAGAGACCTGTCGTTATAAATACTCGTATGAGTTGATTGATTCGGTTTGGTAGTTGTCCGTTTGGTAATAAAGCGCCCGGGCTTCCCTCATAGTTGGTAGCATGAATTATGATCAGATTAAATCGTTAATAGAGGCCGCTGTTACGAGCGCCATTGCGGAACAAGATGCTCTGTCTCAGCAGTCTTTTGCTAAACAAGATGCTCTGTCTCAGCAGGCTTTTGCTAAACAAGATGCTCTGTATCAGCAGGCTTTTGCTAAACAAGATGCTCTGTCTCAGCAGGCTTTTGCTAAACAAGAAGCTCTGTATCAACAGACTTTTGCAGAACGAGCTGTTCGAGCTCAGCAGGAAAATGCTGAACTGGCTGCTAGTTATCAACAGTTGGTTCAACAGTGGGATCAGTTACCGATCAACAGGGTCATTAAACTGTCGGAGCTAAGGGCGACAGCGCATATCAGCGCTCCGAGAATGCAGACGTGTGCTGTCTTAGAGGCTAAGAGCGACGTCCATTGCATTGATCAATTGGACACCTTCAATGGTTTGTCTGAATCTTTGGGCACACAAGAGTCACATGGCTCTTGGAGACAAGCGGACACAGCCGCTTACCAGGGGCTTAATAAAGCGCGGGAACATATTAAGGTCAATCATACCTCAAAGCCCCGTCAGCTAAACAGACCCCTAGTTCACGCTAACAAAAGAACAACCACGTCCGCTCAAGCTTTTAATAATATGGAGCAACGAAAAATAGCCCATGTCTCGCAAGAATCGCGACAAAACACGAAGCCAAGTGCTAAAGCCATCTCTAATGCAGAGGCAGAAATAATTTTTAATGCCTCAGATAGCTATGGCTTAAAAGTCATACATTTTAAAAGGGGGAATGGACCCATCCTACCCGTTACAAGCGCCTTTGCTGAACAAGTTACTCTGGATCTACAGAGGGAACAAGCACTGATCAACCCAATCAGTGAACTGTCGGTTCTGGGGGTTGGCATCGCATATCGTCACCCCGAAGGGGCAAGCGTTTGCTGCCTTAGAAACTAAGAACGACGTCCATTGCAAAAGGCCATTGGACGCCATTAGTAGTCTGTCTGAATCTTCAGGGACACAAGAGCCACGTAGCTCTTGGAGGCAAGCGGCCACAGCTGCTTACCAGGGCCATAATAAAGCACGGGAGCCTATGAAGTTCGATCATTCCCTCTCAAGGCCCCATCAGCTAAACGAAGCTCTAGTCCACTCGAACGAGCAGACAGCCACGTCCGACCAACCTCACGACCATGGAGAGCAGCCAAAGGTGACCCAGGTCCCGCAAGAAGCAAGACAAAAGACAAAGTCGTATACCAATGCCACCTCCGATGCAGAGTTGGAAATTAACAATAAAACCTCTGAAAGGTATGACTCGGAAGTCATATCAAAGGACTCCACCCAACAGCAGGCAGAATTACTGGGCATGATAGAAAATGCTCAGATCGCGCTTAGGGCTAGACGAAATTCTTCTCGGCAAAATAGGGTCTTTGAGGTGGGAGAGCATGTCCTAGTAAGATCCACGGAACTATTGTTCTTATGGCTTAATATTAGTCATGATTTTGCTTAAACTTGACAAATCCTAAATCGAATCAATCAATGAGCTATAAAACGACCAAGACTCACAAGTCGGCCATAGCCATTTATACGCAACGTTTGTAAGGATTGAAAACTTGAGGAATCCACCAATACCCTTTAATGGATCAAAATTTTAAAAATTACGTTTAAGAAACTTTATATCTTTTCCATTGTCTTAATATCCGCTTCGTTCGTCAAGATAATTCAGTCCACTGACATTCTGAGTGCTATTACTAAGCTAAAAATAAAAAATATATAAAAAAAAATATTTTTAAGTACATTTGGAAGATTATTCCCGTCACTTAAAGGAATCATATGTTACGTATAAGAAACAGCGTACCAGCAAAACATCAGGAATGGCGCAACCTTCTTGACCAGAGATCACGATCAGCCATGGCTCCCTTTGCTTCCCGTGCCACATCGTGAATGTAGGCGATCTGGAAGCGGCCGAGGACGGCCTTTGGTTTAAAGGAGGCGGGGTGGGGGGGGGGGGGGGGGGGGTAGTAAACTAATATCTATTTGAGTTCTTATATATAAAATAAGATTAGAGATTAGTTACAACAATGCATGTTCGATCATCTATTTCATTACTATCATAAAATAGAATACGACACTACCTCATTGCATTGTATGCTCGGTTGAGTGTTAGGCAGCTGGCAACCGCATGTTGTCCAGCCGTTAAAAGTAAAACATGATTAGTTCAGCAGATCTTACCTCATTGCATTGTATGCTCGGTTGAGCATCTTATTTCTTAAGTAATGAATAATCATTAACGTTCAGTGAGTGATCCTAACTCAACGAACATCGACATTTAGTTCAAGTGATAAACATGTCACTATGAGCACTTGAAAGGGTCACATAGCCGGCAATCACGACATATGTGTGTGGCCGCTATGATGGGAACGCCAGGCTCAGCACTTCATGCAAGGCTTAGCGTTTCTTCTCTCTAAGGCTTCATTATAATAATTTTTGTTCTCTAGTATTTAGTCTAAAATGAATATTCAATAAAGTAAGACGTTCCGTCTGCTAAAGAATTAATTCGTGTTTTAGTTAACTCAGTGCGAGTCAGGCCTATCGCCGGCTCAGCCAATAATTAAAGTCCGAATCATCATCGGCAATCTAATTAATAGCATTTCTTAATGCTAATAATAAAATAACAAAACACTACCAAGTGTTAATAATTACTAAAATAATAATTTACATATTGTGTTGACCGGATAAAACATAATAGAAGTTGTCTGTCATTCACCACTGGTATACAAATTATATTATTAAAATACATCAATGTATAAATTATGGTTTAAGTTTTAATTATTTTTAATTGCTTGCATTGAGGAATTTAATTGTAATTATAAGTTAACTAAGTATTAATATAGAAAGTTCGATATCTCGCTGTTTATTAATACTAAGCTTAGACTAGCTTAGTCGCAGCCAAGAACTCCGTTGTTCAGCGACCATAAAACGCGGCATCGGCTGGTTTTGGCCTACTCAGAGTTTAGAGTACTGCTGTCCTCGGCGGTTCATAAGCGATAGGCTAACCTATTTGGCGTTCGTTTCGTTGCTATCCCGGTAAATGGGAAGCGTTTAACCCCTTAGGTAGTGCATGCTCCTAAAACCCGGCTTAGGGCTGCGGTAAGCATAGAACTCAATGCAACCTTAGTTTTGATGGTCTTGTCAGTACGGAAGGCTCAATACATGATCGTGAGCCGTTATGCTTAGCAGCGGGGAGTCTGCTTGGACGTTTTGGAGCCCGATGACGTTTACATCGGCCTATGGGCCCCTCTCGAGACTGATCTCGCTGAGCCGACGTTGATGATGATAATGCCATCGTCGACCAAGATATTGACGTCGAGGTGGGTAGGCTGCGTTTGACAGTGGGAAATATTTCCGGAATGCAGACCGTTGGCGCATGACACTACTTCAGCTTAGTTATAAAACGGTGCAGTTGTGGCTAGAGTGCGGTCAGTCAGCAGCAGAACTGAGCCGTTATATATGACGGTGTAGATTATTATTTTTTACAGAAATACTTACCTCTAACTAAATGAATCATATGAGGAAACTAGAAAACGTTAACGGGTAATACTTCTAGAATGTTAGTTAAAGCTAAATCTATGAGTCTAATATAATGGGATCTTTAATGTTTATTTAAGCTAGTTTGATTGATAATTGAAGAACACAAAGTACCGCTTAAGCGGAAATCGTGCTTTTTCTAGGACAATTTGGTTTTTGAATCAAATTAAAGCATTAAAAGCTCGCTATGCATTTTAGCTGCATGCAACTTTCAAGAGTGTTTTCATTTTGCCTTGAAAGAGCACAAAGCTCGTTATACGATCTTTCTACCAGATCATGTTTTGGTCAAAATCTCCCGCTCGTTTGAGGCCTATCTCTCAGAGTTCTTCAAATCATAGTTATTGGGCGTCCTTGCGATAAGACCGCTTCGATGTCATAGACAGATTATTCTGTTGTGAGGTCAAAGGGATTTTTGTTATTAGAGTAATCCTTTCAAGATGTTTCACAGTGGTGTAATCGGTTCAAAATCATTACAAATTCAAAATCTTAACAAAGCACCTGTAGGCCAGACCTAGGAAGGTCTGATTGGTTCTCACCTTTTAATTAAGATTTACCAAAATTGTAGTTGTCAGTATCATTGACATGCTCGGCTTTGGATAAATATCCGCTTTTTAAACTTGCGGAAGTTTATTACAAGGCGTTTTTCTCGAAGTCAGCCACTCTCTTAGGATGCGGGTACAGTTTGGAATAGATTGGCTCGTTACCCTCTTTTTGGATGGCTGCAACGACCGAAATTGTATAAGGTAGAGCTTGTACTCTATCTCTTAAGCATTTAAGAAACTCAGCTGATGCGTTCGTTCGTGGTGCTAATACTATTATGATCTCATTACTTTTTATTTAAAGACTACCGCTCAAGGCCGATAAATGTGGTTATACCAAAGAATGGTAAAGGGCAATTGAAGTAATTTTTTTTAGAGCCATAAATAGACTAAATTGTAACTGCCTAAAAAGCTTGTTGTAATTTGGATTGTTCACTTTATTTTTGTGTTGGGTTGAGTGCAAATTATACAGTTGTTTTTGTAGAAAAATCGCATAATAGATTCCTCGAAGCTGAGAAGGCCAATGTTGGGAGACGACAGGGTCCTACCTGGCAATCAAGCAAACATGTCTGACCCCAAGGTTACCAACAGAAAAAAATATATATGTATATATCAGCCCATAATCATAACACTAGCCAAAATAAAGATAAGCAAATGATAATACGTATGGATGTTGTCTCATCTACTAGCGATCCTTCAGTTACTTCGTTGGTTGGTAGCACTTAATTGGATCATCTAAATAACTATAGCACTCCTATAGAGCCAAATGTTTAGTCCAAGACTATAGACTTTTAACCGCTTTTAACTGAGGATATTTAAAAAAAATATGTTGCAACTCTGCCTATATACTTTATATTTGTTTCAAGGTTTCCCCCTGACTTGCCCCTGAGGCCAAATGGTAAGCCGATTTTACGGTAGAGAATTTAAAATTAGCTTATGATCGGAATAGCTCGTCAAATAAAATCGGTGTTTTAGTTGGCTCATTAAAAAATGTTTCCGTATTTAATAGAACAAAACACTAACACCCCCGTCCTACATGTCTGTCAGAATATAAAAGGTCTATGTAGTAAGATAAACTGCTTATACTTGCACTGCAATTTTTACTTTCTATGTCATTGTCAAAACATGGTTAAGGCAAGGCATTTTAGTTCTGCCCGTTAGATACTGTATTTATAAACAGAATTGTACTCTCCGTCGTGGCGGTCTTAGGTTTACAGATTTTAAATCAAAATATTCTTCAATCCTAGCCTTTATCTTATCCCGAAGTTGTATAGCACACAATATTAAAGGTATTCATCACTTAATCGTCCCAGGTGCTATGCTCCTTAATGAACATTAAAAACCGAATTTGTCAATCGAAAAACCAGTTTTGCAACACTTACTAGTCTAACATTTCTCTCTTCTACGTGTCTGACGACCTAAACGTGGAAATATGTACTTATAACGCCTTAGAATCTTTATTTAATTAATGTGTCCCGGTTGGTAAGTCAAATAAACTTGTGTGGCTTATCTGATAGTTCGACAGTGCTTAAAATTTTTTTTTTTTTTTTTAATATTTCGAGCAAGTGGCGCCTTTAACAACATATGCAAACACGATCAAAACGATACACACAAATATCTGTGCGTTACATTCACTCATGCATTCACTCATTTTACCTATACAACTTGTCTTTTTACTCTGATACCGAAGGTAAAGAGTACACTTGTTCAGTACAATGTCCGTCAAGGTGTTAGTCCGTTCGAATGAATGAGTTATTTTTGTTTGGCTATTTTAAATATAGAGCATGTCAGTATCATTGACATGCTCGGCTTTGGATAAATATCCGCTTTTTAAACTTGCGGAAGTTTATTACAAGGCGTTTTTCTCGAAGTCAGCCACTCTCTTAGGATGCGGGTACAGTTTGGAATAGATTGGCTCGTTACCCTCTTTTTGGATGGCTGCAACGACCGAAATTGTATAAGGTAGAGCTTGTACTCTATCTCTTAAGCATTTAAGAAACTCAGCTGATGCGTTCGTTCGTGGTGCTAATACTATTATGATCTCATTACTTTTTATTTAAAGACTACCGCTCAAGGCCGATAAATGTGGTTATACCAAAGAATGGTAAAGGGCAATTGAAGTAATTTTTTTTAGAGCCATAAATAGACTAAATTGTAACTGCCTAAAAAGCTTGTTGTAATTTGGATTGTTCACTTTATTTTTGTGTTGGGTTGAGTGCAAATTATACAGTTGTTTTTGTAGAAAAATCGCATAATAGATTCCTCGAAGCTGAGAAGGCCAATGTTGGGAGACGACAGGGTCCTACCTGGCAATCAAGCAAACATGTCTGACCCCAAGGTTACCAACAGAAAAAAATATATATGTATATATCAGCCCATAATCATAACACTAGCCAAAATAAAGATAAGCAAATGATAATACGTATGGATGTTGTCTCATCTAATAGCGATCCTTCAGTTACTTCGTTGGTTGGTAGCACTTAATTGGATCATCTAAATAACTATAGCACTCCTATAGAGCCAAATGTTTAGTCCAAGACTATAGACTTTTAACCGCTTTTAACTGAGGATATTTAAAAAAAATATGTTGCAACTCTGCCTATATACTTTATATTTGTTTCAAGGTTTCCCCCTGACTTGCCCCTGAGGCCAAATGGTAAGCCGATTTTACGGTAGAGAATTTAAAATTAGCTTATGATCGGAATAGCTCGTCAAATAAAATCGGTGTTTTAGTTGGCTCATTAAAAAATGTTTCCGTATTTAATAGAACAAAACACTAACACCCCCGTCCTACATGTCTGTCAGAATATAAAAGGTCTATGTAGTAAGATAAACTGCTTATACTTGCACTGCAATTTTTACTTTCTATGTCATTGTCAAAACATGGTTAAGGCAAGGCATTTTAGTTCTGCCCGTTAGATACTGTATTTATAAACAGAATTGTACTCTCCGTCGTGGCGGTCTTAGGTTTACAGATTTTAAATCAAAATATTCTTCAATCCTAGCCTTTATCTTATCCCGAAGTTGTATAGCACACAATATTAAAGGTATTCATCACTTAATCGTCCCAGGTGCTATGCTCCTTAATGAACATTAAAAACCGAATTTGTCAATCGAAAAACCAGTTTTGCAACACTTACTAGTCTAACATTTCTCTCTTCTACGTGTCTGACGACCTAAACGTGGAAATATGTACTTATAACGCCTTAGAATCTTTATTTAATTAATGTGTCCCGGTTGGTAAGTCAAATAAACTTGTGTGGCTTATCTGATAGTTCGACAGTGCTTAAAATTTTTTTTTTTTTTTTTAATATTTCGAGCAAGTGGCGCCTTTAACAACATATGCAAACACGATCAAAACGATACACACAAATATCTGTGCGTTACATTCACTCATGCATTCACTCATTTTACCTATACAACTTGTCTTTTTACTCTGATACCGAAGGTAAAGAGTACACTTGTTCAGTACAATGTCCGTCAAGGTGTTAGTCCGTTCGAATGAATGAGTTATTTTTGTTTGGCTATTTTAAATATAGAGCATGTCACCAAGTCTTGCTAAAAGGTATCTAATGATATCCATCACGCCCACTCATGCCGTCCGATTTTCAAAATCAAAAACCACACCTTCCACAATTTGTAAGCTAAACCCACCAAATTTGCCTTAAAATCTAAAATAGCTATCTCTTTCGCACCATTTCAGCTAGGGTTACTATATATATAATGGCAATATACCCGCTGTTGATAATAAAAAAAAAAACGATCATTCATGGCCGAAACCAAATAGACTAAAAACCGACTGTTTTAATTAAACTATGAACATATTTCACAGTCGATTGTTATAAACACGAAGATTTTTTAGTAAAGCTTGTCGTGAGATTGACTTCATCTATTCTAAAGGACGGTGTATAGCAAACCAAAATAAATAGAATTTTCAGTGCGATAAAAATACTAGCTCCTTACGTAAGAAACGGCCTTACATTGTAAATAAAACATCTTACAAATCATAGCAACGTTTGTATTATCAATTTACTCAAAACTGTATACATCATAGCCATTCATAATATTACATATGGAATATATGCCCGACTGGAATGATAGAAAAATCCCACAAGTTGCTGAATGATAGCACAGAATAATTGTATTTATGATTTAATAGCGTTTTTCTTAATTCTAGAGTTTTATGTTTATATCTATTAAATGTATGTCTGCATATATGTACATCTGAGAACAATTTTCATCGAATTACTTGTCTATGTAAATTTTACTTTATACAAATTATACAATGCGTTAAATTTTTACTGGTATTTGCAAATATTTTATTAAAACTAATAGGTATTCGGTGATTTTATAATGTAAGTTTCACGTAATTGCCGAAAAAATTATGGCGCTCTAAAAAAAGGCGGAACGATAAAAAAATGTACCTTTCAATTGTTTCCTCCTTTTATGTGATTTGGTAAAATTTCGCCCATAAGATTAAAATTATATTAAGATAATTCCATAAATTTTTTATATTACACGAGCTTTGCGCTTACAACATTGTTTTTCAGGCTAAATGTGTGGTATATAGAGGTAGGGCAAAGGAATAGAGTACATAAAAGATGACATTGGGGTGAATTAATGAAACTTTACAAATTTCTTTGATTTAAAATAACTACTTATATCTTTCTAGTTATCATCGACTTGGCGTTACTGGCGGTGCTGTTTGTATTCCCATAACGTTTCCAGATATAGAAGTATGGCCTGCCCCTATAGAAGACGCGTTAACTATGCCCATGGTATGATCGGGTTCGTTTTTAGATGTGACAGGATGATTAAGGGGATCTCCTGTAATCATGTGCTGTACTGCCATGCTTATCGTATTTGGTGCCGGTCCTTTTCCAATTCCGATTGTAGGCAATTGTGTTTGCAATGTTTGTGAAGTCGTCTGAGCACTAGATGACGCAATAACACTTACGCCGGGAGGTTGCTGCAGTCGAAGGTGTGTGTTAGAGGAACCCAAAGGACCTACCGATGGTGGCGGTATGGGACTTGGCTCTTTACATCTAAGATGAGCCGAGGATTGCGCTGCATAAATGCTTAAAGCCTTCTGACGCTCTTCAGCCTCATGCCGAAACGCCGCCTCCATTATAGGATTATATCTTAAAATGGGAGCATAAGGATCACGATATGGGTCAATGCCCCAGGCCGGAGGGCCAGGCGCAGCAAAATGTGTTAATGGTCCACTAACGCTTAATGTAGGAGGCATCATATTGCGGGAAAGATGTTGCGCTGGTGGCGGTAATCCATGTCGTCCAGATACCATAAAATTAGCATGATGAGGAGCAACGGCAACATTTGCCTGAACAGCTACTATTGAAGAGGGATGATAGCGTGGGTCCCCTACTCCAGTCGATGAACGCATAAGAATGACATCTTGTTCATCTTTTGTGCGGGGATGTTCTTCTTTAATACGTATTTCTGTATTATGTTCAGTAATGCTACGATGTGGTGAGCGATCTCTGTGGGTAGATGAGGACGCTAATGCTGCTGCCTGCTTATTGCTCTCGTTAATTCGCTGCTGCTGCAGCATACGTTCGCGTTCAATTTCACGGCGTTCAACTTCACGACGTTCTCGTTCCTTACGTTCACGTTCTCTTTCACGTTCCAGCTGCTCGCGTTTTAGTTTTTCCTCTTTTTCTTTACGTTCGCGTTCTTCGCGTTCTCGTCTTTGTCGATCTCGTTCTCTCTGCTCACGTTCTCGTAACTCACGCTCGCGTTCCCGCTCCTCTGCCTCACGCCGTGCATTCTCTAGCGCTGGATCGGGCTTGATGGGCCAACCACTTGAAGAACCACCTGCAGAAGCAGAATGATATGACATGGAGCGTGCCACAGAGCTAGCCCTGTAAGATATTATTGAAAAATATATGTAAAAATTGCATAATTACGTAACTTTAATTTTGAAAATTGAACTTACAAGATAATTTTTGCAACTGTATGATAAAGTAATAAAAGTTTTTAAAACCAAACTAAAGTACAATTTATTTTCATCAACCAGTATAAAACTCCAAAATAAAAACCTTTAGCTCTAAAGCTACTGTATACGATTTTTTATTTAAAATGGCGTCGGATGTGTCTGTTTCATAAGACGTATTGATACAGATCTTAGAGGAACGTTACCAGCAATCTTAACAAAATCAATGGGTTTCGTTAAAAAACTTAGCATACACTTTTTTTATTATAAACTTTTTTAAAATTTGTAACTGTTGAACTGTAAGTAGTTTTCCTTTCTTGTACCTTGCTCATTTGCCGGACATTAAGGTTTGTAATGTTTTGTTTATTTAATCTTTTAAATTGCCGTGCTATTTAAATCCTTTCCAATTTTCTTCATATTAATTTTTATACAATACAATAACAGAATTCCCGTAAAATAGTTTTTAGAAAATCCCAACCAAGTTACTAAAACACAATAATAATTGGAATCTTTCTGTTTTTATTTAGAAGAAACAACTTGCGAAAAAGCGGTAGCTGATTTAAATGAATCATTCTTGCCTCTTTTCCGAGCCATGTTGGATGTTTATGAAGCCTGTCATATCCTACTTTATCTCCAAACAGGACCAACATAGCTAATCTATATTTGTAGCGGGCAAAAGGTCTGTTATACCATCGTTTAGCCCATCACATTTTAATACTGGCGCTTACTAGAACGTGACTGGAGCAATAGATAGACATTGCTTTTTATTTATTGAAAAAAAAATTTAATTTTTTTACAAAACTAAGAATGATTAAATTATTTGTACTCATTTAAAATGAACAAGTGTAAACTGCACAGATTAGTTTATTTATTTATTAGCTTCATCGCCATCCCTTAGTTGTGTCGGCATTTCGTCACACTTATGCACGCAAGAAATTATTGTATGAAGTTCTATGGTTAAGGGTATCGTCAGTCGAGTTCTCTCGACACGAGCTTTCTTATTTGTTCGATATGAAAATGCATCATAAATTATTTTTTAAGTGTACATGAGACTAGCTTTTCATTGGTGTCTTTTCCGTTATAGACGCAATTTGGCAGCCGCTGCTTTTAAACTAATTTTTTTATTGCTCCTGCCAAAGCCGAAAAAGGTAAAAAAAAAGGTTATTTCCCTAAGCAGTTGCAGTGGATAAAGATTTTGCTGTAGCTAAATTTTTTATTGAACGGCTGTGTAATGCAAATACCAA
The DNA here is from genome assembly GCA_035044725.1 of Scaptomyza caliginosa. NCBI lineage: Eukaryota > Metazoa > Arthropoda > Insecta > Diptera > Drosophilidae > Scaptomyza > Scaptomyza caliginosa. The sequence goes on from JAWNNR010000646.1 coordinate 12,757, forward strand.
AAATTATTAGCATGTACAGTGTTACAACGATAACAGAAACATAGAATTAGTTAAATGCAAACTACTGGCCCTGTCTCATTTTTGCAAAACAATATTTTAATGAATTAAAATTCAATAACAATAAATAAAACAAATTATTTTTAGATTAAATACACAATAAAAAAAATGTCCCATAGCAAGTAAAAGTATTTACGGAAATTTTGTTAGCTATAAGGAATGCAACATTTAGCATATATCTTACATGCTTATACTAGTATAGTGGTGTATTCATGTACCTGTATTTAATTAATATATGTGTGTAAAACCAATATCAAAAAAAAGAAGGAAATTAACAGACCATTCGATTTAGTGTCGGTCAAAACTAAAAACATACATAAACATATGTGTATTTGCTTGCGAAGTCATGACTAGTACCATAGATCAAGGCACGAGAAAAAAATTATTATCCTATTTAGCAAAAGCATGTATACGATTATTTAGAAGTACATACGCTTCGCTGCATACAAATTTTTATTTAAATAATAACAATGTAATGTAACTAAATCCCCAAAACAAATAAGTTTTTTAAGGTATGCACTCGTCTAAAAACTTATGTTAACAAGTGTCGCTTCCTCTGCTTTAGCAGAACTGCAACAACAAAGACGCAAAGGTTGAGTCGGTAAATTTGCCGTTGGGTTTTTTTTTGAGTGAACTTTCGCAACGTTTAAAATCTTTCGCAAATATTTGCTTATGGTACTATTTATTTAACTTGTTTATTGATTTTGAATTGATATGCTTAGAAGTTATTGTTTTGTTTTCTTATAGTAAGCGATACAGTTTTGGTACGTTTTTATTTTGAGAGTTTCAAAAACGGCCGCTAAAAAATGCATTTGTACAGGCTTCTTATACATATGTATATACACACAACTTATGATTACACGCTGGAAATTTATGGTAAAGAATTATCCTAGTCTAATTAACTTCGCTAGAACTTTTTTAGTTGTGTTTTAGTTTACATGGGCAATAATAATGATATTAACAAACTGTGTTGGTTACATTCCTTGCAACAAATTTTAAATTGGTAAAACAGAATTATAACTTTCAACGCTAAGAAGTCTATCAAAAATACAAAAAAAAAAAACTACTATTGCACTTTACACTTTAAAGAAACTTATATATTTAAACAAGAACATTAAAAAAAAAAAAAAAAAAAAAAAAAACCGCTTAACACTCGAAATGTTATATACCAACGTACCATTACAGAAACTAATTCAAAATGAATTACCAACTTCAGTTGGAACAAAGCAGACGTTAATTGTGTTTTTAATGCTTAACTGTTACGTAATTAAAATTCTCAATATATTGCTTACAAATATATTTGTATATAAATATTAACTGTTTGATTGAACAAAAAATTAGCTTGGTTAGTTTTCGGCTCAGAAACTTCAAAAATTATTTCGGGATTTGACAAAGAAAAAAGTCTTCGAAAAAGCCAGCTTGCAATAAATACGTAACAAATAATCTTCGTATTGATCCAAAATTTTTCATCGTCAGCATTTGGTTTTCGATTTAAATCTAATGGATCACCAAGAACAAAACAAAACGTAGATGGCTTATACAGAATAAAAAAATCATTTACAGACCTTCAACAACTGTTGCAGCTAGTATTTAGTACACGGTTAAGAACCGCTAACAACACATCACTGCTACTGCCATAAAAGTATTTAAATAATCGGCAACGAGATGTATTTTGGCGGCGTAAGATAAAATAAGATTGTAGCGCCAACAAAACGTACAAACGTTTATACCTTTAAACGTCGTGATGGTATCTTTAAATGCCCCGAGGACCATATAATAAGCGCAAAGAGACTTCAGAACCCAGTCCGGTTGCTGCACTGCCTAACGTGGCCGCCAAGCACCTTCTGGCGGCTAGCGATAATACCTTTGCATGCCTGTCAATGTTATTTAATTCACTGGCAAGAAGTCAGGTGCTTTCCTCTTCTAATTTAGCCCCCAAAAATGTACCCAGGCATAAGTTTGCGTGCCCAGTATTGGTGCACCTCCTCAGCTTATTTTCGGTTGTCCATTATGTAAATTTATTTTTGAGTCCAGGATTTTGAGAATTTATCGAAAGATGTAAGCGCCTACATAAGAGTAAAATCGATTGCCATGCTCTTATTGTAGAAAAGATTAAGTTGAAATACGCAATATTATTACGTTGCCGAGTGCTCCACCTGTTGCCTATACTTTATATAATCGGGGTTGGTGATTGAAATCTGCCAACTGTTGAATGGTCTAAAAATTATACTTTTTCGGCATTATTACCAACCACTTGTGATAATTTTATCGATGGTCTCTTAGAGTTAGACCCATTAAAAAAGATTTACAAAATCGTAGTGGTAGATTGCTAGATTTAATTTTTGTCTCTGACTTGGACTGCAGTCATGTGAGTAGAGTGGCCCGTTCTTAAGCATTCTGAAGGCACTTTCATCCCACTTTATAATTTCCCTTGATAAATGCTTGGAAATCTCGTTGTTTTCGTTAGCCTAAATTAACTTAATTGAATCAACCACTTCTAGCCACCAATAAGGCCCACCTTTATACTTGTATTAGTTGTGTACTTAGATATTGTGCAGACTCTTTGTGCAAGCCGTTACTTACGTTATTAAAATTATTGAATCTGTTTTTCGATAAATAGGGGAATCCTTTATTATTCCACCTAACACAATTTTTTAAGTTTAAAGTTAAAAATTAGACAAAAAAATTAAATTTGTATAATTTAATAATGAGTGTTAAAGCTAATAAGTTATCGCCTATCGTGGCGTTCTTAGTACTTAAGTGGTCGAACTGAGACAGTTATTTTTAAAGGACGCCAATTTGGACCTCTTTATTAACTCATTATTAAGGCGTTATGCCTCAATTAAGCCATCAATGTCTTTGACTTTATCAAGGGGTGAACATGAATTATTGTGTGGTCCCCTTAACTTGATTGACCTCGATAGAATTAAATCTGTGTAGAAGATATTTTTGTTATTCAACCTAAGGAGTTTTAATTGGGTTTCTTAAGTTGACCTACTTCCGTATTTAAGAAGACTTCTTCCAATTATTTTTCGCTTCTAAAATCCGTAGAACTAAGCATGGAGTTTTTTTAACCATTTTGTTTTTTATATAAGACGCTGTATTGGGGATGTCTTGGAAACCCAAGACATTGGGGAAAACTCCCCAATCTTAGTAACAAATGTTGGATCTTTAAACTTTCCCTTTATATATCTATAAGACTCTCGTAACACAGTGGAAGTTACCATACTCCTCCGAAGCAGCTTGACCGATTCTTATTAATATTATAGCCCCCTTTATATATCTATAAAAATCTCGTAACACAGTGGAAGTTACCATTCTCCTCCGAAGCACATTTATTTGTATGTCCCAGTCAAAGTAGGCCCTAAGAAATCATTTCGTTCTAGGACTGTGTAGCGTTGTATGAAATTATTGTTCTTATAGCCTATAAAGCGAGAACAACTAAAAAATTAAATTAAATTAAACACGTTTTGCGATTTGATATTGATGAGTGAATGTGTTTTTAGCACGCAGTAACAACGAAAACAATAATAATAACACCAAAATTTCAATGGATACTCACTTCAATGAACAGCGCGATCAAGAATACGTTCGTAAGTATGTGTGTACAATCAAAAATTAAATATGTGAGATATATAGATATATATATCAGCTAATTCTAGGGAATATGTAATTTGTGCATTTGTGATTTTCAATTTTCAACAATTTACTGTGCACATTCAATAGAGCGTTTAGCTTGCCGACGATGCGTCTGGCAAAATTTGAATGAAAGGTTATTAAACCCAGTGCGATATGTAAAAATGTATGGGATTCGAGTTGCATTGGGCCTATTTAAGATAAATTTGGCCTAAATTTAATGTTCGAATTGAGTTCAGGTGCCGTTGAATGGTTCAGGTGGTGTTTTTATTTTAGCAAGTTGCACTTTCCTGAAGCACAACACATCCCGGCCGGCTTTTTGAATATGAGAGCATGACAATGCGGACATTCCTTGTCCTAGCACCAATTACCACTTTTGAATGAGCAGAATTATCAATATCGGGCTCACACTGGAATGCTAGACGCAAAATGAATCGGTTTATATGCTCGATGTACCTATTGACGTTGTTGATAATTTGTTCTACGTCTATTGAGTGTGAAACGGCTCTAATCTTCTTAGTTGATTGCATTTTGATCGTTATCGTTTGGTTGTTTTTGACGCAATTGCGCATCAGTATTTTGTTGCTGGATTTGTTTTTCGGATCGTTTGGTTTTCTATTTCGCATGCTTCTAGATCTACCTGCATAACGGCTCAAATTAGCCATTTTTCATCAAATTTAAATAGCAAGACGTGCTTTATATTTTGTACTTGTTCTCGCATCACAGTCGATACGAACAATATCATACGATTTTATACACACTCCTAGTACCAAATGATTTAATAGGACCTAATATGACTGGCATTTGCGTTTCGTTAGCGTTTTGTTATTATTTCTTACAAAAATCAAATTTTCAAGTCACACGAAACCCGACAGACTTCGTCCAGTCAAAAAGATTTGTAAAGTGACAGTTTTTTGTTCCTGTTTGGTCTGATTCAACCTAATGAATGTTAATCTCTCTCTTTGAATTTTTACAAACATGTCAACAACATATTTGTGATATAATCGCCGACATTTCAAAATGTGACTGTCTTTATTTTCTCGAACCATTAGGCGGTAAGAATAGTTCATTGAACTAACTTTTTTGTTGGTTTAAAAACCTGTAATGGGATTTATCATTTTTATTGAGAAATCATAGCCATCTACACATTGCTAAAATATAATGGGATATTGCAGTGTGTGATATGATTTCCTTTATACGTTGTAATTGACCATTCCGACGATGTTAAACAATATCACGGGATTACAAGTTTTCTCCAACTACAATGATAGCAATAGTTCATCAATAGTTGGTACATTAAAACGCCTTGCATGTTGACCCGCGGGTGTTTTTTCAGCTCTGATTACAATTTTGTGATCATCAGATGGCATCAGATCCAGTGCAGTTTTAAACAATATAATCAATTGATTGTGTTCATGAAATAAAGTTTGTAATTGTTCTACAATAGACCCTTTAGTGAATAGTTATGTGCACAACGCAGATCAATTTCTTGTGGTGAGTTGCCCATAAAATAAATTTGCGGGAATTTGTAGTCGCTATGTAATTTATTAGGACTTGTACGTTGAAAGTTAGTGTTGTCAAATATTCAACCATACATCCGCAGACAAAATTACGTAGCTGTCACCTGTTAGCGTGACAAAATTACGTAGGTGTCAGCTGTTAGCGTGACAAAATTACGTAGCTTTCAGCAGTTAGCGTTTTGTTATTATTTCTTACAAAAATTAAGTTTTCAAGTCACACGGGAACGCTTTCGAACGGGATAAAAAGTATTTTATGTCCGATTCCTAGTTCTAATCGTTAAAGCCGTTCTCGAGTTATAAATAGCCGAACAAACACGACTTTATTTTATATATTTTGAAAAATAATCGATTTATGATAAAATGAGGGAAGCTTTAGCTTGATTACCTTAAAACTCAGGAACCGGTTTGAATACAAGCAAACGGACAGGCTTGGCTTGCGATAGCGATGTAGAGTATTTATCTTATTAAGGATGTTTTATTGGTGAAAAAATACAATACACTTTTCGTGTTATGAGAAAATTGTACTTAATTGGTATGTCAGGTAGAAGAAATCGTTACTAATGTTTGCCTTCTTAAATATATTTTTTTGAATTCCGAATTTTAAAAACTCGTGGAACGTGTCAAAAGACCCGGATTGTACGCGACGCTCGCAGAATTATCACGTTAGCTAACCTTAAGCATGGCGGTAGCTTTCGTGCAGACTTTAGTAAACGACTTCTATAAAAGCTTAATAATGAAAGTACAGGTTGATCAATGTATCTCTATTAACCGTAGTGGAATCTTTGATATAAATATTTAAAAGTTTTCGATTATTTTAAATTACTTTACGCACCGAAATGCTATTTTTTAATTTAAACTTTAAAGATGCATTAAAGTTCAACGCACATTTAAAATACATAAATGTATTGCGTGCCGCGTCAACGCAAAGACGGCTGAAACCGGGCCCTTGACACGGTCATGTGTCTGCCAAGGAGGCTGACGAATTGCAGTCGGGCCAGAGAAAAGTAGTCTATATTACCGGAGTCCAAAGTAGATCGGTATTGTACCGAAGGACTTGTCAGGCTGTTCGGTCTTTTGCAGTTGTTGGTCAGGACACTTCATAAGCCGGAAATAAACGAAAATCTCTTCACAAATGAATATACCGCTCTCTCGATGTGGGTAAGCCAGCAGACGTTCGTATATCCGCAAGCAAAGAAGGTAAAAGACGAACAAGGCAATCGTCTGCCACAACGGTAACGCAAAAGACAGACACAGAGTCTACTGCCCCAACGGCGAGTTAAGAATCTTACTGTCAGGGGCGAGCGCTAACATTCTGCAAACGTATTTATATATTTAAGTCGCATCTACAAGCGCAGTCTGACTAGTGGATTGGGCAAAAACTTTTTCCGGATGTCAAGGCAGTTATTCCAGCGTCTTCTGCTAGAGCAATGCAGAAACATAAATGCTCTGTCGAGAAGTCTTTTACGTAAGCAGATCAAAATATTACCGCGAATATAGCCTCTTACATGGGACTACTAGGCAGGGGCCGCATGTTGTGTAGAAACAAGTGGAAGGCAATTGAAAACCAGCTGCACTCCTGCACTTCATTTATCTGATGGGCTGCCGCCTCGCTGCCCTGATGCAAAATGATAGTTTGTAGTTTGATTGTTTTTAACAAGTGAAGCAATAATATTGTAATGCCATTTATAAAAATAGAGGCAGGGTTTTTAATTCTATATGCAAATCCTGTCCCTGCAGTCAACCAAGTGGCGCTGATAATGCGCAAGGTCAAGAGAGCCAATTGACAACCACGGTAAGGACAAGTAACATATGAAAAACATGGTAAATGTACTAACATCAAAGGGTACATATACGTGGTATTTAAAAACTATTGGTCGCAGACTACGATAGACTGTATTCACTGAACGCAAGAAACAAGACATTAACGCTAAAAACATTACCATATTAATAACTTTTGGATGGGTGATCACATCAATTTTTATTTTAAAACTATACTAGCACCTACGAGCTGACAACGTTGGAAATAGACGCATCGGTAAAAAAAAATTTTGGAGCTAGAAACCTAGTTTCAAGATGAACTGAGGGATGTGCATGTTAAAGAGCATCTTTCAACACACAAAAACAAGATTTTAAGGAGAAATAAATTGTTAAGCTTTATGCAAGGAAACGTGGAACTCGCAAACACATCCCAGAAAACATATTCACGATTTTACGATACAATGAGCATCAATCAAGTATATGCCGATGTAAATTACAGCCGCACCATACATACAAACGGTAACAGAGGTTACTCTTACTGCTGCTAGGACGCATTTTCACTAAGCCGCCTTATGGCATTTGTAACAGCTCTACAACACATGATCATTTAACTAAAACTATTTAACTAAAAAGCAATTTAAGTTCGACAAGGCCTACCATTTAAAAATACTACCATATAAATACTACTTCTTACGCTATCCTCTACAGAAGAAGCAATCCGTTTTTATTTGGAGTTCGCAACAGATATTAGCATGGATATTATTTTGGCGACATTTTGACGGTTTACATTGTAAAGGAGAAGTAGTGGCGACATTGTAGTAACTGTAGCAGAAACGGGCACCCTTTACTTTAACTGAGCCGGCAGGTTAACAAAATGCGACTAGCTTTTAATAAAGAGAAATTTGTGATATTAATTTGTACACCGCGCATAATAACAAAACAAAATGCAGAAAGTCTTAACACTTTTTTGATCACGTAGACGAATATGTTCGCAAAGTGCTAGGTTTTAGGCTTTAAAAGTGCAAAAATCCAATTTACAAAAATTAGTAAAATATTGTAAAAGTAGAAAGAGTGTTTGGAGCATACACGTTTGCGCATTACAATGATTTAATATTTATTTTAAGGGCGACATCAAATTTTGAGGGTGACGTCCGACACAAACTGGGAAAGTTTACATTATCTAGATTTGTTTTTTTTTTTAATTGTTGTAATGTTGATCGCATCGTAGACTTTAACAACGGCGGAAAAAAACCACGGAAAATGTACAGCTCTTTTATTTAAGCCTTCTTAGCTTTTTATTTTTCCAAATATAGAGAAATAAAGATTTCCTTACCTCCAAGCATCCAAATGTCCACCTAATGAAATATCGCGTCCAAAGTGCGTTAGTCCAGCGAATCCAAATGAACCAACGTACCGGCCAAATGGGGAAACCGCTGTACCTGTTCAATTACATTTACAACTATAATTGGGTTAAAGATAGAAAAGTTATATAACAAACTTACCAATATGACTAGGTGGTGCCCCAATAAAACTTGCAGCGAGAGGTGAAGTGTCAAATGGCAATCTGGTGTATGTCGTAGCTGGCGTCAGTTCACCTGCCCGATGCAATAGATGCGGTGACGCTGATCTTAAAGTCAACGTTGGGGATCGCTTTGTTCCAAGACCTGTTGTGGATCCGGATGCAGCTACAACACTACTATTAGACACCAAGCCAGCAATGTTATTATTAGGTATACCAGGTAAACCGACAACTGAATTGCTTATAGTGACTGCGTTCCCAGTGCTTGGGTTGCTTGTGCTACTGCTGCTGCATAACCCTGAGCCAGCAACTGATTTTTCACAGCTTTGTTTGTTTTGGTGATAGTAAATTTCCCACGCAATGCGCACATGCATGGCATTCCAACGACCAGTTTTCTATAAACAATAAATTAACCATAATTCTTAAGATAAATCTACCTTATTGCAATTGCAATGTAAAGTAATAGTGAAAATTTTTTATACTTCTATTAATTTTTTATCTGGGTGACATACAAAAAAAAGAAGCTATTTGGTTAGCGAAAAAGATAATTTAATAAATATGTTAGTAATTAATTTTCATCCCTAATATATGTACTTGATTGACCACTGCGAACATTTAAGCCAACGTCATTCACAAACATTACAAAAGTACAGAAGGCAATGAAGCACAGTGGCCGGCATTGCAAATAATCAATTTCACGCAATACAAAAACAACAAAGTATTAATTGTACTTAATAAAGAAAACAAATCAGCAAGAAGACCGAATAACTTTGGCTAATTCAGTTTTGACTATAATTTTGGTTAAATTTTATTTTTCATGGTTTTAAATACTTTTTTTAAACTCATTAAAACTAAACAAACATTGCGAATAAAAACATTTCTTAAAAAATTTAAATCAGTTTTAAAGACATGTAAGATGGCTGTAGCTATGAAAGCTCAAACTGTAGATAACCTGAGCCCTTAAATCTATTAAGCGTACAGTCATTATTTGCGTGCATGTGTCGGAGAAAATTATTCCATGTGTAATTTCCAAGTCCGTTGCCACTTGTCGTAATAGAGTCTAAGATCGACGCGCTCATACAAACGGATAAACGAACATGGACAAAAATATATAGAGGTTATGAGATAAAAAATATTTTCTTCTGTCTGTTACATACGTTTGCACAAAACCATTATTTCCTTTTTACAGATTACATTCGGTCAGGTATAAAATGGCTTATGTTGGGCAATCATCCTTTCATGAATGAATAAAAATATACAGCCCAAAAATTATACAAATATTTTAAGCAGATCAAAACACATTCATTGTTTTTAGGTCCTATCTAATCACGGTTTGGGTTTCTCGTTGGTATTGCGGACTTAACAATACATTTCTAACATAGCAGAAAACCAAGTCTTCAATAAACCAACCCAATAGCTTAGAAGCATGCTTTAGTTCACACAATGTTCTTCCTTGATGAACAATAAATAATAACAACTATTAGAAGCAAATTAAAAGGTAAGATGGAGAAATTGATATTTTGTTGTGATCAGAATATTTAGACGTTTAAAATCAGTCTTTCAAATAAAGGTTTTAGCATCTTGAGCAATTGCCTCTTTTGTCTGAAACACATAAAAGTGTAAAAATGTAATGCAAGAAAGAACAATAAGGCGGAAGACGAGTGATCTCTTTTAACTTCGAGAAGTTACGGACTTAATTCAACCTTGAATATCTCTTGTGTTTTTCAACCCGTTTATGTGAAAATTGTACAGTTACTCATTATTTTGATTGATATTTCAAATGGTGTATATCGAAAAGCAAAAGCACTATTGAATATTTAAAACTATCTTAATTCTTAATAAAATAGGAAATTTTAGATATTAAATCTGAAGCATCTAGCTTTTATAGTATCCCACATCGTACTGTTCATACAGGCGAAAAGCTAAATGGCTAAAACTTGGTTGTTGATGCTGATATATAATACTACATTATTAAGTCGGAAATGGTTTTTCTGTCTATACTTAGTAACTATACATAAACTTTCTGCAAAGTCTTTTAGCCCTTTTTATTGTCAAGTAATAAAAATTGGGTCCGATCTCCCAATGGTAGTCTAGTAAAACCGTTCTATATTTCAATACATATATATAAAAAAAACAGGTTAGCTCTTAGAATTTAGGAGGTCCTTTATACCCTTACAAATTTATTCCTATTACACATCGTCTTTGCTAACATTCCGCTAAGGCGACATCCTTAATTCTAAAATTAGTTAACATATATTAATTGGCGTTCTTTGGCTGTTGCTATTAAAAAATATATTTTAAAATTTGTTGCCGTTAAGTTCCTTGGCTCGCATTGTTTTAAACTATTCTGTTTCATACACAATTATCTGTTATACAATCTGTTTCTATTGGTTTCCAATATCGATTGACTTGTACTTCTTAGCGATCTTAGTATTGAAACAACTTAGATTTCTTTTTCCGTTTTAGGCACCTTGACCTCACGGCTCAAAATCAATTTGTAATGATTCTGTTAGTAAAATGGTTAATTTAATTTTTGTTTTGAATGCATTCTCTCTATATACAGAATTGGAAACCTGCACAAGAGTATCAGAAAAATGGCTCTTAACCCATTTCGATAACATGACTTCTTGTTCCGTAATATCCAATTATATGAAAACTTCTTAATTCTCTGTAAATTTTTACTCCACTTATTTGTATGGATTGTATTCTTTAATTTGAAGAAGTTAGTAAATAATTATTGTGTTTTTTTAGCTATAAATCCAAGGTATCCTTGTGCTTTTTGTTTTATTCTTTACTATTAATTTTCGAGCTAAAAAACTAGAGGCTTGTAGTTGGCCAACATGGCTGCTGGGGCTTTAAGCTTATTCTGAAGTTTTAATGGGCTCATTTACATAATTGCTGTCAAATATAAGCATTCAGTATATGGCTGTAAGCGTTGCATTAAAATTTGAATAAGATTGCAATTAAGTTTGCGCTGTTTTTAGAGTGGGCATTAAGCTCTGCTTATGGTTGGTAAAAGTATTGCTTGCGGAAAAAAAAGGCAGTGGTTGTTTATTTTTTATCCAAATCGCAGCCATTTTAGGTTTATATGGTAAGTTCTGGATATTTTGTCTTTTTCTAGAATTTTTTTAATATTAATGCTTTAAGGGTTTAGTATCAGGCATGCTCACGCAGATTTTTATAGGTACTTACTGCTCTTTTGGAGCTTATAACTGCAAGGTCAATGCCCTTATAAAAATGTGGTTTGGTAACACATTATTATTATTGTTGATTATTATGTTAAAGTTATCTGCATATACGCAAATGTAATTTTTTACTTTAGAGAGGAAAGTTATATTTTAATAAAGTAACAAAAAATCCATGACATTCATGTGCCAAGACGTTGTATTGCCACCATCTTGTATGAGAGAGCAAAGAAAATGGTACGAGATGCATTACTAACTCATTATTTTTGTATGCATATTGATATACCACAGTGCAAATTGCACTTATGACAACTATTTTAAGAAATACACCTATACATACAAGGTTGTAATTTTTGTTTGCACTCTGTTGTTACAATGGCTTTCAGACCTCCAGCAACTCAGCTTAATGATTGTACTAAAGAAAATAACGGCAACAACACATTTTATATATTAGCTAGTAAGAGTTGCTGCTTGTTTTAAAGGGCCTATAGGCCTTTTGCCTATCTATTTTTGTTTATTTAACATGTTTTGTATTTGTTTGTCGAAAGAAAACTAGACAGTTATAGGCGTGTCTTTACATACTCTGCTTAGAAACCTGACGTAAAAAATTCATTTGTGCTGTAATGGAGTGGTAATAAACGGCATTGACCTTGCAGTTATAAGCTCCAAAAGAGCAGTAAGTACCTATAAAAATCTGCGTGAGCATGCCTGATACTAAACCCTTAAAGCATTAATATTAAAAAAATTCTAGAAAAAGACAAAATATCCAGAACTTACCATATAAACCTAAAATGGCTGCGATTTGGATAAAAAATAAACAACCACTGCCTTTTTTTTCCGCAAGCAATACTTTTACCAACCATAAGCAGAGCTTAATGCCCACTCTAAAAACAGCGCAAACTTAATTGCAATCTTATTCAAATTTTAATGCAACGCTTACAGCTGAATGCTTATATTTGACAGCAATTATGTAAATGAGCCCATTAAAACTTCAGAATAAGCTTAAAGCCCCAGCAGCCATGTTGGCCAACTACAAGCCTCTAGTTTTTTAGCTCGAAAATTAATAGTAAAGAATAAAACAAAAACACAAGGATACCTTGGATTTATAGCTAAAAAACACAATAATTATTTACTAACTTCTTCAAATTAAAGAATACAATCCATACAAATAAGTGGAGTAAAAATTTACAGAGAATTAAGAAGTTTTCATATAATTGGATATTACGGAACAAGAAGTCATGTTATCGAAATGGGTTAAGAGCCATTTTTCTGATACTCTTGTGCAGGTTTCCAATTCTGTATATAGAGAGAATGCATTCAAAACAAAAATTAAATTAACCATTTTACTAACAGAATCATTACAAATTGATTTTGAGCCGTGAGGTCAAGGTGCCTAAAACGGAAAAAGAAATCTAAGTTGTTTCAATACTAAGATCGCTAAGAAGTACAAGTCAATCGATATTGGAAACCAATAGAAACAGATTGTATAACAGATAATTGTGTATGAAACAGAATAGTTTAAAACAATGCGAGCCAAGGAACTTAACGGCAACAAATTTTAAAATATATTTTTTAATAGCAACAGCCAAAGAACGCCAATTAATATATGTTAACTAATTTTAGAATTAAGGATGTCGCCTTAGCGGAATGTTAGCAAAGACGATGTGTAATAGGAATAAATTTGTAAGGGTATAAAGGACCTCCTAAATTCAAATAAAAAGCTAAGAAGGCTTAAATAAAAGAGCTGTACATTTTCCGTGGTTTTTTTCCGCCGTTGTTAAAGTCTACGATGCGATCAACATTACAACAATTAAAAAAAAAAACAAATCTAGATAATGTAAACTTTCCCAGTTTGTGTCGGACGTCACCCTCAAAATTTGATGTCGCCCTTAAAATAAATATTAAATCATTGTAATGCGCAAACGTGTATGCTCCAAACACTCTTTCTACTTTTACAATATTTTACTAATTTTTGTAAATTGGATTTTTGCACTTTTAAAGCCTAAAACCTAGCACTTTGCGAACATATTCGTCTACGTGATCAAAAAAGTGTTAAGACTTTCTGCATTTTGTTTTGTTATTATGCGCGGTGTACAAATTAATATCACAAATTTCTCTTTATTAAAAGCTAGTCGCATTTTGTTAACCTGCCGGCTCAGTTAAAGTAAAGGGTGCCCGTTTCTGCTACAGTTACTACAATGTCGCCACTACTTCTCCTTTACAATGTAAACCGTCAAAATGTCGCCAAAATAATATCCATGCTAATATCTGTTGCGAACTCCAAATAAAAACGGATTGCTTCTTCTGTAGAGGATAGCGTAAGAAGTAGTATTTATATGGTAGTATTTTTAAATGGTAGGCCTTGTCGAACTTAAATTGCTTTTTAGTTAAATAGTTTTAGTTAAATGATCATGTGTTGTAGAGCTGTTACAAATGCCATAAGGCGGCTTAGTGAAAATGCGTCCTAGCAGCAGTAAGAGTAACCTCTGTTACCGTTTGTATGTATGGTGCGGCTGTAATTTACATCGGCATATACTTGATTGATGCTCATTGTATCGTAAAATCGTGAATATGTTTTCTGGGATGTGTTTGCGAGTTCCACGTTTCCTTGCATAAAGCTTAACAATTTATTTCTCCTTAAAATCTTGTTTTTGTGTGTTGAAAGATGCTCTTTAACATGCACATCCCTCAGTTCATCTTGAAACTAGGTTTCTAGCTCCAAAATTTTTTTTTACCGATGCGTCTATTTCCAACGTTGTCAGCTCGTAGGTGCTAGTATAGTTTTAAAATAAAAATTGATGTGATCACCCATCCAAAAGTTATTAATATGGTAATGTTTTTAGCGTTAATGTCTTGTTTCTTGCGTTCAGTGAATACAGTCTATCGTAGTCTGCGACCAATAGTTTTTAAATACCACGTATATGTACCCTTTGATGTTAGTACATTTACCATGTTTTTCATATGTTACTTGTCCTTACCGTGGTTGTCAATTGGCTCTCTTGACCTTGCGCATTATCAGCGCCACTTGGTTGACTGCAGGGACAGGATTTGCATATAGAATTAAAAACCCTGCCTCTATTTTTATAAATGGCATTACAATATTATTGCTTCACTTGTTAAAAACAATCAAACTACAAACTATCATTTTGCATCAGGGCAGCGAGGCGGCAGCCCATCAGATAAATGAAGTGCAGGAGTGCAGCTGGTTTTCAATTGCCTTCCACTTGTTTCTACACAACATGCGGCCCCTGCCTAGTAGTCCCATGTAAGAGGCTATATTCGCGGTAATATTTTGATCTGCTTACGTAAAAGACTTCTCGACAGAGCATTTATGTTTCTGCATTGCTCTAGCAGAAGACGCTGGAATAACTGCCTTGACATCCGGAAAAAGTTTTTGCCCAATCCACTAGTCAGACTGCGCTTGTAGATGCGACTTAAATATATAAATACGTTTGCAGAATGTTAGCGCTCGCCCCTGACAGTAAGATTCTTAACTCGCCGTTGGGGCAGTAGACTCTGTGTCTGTCTTTTGCGTTACCGTTGTGGCAGACGATTGCCTTGTTCGTCTTTTACCTTCTTTGCTTGCGGATATACGAACGTCTGCTGGCTTACCCACATCGAGAGAGCGGTATATTCATTTGTGAAGAGATTTTCGTTTATTTCCGGCTTATGAAGTGTCCTGACCAACAACTGCAAAAGACCGAACAGCCTGACAAGTCCTTCGGTACAATACCGATCTACTTTGGACTCCGGTAATATAGACTACTTTTCTCTGGCCCGACTGCAATTCGTCAGCCTCCTTGGCAGACACATGACCGTGTCAAGGGCCCGGTTTCAGCCGTCTTTGCGTTGACGCGGCACGCAATACATTTATGTATTTTAAATGTGCGTTGAACTTTAATGCATCTTTAAAGTTTAAATTAAAAAATAGCATTTCGGTGCGTAAAGTAATTTAAAATAATCGAAAACTTTTAAATATTTATATCAAAGATTCCACTACGGTTAATAGAGATACATTGATCAACCTGTACTTTCATTATTAAGCTTTTATAGAAGTCGTTTACTAAAGTCTGCACGAAAGCTACCGCCATGCTTAAGGTTAGCTAACGTGATAATTCTGCGAGCGTCGCGTACAATCCGGGTCTTTTGACACGTTCCACGAGTTTTTAAAATTCGGAATTCAAAAAAATATATTTAAGAAGGCAAACATTAGTAACGATTTCTTCTACCTGACATACCAATTAAGTACAATTTTCTCAGCTAACAGCTGACAGCTACTTAATTTTGTCACGCTAACAGCTGATAGCCACGTAATTTTGTCTGTGGATGTTTGGTTGAAAATTTGACAACGTACTAAGAAAACGTAAGGTGCAGATTGAAATGTTGTTTCGGAAAATTTTATGGCAACTTTTAAGATACAAGGACAAATATATCACAGAGCAGGTTCACTGTTGCCAGTGTCAGATAGCGACTACTAATTCCTGCAAATTTATTTTATGAGCAAGTTCCCACAAGAAATTGATCTGCGTTGTGTACATAACAATTTAGTAAAGGGGTCTATTGTAGAACAATTACAAACTTTATTTCATGAACACAATCAATTGATTAAATTGTTTAAAACTACTACTGGATCTGATGCCATCTGATGATCACAAAATTATAATCAGAGCTGAAAAAACACCTGCGGGTCAACATGCAAGGCGTTTTAATGCACCAACTATTGATGAAGTTGCTATCATTGTAGTTGGAGAAAACTTGGAATCCCGTCGGAATGATCAATTACAACGTAAAGAGGAAATCATAAAATGCACTGCAATGTCCCATTATATTTTGGCAATGTAAAGATGGCTATGATTTCTTAATAAAAATGATAAATCCAATTATCGGTTCTGAAACCAAAAAATACATTAGTTCAATGGACTAATATTCATACCGCCTAATGATTCGAGAAAATAAAGACAATCACATATTAAAATGTCGGCGATTATATCACAAATATGTTTTGTTGACATGTTTGTAAAAATTCAAAGAGAGAGAGAGACTAACATTCATTAGGTTGAATTAGACCAAACAGGAACAAAAACTGCCATTTGACAAATCTTTTTGACAGGACGCAGACTCTCGGGTCCCGTGTTACTTAAAAATTTTATTTTTGTAAGAAATAAAACCAAAACGTAAATACCATCATTTGATGCTACGAGTGTGTATGAAGAACAACTAAAAACTATAAAGCACGTCTTGCAATTTAAAATTGATCAAAATTGTCTAAGCTGAGCCGTAATGCAAGTAGATATAGAAGCAAAGAAAACCGAAAGATCCGAAAAATAAACCCAGCAACAAAATACTGATGTTAACATGGCGCAATTGCGTCAAGAACAAGTTAGAAGATTAGAGCCGTTTTTAAACATGCGATTTATTCTGCGTCTAGCATTTCAGTATTAGATCGATATTGATAATTCTGCTTGTTCAAAAGTGGCAATTGGAGCTAGGACAATGAATGTCCGCATTGTCAGGATCTCAAATTCGCCCCGGCCGGGATGTGTTGTGCTTCAGGAAAGGTAACTTGCTGATATTAAATCACCAACTGAACCATTCAACGGTATACTTTACGGCAACTGAACTTAAATCGAACATTAATTCAAGTCAAATTTATCATAAATAGACCCAATGCCGATCGAACCACATACATTTGTATACATCTACTTTATGGGCGGCGAGAATTTCGGAAGCGCACTGACTTTAATAACCTTGATTCAAATATTGCCAGACGCATCGTCGGCAAGCTAAACGCTCTATTGAATGAGCACAATAAATTGTTGAAAAATTAAAATCACAAATGCACAAATTACAAATTCCCTAGAATTAATTTTTATGGCAGAGCAACGTTGGCCGGGATCACCTAACGGACAATGACCTTTTGATACGTTTAAATTAAAATGCACTTTATATTGCCTTACAAATATCAATTAAAACTGTTGGATTAAATCTATTAAAAAGGACGATCGGAATTTTTTCTCCTATGTATTGACTGAAAAACCAGTAGAAACGCTTAAACTTCAAGTGCCGTTAAGTGAAAATTCTTACCTTGATGGTGTGGGCGTTTTTGATTTTTAATGTAGATCTGTATAAATGTTGTGTGTGTGTGGTTGGTATTCCCAGTCCATGGACCTAGACATGGTCCAAGATATTAGCAAAGTTTTAAGAGCTGAAGGAAATAAAATCTACTATTGTAATTAGGAAAAATGTGACGAAATTTTTGTGTATTAGAAATAAGATACAGTTCGGTACGGCTTTTATTTTTCCTTTAGCTTAATAGGGTTTAAAGTTTTTTTTTTAAAGTTTAGTAAACAAATAAATTCCAACGTCCAAGAGGATCTGTTATGTTGCTAAAAAAGCTATGAGGGTTATCGCAATTATTATTATTTTCGAAGATGCTTTAGAATATTTGTAATTTTAGTGTGTGTTTGATAGTTTAAAAATATGATCATTTATTATTACATGAACGATGCATAAAACTATTGTTTGTATCCTTCCCTAACAGAACTATTGCACCACGTTTGACACTATATGCCAGCATGGATGGATGCAGCTACAATGCGATCTACTTACTATCCAACACGGCCAAGGAGTTGCAGCAAAAGCTTTACAAGCTGCCAGGCATCTACGAGTTCATAGCCAAAAGTGGTGCTGCTGGTTCGATGGAGAATGGCGGTGTTGCAGGTGCATCTTCGGCAGCAGCTACTGCTGCGGCGCTCTACAACAATTGGGGCATGCATTCAAAGTACTCGGGCAGTGGCTCAAACATTTTCAACGATGTAAACAAGTGTTGCGTGTATATTTCCGGCCCATCAGGCATTCTGGTCAGCGTAACCGATGAGGTGCTTAACAATGAGATCAAGGATGGCAGCCTCTATGCCCTGGATGTGCAGGGCGGCAAAGTTGTTTTGAAATTGATCAATAAGCAGGACAACTGAATCAATTCATATATGAGCCAGTTAGTTGCAGAATGGCCTTCGTTTCATTGAGAGAATAATTATAGTTTTTAGGTTTTAAATCTTGCAACAATCTTGTTGCAATCTTGCGTATTGCAACAATCTTTTCTGTTTGGGTTTCAATTTGTAAGAGATTTCGCGCAGCAATTTTGAACAACACGATATAAATTTAATTACCTTATTGCCCTATTATTAAATTTAAAGTGCAACATACTGAAGTTTAACAGCCCTTTTTATATATTTCTTCGTTTTATATAAAATATATTTTGTTTTGGTTATTCAAATAGTTTATTTTATCCCATAAATTTTATTTTGGCATAGCATTTTGTATATTGGTTTTGATTTTTTTCTATTCTTTTATTTTGCGTTTTTTATTAGTTTTATTATTTTATACAACGTATATAACGTTTTAATAATTTTTTAATATTCTCTACAGCACTAAAATATGTATTGCAAAGATATATAATGAGCATGCAAAGAATTGAAGTAGAAAAAAAAACAAAAACAAAAAAAAAATCTGAAAAAATACACAATGTTATTATACTAAGTCCTTAATATTTCATACAGTCAAAGTACAGTACCACGATATCGAACATTGAACAAAAAATGTCCAAATGGAGAAAGCTCAGCTAACAACCAAACCACATCTATTGTTTTTATAAAGTTTATCGAAAAATTGTGATTTAAACAATAAATATGTTATCCAAGAGTGGACTGTCAAAAAAATCGTTAAAGTGTTTCATTATTATTTAAAAATAAATCATGTATTTTACCTAGCTAAGATATGGTTCCTTTTCCGTCTTGAATCCAATGTATAAGCTTACATACACTAAAGCATTGTTTGGGTATGTAATCTAACCAAGGAAGAAAACCTACAAAAATGAGGCTCTGTTTGAGAGTGAACCATTTATTTACATTGGTACACACGCGTTGGTAGAAAATGTTGTTATGGATTCACCAACTCAGATGGGATCGTTATGGTCTTAAAATATGGATTCGAAAATAAGACAAACTTTCGTTTCTGATTACTCTGTTCGTGTTTCAACGGATGTGATATACATTGCCATTGTTGGAAAAGAGTCGTAAATCGGGATCGTTCTCAAGTGAAACGATCGATGATAAAGTTGAACGTCTCCTGCATTCAATAATGAAGATGATAAGCCTCGTTTTCTGCCAGCCAGCCAGACTGCAAGACGTTCATCGAAGGCAAACAATGATCTATCACACCACCGAATGCTTTCCTTTTATATTGTTGTTGTATATAATTGCTTGTTTATTGACTTTAACTTATAAATTGACTAGAATTGCGTTTTCGTATTCTGTAGTACTAATATAGAGATTTATGCTTAGATACAAACCCAAAAGGTGAATTTTCCATGATTTTTCAATATTTTGTCTCTTAAATGAAAATAATAATAGATTTTGTAAAACCATAAATTTACCTCATAAAATACGCACTTAAGAAGTGAAATAGCATAATTGCTCTTATTTCAACTTCCTATTCGAGGACATGGAAGAAAGAACTATGCTTATGACCGCAGCATAATTGACAATTTCTTTGTTTAACTTGTTTATTGTTCAGCATAAATAACTATTTAATAGTTTAGTTACACTATTTTTTTAAAGGTAAGTGTAAATCAAAAGAATTGCTATTTAAGTAATGGATACTCCACAAGTTTTGTTTTTACTATATTCTTGTTTAATATGATTGCGTTATTAATATGCATTCTACTTTGAAATAATCCCAAAGTAGTTTGAAGATTTTATCAAAATGATACAAGCCAAACGTTTTTTAATAGGGAAAGTTTTTAGTATCACAGCAGTAAATAAAGCCATCATCAGCATTGTCCGGCAGGGTGAGTGGACATTGAACGGGCTGACATATGTCAAGCACCTGCGGCCTGTTCCTCTCAAAAATGCTGTTAAAGGAGAGGAATACATAGAGACAATTGCCAGAGGCGTCTCGTGCAACCTTATATATCCATTTTGGCACGGGTATCTTGCCTCCGCACAAGTAAGCATCGCAAAAACTTCCATTCTCATTTCGAAGCGAGAGTACATCTATGCCACCAGTCTTAATTCGAAATGGACTCTTAGGTGTCACTTGATTGCGCAGCCAGCGCTCAACTTTATCCCAATTTTGACGGTTTATACTTGCAAATTGGGGCACAATGTTAAGAAAGCGAAACGTGCTTGACATTTGGTCGATAAATAGAAAGTCAGCGCAGGCTACCAAGTGACCACGATTGATCACAAGTCTCGTTGAGGGTATATATTGCTGTGATTGGCCAAAAGTACGTACAAATTCATTGCAAATACTATGCTTCAAATATGAAGCTGCTTCTGTCGGAGTGACTATTTGATCCGTTGTAAAATGCACATTTTCTGGCCTTAAAACTACTTAAAACTATTTTTATCAGGATAAAACATATAATTATTATGCCTTACAGAAACTTTTGTAGTAAACATCACTTTGACTGTAATGCACTCGGCCATTCTTAGCCTCGTAGCAGGAACGATATAGCTCCAGTTGCTTTCCCTGTATCACGTAGCCGATAATGTACAACTTTTCGGAACAGTCGGCGTCGCTACTTTGTATAACTGTCGGCTGCATCGGAGAGTTGCAGCTCATAGGCAACGACACTGTGAACTGGCCATTGTCCTGGCATTGCGTCTCCAGCACATCCTCTGTTGTGCAGAACATGTAGAGCTTTAATTGGCTTGGAACAGTCTCTGTGCGCAACAGCTGATAAGATCCGCGGTCATCGCGAAAAACAAAAATGCGGTTTGTTTTCTCAACGATGAATTTAGTAATTTTACATATACTGTGGGCCCCTGTCACAAAATATATCATTTTAAATATAGCTATTTTATGTAATGTGCTTAGGCTTTAAATACCTAGGAAACCACTCACCTTGTAAAAACAGCATTGTAAACATAACTAATTTAAGGTTTATATTGAATCGAAAACTAATCATTCTACAGAATTTTACAAACTTTTAACAAATTAATTTAATTTAAACTCGGAAAAGAGCTCTAAGCAAATATTTTTACGGGGGATTTCCAAACAATACAAAAGATTTTGCCATGCCATACGATTGAATACTTGTTTAAATAATACAAGTGGTATTTTTTTGTGCTTTTATTGAAACCAATTTAAAATGTACTAAAAATACCAAAAGAGTTAGGTAATTTACTCTTTCATGTCCTTGTCGAAAGCAGGAAATTTTTTAGCGCCAAATTTAACTGTTGACCCGTTTGAGCAGTGCGAAATAGCTGTATGAACAGTTCACAATCTGTAAAATAATAACAAAATTTTAGATATACTTAAAATCACAAATTGCAGTTCGATTCATACAGATGCAAAAGTCAATGAATTAAAGCTCTGTGCGTGATTTAAAGTGTGCACCTTTAGTGGTTCACTGAAGCGCAGCATCATTAAAAGACACATTTTGCGATTGCTCCTGTTCCAGGTTGTCCACTCCGCGCTGTACAATGCATGGGAGAGCAACGAGCTTTGACCGCTCATTTCATCAGCTGCATAGCATATGATAAAGATTTGTAAAAGCATAGCAAACTGATACGATGCTATCATAATCATAAAAGCTGTTTCGCGCGTTCTTATAGAAATGGCATAAAAATTTGATACAAGCACTAGTACGGAGCAAAGCATTTGCACCGAACCTGGAACCCTGATCAAACCAACCACCATTTCCTTCAGTTTTACAATATTGCCAAAGTACACACAGCAGTCGCGTAATTGCATCGCAATGCGTTCATTATCCTTCAGTGTCTCAGCAGCGCCCAAGCTCTCCAACCGTGCAGCTAACATGGCCAGTTGGGTCTCCAGGAAGAAGAGAAATGAGCCGCATAAAGAGTCAAAGGAGATGTTCAACCAGCAGGTTGGCACCAGCGACAACACCTGGTACAAATAAAGGCCATAGTAGCAGCTATGCTTGGCCAGATTACACGGTTCGTACATTGGCAGAGGCAGAGCACTGCTATCCACATACCACTGGGTAACAAATAATAATCCGGCTGCCAGCATCGAGGTGAAGGCATATAAATTTCGCCATTTAATCGAACGTTCACAGCCACGCAGATATATTAGGTATTCTTTCAAGGATATAGGCTGAAAGTCCTCGGAATGCATTAGTGCCAGAATCCTGGCATGTTTAACACATTTAAGCTTAATACTTAGAAGCTTCGACATGCATGAGACCTCGGTGGCAAATATAAAAAACACCTGAAGTATGACGTTTAGCTGATCTATGTTTGCCAACACGCGTATTGCGAAAAACAACAGCATTATGGATACAATCACAAAAATGATTCCAAAACGCAGAGGATGCCACATACGTTGCGGCCTTGTGGCATAAGGCTGCAGTCTCCATATTCCCAACCACTTTAGGTACCAGACTTGATACTTGTAAAAACTTGCAGTTAGCTCCTCATGCGACGCCTGATTCATGATTTTATCAAAATTTAACTATTCTGCTAACAAACGGCTCAGTTGCTTTTATATAGAGAATATGGAGAATATTTGCGAGGAAAATCCATATAATTAGCTATAATAAGCTGCCGCTGCTTATTATGGAATATTTAACTAATGTTTACAGTGCACAAAAATGCAGTCAACTACATCAGCTTACCGAACTAAACAGTGCCAAGTCAAAAGCTTGACTGGCATTTATTGTCCTGATTCTTATGGCGATATCAAGACGTTGCATAAGCATTAGCAGCATCCTTCGATTATGCCGATCCCAATCCACCCAATTAGATTTGTACAGCTCATGGGGCAGCTTTAAACTTCGTTGTGTAACCTCCCTAGAATAGGTTAAAATAACAGTTTTATTCATATTTACGATAGTTTTTGCATAAAGACTGGATAATGTATTTTTATCAATGTGTTGCCCTGTCAGGAACCTGCTTCTTTAATATATCTTTCGATTCATTGTGCTGCTCTATGTTCATTTTCGTAAGATGTCAACTAGACATATTGGCATTGCGATTGCAACGCGTCGGATACAATTGCAATGGGGTCAAGAGAAGCGATCAAGATATAGAGCTAGAGCTGAGAAACTGTATAGATTTTCATATGAAGATTACAGAATTGGCTGCGATTATTCAAGCTTTGGTGTACAAGCCGATATCCGCGCAGATTTTATGCTCCGTGCTGGTACTAACAGCTAACTTTTATGCTATGTCACTGGTAATTTAAGACATTATCTCTACTATATTAGTTGAACTTTGTTTTTTTTTTTCATATTTTTCATAATTACAGCTATCCGATGAAAAGTTGGTGTTCCTTAAATACTTCATCTATCAAAGCTGCATGCTCATTCAGGTATTCATATTATGTTACTTTGCGGGGTAAGTCTTTATGCAAAAACTATCGTAAATATGAATAAAACTGTTATTTTAACCTATTCTAGGGAGGTTACACAACGAAGTTTAAAGCTGCCCCATGAGCTGTACAAATCTAATTGGGTGGATTGGGATCGGCATAATCGAAGGATGCTGCTAATGCTTATGCAACGTCTTGATATCGCCATAAGAATCAGGACAATAAATGCCAGTCAAGCTTTTGACTTGGCACTGTTTAGTTCGGTAAGCTGATGTAGTTGACTGCATTTTTGTGCACTGTAAACATTAGTTAAATATTCCATAATAAGCAGCGGCAGCTTATTATAGCTAATTATATGGATTTTCCTCGCAAATATTCTCCATATTCTCTATATAAAAGCAACTGAGCCGTTTGTTAGCAGAATAGTTAAATTTTGATAAAATCATGAATCAGGCGTCGCATGAGGAGCTAACTGCAAGTTTTTACAAGTATCAAGTCTGGTACCTAAAGTGGTTGGGAATATGGAGACTGCAGCCTTATGCCACAAGGCCGCAACGTATGTGGCATCCTCTGCGTTTTGGAATCATTTTTGTGATTGTATCCATAATGCTGTTGTTTTTCGCAATACGCGTGTTGGCAAACATAGATCAGCTAAACGTCATACTTCAGGTGTTTTTTATATTTGCCACCGAGGTCTCATGCATGTCGAAGCTTCTAAGTATTAAGCTTAAATGTGTTAAACATGCCAGGATTCTGGCACTAATGCATTCCGAGGACTTTCAGCCTATATCCTTGAAAGAATACCTAATATATCTGCGTGGCTGTGAACGTTCGATTAAATGGCGAAATTTATATGCCTTCACCTCGATGCTGGCAGCCGGATTATTATTTGTTACCCAGTGGTATGTGGATAGCAGTGCTCTGCCTCTGCCAATGTACGAACCGTGTAATCTGGCCAAGCATAGCTGCTACTATGGCCTTTATTTGTACCAGGTGTTGTCGCTGGTGCCAACCTGCTGGTTGAACATCTCCTTTGACTCTTTATGCGGCTCATTTCTCTTCTTCCTGGAGACCCAACTGGCCATGTTAGCTGCACGGTTGGAGAGCTTGGGCGCTGCTGAGACACTGAAGGATAATGAACGCATTGCGATGCAATTACGCGACTGCTGTGTGTACTTTGGCAATATTGTAAAACTGAAGGAAATGGTGGTTGGTTTGATCAGGGTTCCAGGTTCGGTGCAAATGCTTTGCTCCGTACTAGTGCTTGTATCAAATTTTTATGCCATTTCTATAAGAACGCGCGAAACAGCTTTTATGATTATGATAGCATCGTATCAGTTTGCTATGCTTTTACAAATCTTTATCATATGCTATGCAGCTGATGAAATGAGCGGTCAAAGCTCGTTGCTCTCCCATGCATTGTACAGCGCGGAGTGGACAACCTGGAACAGGAGCAATCGCAAAATGTGTCTTTTAATGCTGCTGCGCTTCAGTGAACCACTAAAGGTGCACACTTTAAATCACGCACAGAGCTTTAATTCATTGACTTTTGCATCTGTATGAATCGAAATGCAATTTGTGATTTTAAGTATATCTAATGTTTTGTTATTATTTTCCAGATTGTGAACTGTTCATACAGCTATTTCGCACTGCTCAAACGAGTCAACAGTTAAATTTGGCGCTAATAAATTTTTTGGCTACATATCACGCACTGGCAGTAACGACTATCGATAGTCGATATATTTGACACCCTGTTGACTTTTAGTACATTTTTAATTATTTGTAAAAAAAGCACTAAAAAATACTGTCTTACTTGTTTGGGCAGGGAACGTTCGAGTATTTTTACGATAACAGTTGGCTTGGATTTTCCATCACTATGCATATCATATCGTTTAGCTGATGCTTTGTGTAAAAAGTTAAAATGTCGGAAAGCGTAGAGCAAAGTAAAATTGTACCTAGCTGCCTGCATTGCAAAGCGTGCAATTCAAAATTACAATACCAGGAGATATTTGATAAAGTGGGCATTGAAATAGACCTTGCCAAGCTAGTGGCAAAGTATTTTCAAATATTTGTCAAACCTGATGTGGAAAAGCCGCAGCTGCTATGTGGGGAGTGCGTTAATACGCTTATACGCTTTTTTGATATCGACGAACTTCAAAAGGAGCAAGATGCCTTGAATGCCAAAAAACGAACAAAACCGAAGGATGCAAAGAATGTAAAAGCAGCCGCGGCTACACACCTGGCTGCCACCAAAGACGATGTAATAGCTCCCGCCAAAAAACAGACAGCTGCTGTGAAAAGTGTACGAAATTCAACAAAAGTGGTAGCAGCAGCATCGAAAAGGCAAGAAAAGGGAACGCCGGCTTCTGCTGCTGTTATAATAGTTCCTTCAAGTGCTGCTGCGGCAAAAGCCTCGTCGGAATCTGTTGATTTTCGCATTACCAGAGCAAAGAATGCCCTAGCAAAAGGATTGACCATTCAAGTGAAGGAAACAATCAAACCAAGCGAAACGTCTACTAGTAAAAACGATGTCAAATTGAGACGTTCCAAAGAAGTGTCTCAGGGGGATCAGGAGCAGATAAGTGCGCTTATACGCGACATTCTTGATGACGAGGAGTTGCCAGCCGACGACAAGTTGGTGAAAGCTACAGCATCAGTTCATCAGCTGGAAAAAAAGTCAACTGACAGCAGCAGCAGCAGCAGCAGCAGCAGCACCAGCCAAAGGAACCTTCAGTGGACGAACATCAGGTGCTGGTGCAGGAGTTGGAGGACAATAATGAGCTTGAATTTTTGGTTGAGCGGGAAGGTAAGTTAGTGCATATAACAGAAGCAAATACTAGAACTAAAACGTATGGTTTTTACTTGCACAGATAATTCTTCAGAGCTGGGTGTGCGGCATTTTAATGTGGAGCAAAAAATTAAACGTGCCACGTCACAATCGCAAAATGAAAGCCAAAGCGAGGATGAATCCTTTAAGGTGGAACCATTCAACTTTGTGCTTATCAAAGAGAGTATGTATGATTCCCTAGTTATGTATATCAAATTTTCATTCCTTTATTGTTATTTCACACAGCTGATAACATAGGCGATTTGTACGACTATTTAGCCACAGTGGTAAAGACTTGCTTTGAGACATTGTCTTTCGACTGGAACACTGAGTGTCGTCATTGCTCCTTAAAGTGCAGTACATATGAAAGTCTCTTTAATCACATGCTAAAGCGGCATGAGTTGTCGGGCGAGCTGTTCAAGTGCCCCATTGATGACTGTACGGCCGAGCTGACAGGTGGCAAATCGTTGGCCATGCATTTGGTTGTCCTACATGCGCCGGTTGCTGAGTAAGCCACATAAAACTGTTTAAGGTTAACACAAAATATATGGTGAGGTTTTTATTTTTGTCTATTTAGTATACCCATTTATGGCAGTTGTCCTGAATGCAATATGACTTTTTCAAACATATTGCAATACAACAAACACTCCTGCGCGCATGTCATTAAAAAACGTCGTGGTATCCGTCTATATTGTGAGATGTGCGGCTTAGAGTTTCCCTCCTGGAAGCGGTAAGTTCCTAAAAGTTGCTGTTTAACTTCTTCTCTCGTGTCTAAGCAATATTCATTTTCTGATGCAGATTTAATTTTCACAATCAATTTCATTTGGAGCGACACAGGCCGCGTGCCTGTTTTGTGTGCAGCTTTGCCGATACAAATATTGATGAGCTGTTTCATCATTTGCACTATGCACACGAACCAGAAGGCACGCTCTTTTGTGATCTGTAAGTGTGTGTGTGTGTGGAGATTGCATTTTATCCAGCAGCTGTATATAATCTTTTATCCTTTTTTGCACGTACAGCTGTGATCGGAATTTTCGTGATTATGCAATCTTTATGGAACACAACAAATCGCATTCAAATGTCAGCAGCACTACCTACACCTGCAACGAATGCAACGCCAACTTTGAGACACGTGGTCGCCTCAACGGACATCTGGTCGGTATTAAATATAAAAAAAAAAAAAAAATATCATATGCTATAGAGCAATTAATATTTAGTCCTGTATGCTTTGGTGCTTTGGTTTTTGATATAATTAAAAACAAACATTTTATTCTTGCAGCGTGCCGCACATGGAAGCGTTATTAGCTGCGAGCTGTGTGGCCGCGAATTTGCTTCGGAGGCCACCTACAATGTTCATATGAAAACGCATCTCATTATTGAACGCGAGGTGCATGTGTGCAGCAATTGCGGTTTGCTAAGCGAAAACAACGAAAAGATGGTGGTACGACAAGTAATTTTCTACCGATTTGCAAATCCAATATTAACATAATGATTATTATGTTTGCAGTGTCATGTATCGGGTAATAATTCTAGTTGCAGTGGTAGTGATGTTTTAGTGGAGATGATGCGGGATGCGTATGTTTGTGAATACTGTTCTGCCTACTTTAAGCAGAAAAGCGATTTGCGTGCTCATCGCGATTCGGGTGTTCATAAGGATGGCCGCTTCTGGTGTCAGCCCTGCAACAAGGAGTTTACTGACATGAAACTTTATCGTCACCATTTGCGCAATTATCAGCAAATGCGCACAGATACTGCTCATCGTAATCTCGAAATTTGTCTTTACTACATGTGCGACTTTGAGGTAAGGTAACCGCACATTTGTGTTTGTAATGAGCTACTAATTTTACTTTACAGCATTGCGATGAGGCATATATTAATTGGAATTCTTTATACACTCACAAACGGCGCACGCATGATGCCGTGGAAAAGTTGGAACCTAAAACAAAAGAAAATGAATGGATTTGTCAGTTTTGCCAGAAAGTATGCCGCTCTAAAATGTCGCTCTCAGTTCACGTGGCACGCAGTCATAACAACAGTAAGTTAAAAACAGTAAAAGATACGAAAATGAATCCAGGTTTAACTGCCCCATACTTTGCAGATAATGTGGTTTGTCCGCTCTGCAAAGCATCCTATAAAGATGATGAGGCGCTAAAGAAGCATCATGCATATTGGCACGAGCCAATGGAGTGCCCGCTGTGCTTAAAAGTTGTCAAGAATCGTCGCAACTTTGATACCCACATGAATGTGGTGCACTCAAATAATAAGCGTTACACATGCAGTGAGTGTCAAAAAGGATTTTACCACCGGAGCGAAATGGAGGCGCATCGGCGGGTATGTTTTCTGTTATGTTAATGTTCTCAATTTTGTTCGCTAAAAATAATAGGTGGTTAATCAATACATAGTATTAAACAAAGTCGCTTTTTCTGTCCCTATATCCCTATTTAAGCTTAAATCTTCACGTTTTGTTTTTCTATCAAATAGAGTGTTTCAAGAAGAAGGGTAATGTGTATAATACATGCATAATATAGTAGAGAAACACTAATAATTTTAGAGGTGTCTGATGGGATGTCGTAAATTAACGCTTACGTTGGCTAAACCATACGATATATATCAATATAATATACTACAGTATTGCACATGTTTAAAAGGTTAACCAAAAATTTCCGTGACAATATTTTTATTTTTATTTTACTTACGACAAATAATGAATAATTTTCGAAGCGATTTTAACCAATAGAGCATTTATACGTATCGAATAAAATACCTTAAATACATTGTTGATTTAATATAGATCACATTGCCCCTTACAGCATATGATTTGAATGAATATTTTCGAAGATATTACAGATTTAAAAATTGCGTTTGCGCAGGCAGCGTGCGCGGCTGATGCTGCGGTTTTAATTTAAAAGCGATCGGACGAGTTTAATGACATTTGATACAAATATAACGAGGGCGGGCCACTAGTTATATAATAACACACAGTTTAAATGAAGATAGTATATAGATAATTTCGGCCAGATAGGCAGTGAATAGCTCGAATTTATGCCGCTCAAAACTACTATAGCTTAGAATTTCAAAATGCAAGTTGTCAAGTATTCAAATCGTAAAACTGGGACACTTCAAAGGTAGAACTGGTGTAAAACTTACATGTTACCCATTTATTTTTTGTTTGAGACAAGCTACACTACACTAATATACTAATATTTATTATATAAGCTAAAGATCGAGACGAGAAACTTAAGTTTTTAATCAAAATTTTGTTTACAGCTGCATGCTGAATCATTTAAATGTGAGCAATGCAGTTTTACGACAAGAAACGAGAAATCGTTATCGGTTCATGTTATGGGACAACACTACAAGCGGTTTGCTTTCGAGTGCAAGCAATGCGATAAGCGTTTCGGACGTCGCCAAGGACTCTCGAATCATATGCAGCGTGTACATGGCAGCAAATACACTTGCCGAGATTTTTTGGATGGCGGTTGCTCGAAATCTTTTTCATCAACTAGCCGGCTCAATGTGCATGTACGCAAGGCACACAATAGCAACATTTTTCTGCCCGAGGATCAACTCACGATGGGCGAGGATTTACCGAGTGATGGCCCGTCCACATCAATAAAACGCTGCGTACGTATTATTGACAACACTCATGTTGAGTTTATTGGCGACGCGGCTGATGGCGAGGATGACGAGAGTCAGCCAAGCTCGGAGATCTTTGAGGAGTCTCGGGAGATCAAGATCGAAACAAAAGAGCCACCAAAAAAAAAAAGAAAGCAAAGTTAATAATGTAACTGTATTTTTCGATTGTTGCTTTTATTAGTTTTTGCTAAAGCCGCTAATTAATATTTTAATAAAAATATTTTAAGGTATTTTAAACACAAAATATATATTCAATTTCATTTGAAAACATATAAAAAACCTAGACTTTTTGCCGGATTCCAACTGAGGACATTAACTAATGTTTTTTGTCTCTGAATTTTAAACTCATTCGCTTATTTTTTTACTGGGGTAAAATATAGTATTTATGTACATGCTTGATCACCTTACACTTATCATATTGTGTTTTGAGGAAGTAGTTTTGAGTCTTATGCTAAGTCGATATCCGCGCGTTGTTTTGAACATTTGCAATTCAGTAAATTTAAATAGTATACTAACGCTATTTAGTTTTTTAAGCATACGTATCAATGCACTCTACACAGCTCAGCTTCGTTTAACATTTTAAATTTGAACAACACAATGTTTAAAACTAATTTTATCTACCTTTTGTAAAAATCATTATGTTCAAAGCGGCTAAAATGTCGTTAACAGGTTAACTGCGAGACTTTTGCGTATTACAATAACGGCAGCAAATTTTATTTATCAATGTTATTTAGGTTTCGGTTTGGTCATTAAAAGGTCTATTAAACAAATACAATATATTATTATAATAGTAGTAGCTCCGAATGTATTGTTTTGGTTCAATTTGATTTATGATACTCTAAAAGTTGGTACAGCGTTACTGCTAGTATAGCAGCACTCATCTTATACTAGTTAGTAAAGCTATAAAGATATTAAATATCTAATTATAATTGCGTTTAACTAGCCAGAATCTGGCGGAAGCAAATTTGATTTATTAAGCGTTGTAGTTTGGTCATTTAAACTTTGTAGATTGATTGCGGAGCTCACCTGCAATTGAAACAATTAATTCCTTTCGTATAAAAATTTATTTCTTTGTACTTACTGGGCTAATTGGTGTTATAACAATGGCGGTTCGCGTGGCGCAGTGGAGTAACGCCGTATCCTCAGTGGACTCATCACAGTCACCATCTGCATCGACATCTACATCTACGCCAATGTCGCTATCAATTTCCCATGATGGGAAATGCTCCATTTCACCCTCACAGTTCAGGTCCTCCTCCTCGAAATCCTCATACTCGTCAATTAGTATAACTGTAGGCAATACAAATAAGAGAATGCCAGTTTTAGTTTAATACAGTGCCGAATTCAATTAAGAGTTAGCCTGGTGAAAACTATAAGGATGTTTAATTTTGATTTCTCAATTTGTACCATATGTGATGTATTTGGAATAGGAAAACAAACTGGCTTACTTGAACTATCTGGCGGCGTTGGCTTGGCACTTGAATCCAAGGATTGTGCCCCCTCATCTGGCATATTAATGCGTTGTTCGTGGTTGCTATATGGCTCCGATGTGGATCTATGCAGGCTGTTCAATATAAATAACAATTTGAATGAAACGACTAAAAGATATATTTAAATTGAGTCAAGCACTTACCTTAAAGTAACTCGTTTTTTAGTTCTATTCTCTAATTCAGTCATAAATTCATCATTGTGCTGTTGCTTGTCAGGCGTTAGCTGATATGAGTTAAGCACGGAAGACTACAAAATATGCGAAATAAATGTATCTGACATTTAATAAAATTTTTAATAATTGTATTTATTTACTTACCTTTGTATTGGTCGCTGTATGCTGCGTATGCCGCATTGGAGTTTGTGTGCCAATCGCATCTGTTGTTGTTGTAAGCGTTTGCGTTGAAGTCAACGCTGTCTCGTTGCTGTCCAGGCGATCCATTGAGGCAGCTTCCGCTTCCGCTTCCGCTGCATCAGTTGGCGTCGTTACTAGCTCAGGATGTACGCTAAGGGTTGCGGTTCGCTTCCACACATCGATCATATTTTGATTGTGTGTGTGATGTATGTTGTGACTGTGACTAGGACTAATGGAATGTATTTTGGGCTTGGGATTTGCGGGCAAAGGAAGCGCTAAGAATCTTTCACGATCCTCCATATAGGCCTTGATCAGAATATCTAGTTTTTCCTCAATATCTACGACCTGCAAGTATGTACATATTATGTAATCATTGTTATAATTAGGTTTCTAAGTTTCATTCTACTGTGCTTACCTGTCGCTCCACTTTAACCACACGCGAGGCTAAGCTGATTTTTGATGCATAGACATCCTTGGCTTTAGAGCCCTGTTTGCCTAGTATTTGATCTAGTCTGTGGTTAAATAAAAAGCATATTTACTTTATTACACAGCTCATTGATTCGAAGAGCCTTTTATTATAACTATTTTTCTCTGTCTCTCGCCAAGGGCTTACATTTGAAATGATTAGAAATCTAAAGACTGTGGGGAACCATTAATAAAAAAATATAAAAGCTCTATCGGAAATTTAAATAATATCTAAACTAATCTGGTTAATAAAAATTAATCAAGAAACTAACAAAACTTTATTTTTGGAAATTATGAGGACGATTCTAAAACCACGCACCATTTGGTAACTGTGTATCAAACCGAAAAATAGATATGGGGACCTGTCGAAAAAGGTTAAAATTTGAACATATACAATGTAAAGAACTACATTTACATACTATAACAATGTACACTAATTAACCTTTTAACTACACGTTGCACGTCCGATTTTCTAAATCCTTGATAGAATTTGGGTATGTCATATTTATTGACTTACTTCCAAGTAAACTTATAAATAAACAATGTTTTTACGCACGTCTAATGCAGATTTGACGAGAATAACGACTGACTTTTTTTTAGCAACTTACAGCAGAGGTCGTGATCTTACAGGAGTAATCGATACCACTACGTGGCAATGTCCTGAATTTCCGATACCCACATACATTCCTTAAGAAACTAAACGCATTCGGAGTGAAAATTTGTCTAATCTGCATTCGTTTACAAGTATTTTGGAACTTAAATAATCATATTTTTGTATTCGTTAGACTAACCTCAAGTGCAGCATTTTTACACGTCCCAGCAAGTCCACGTGACCTGGAATTAAATAAATAATGATTCTATAATGTTCTAAGAATATTTCCCATTTTTCTTGCTAACCTGCCGCATACTGTTCCATTACATCCTTAACATCGTATGGTTTTAATGCCTCCTTGAACTTGCGACGTGCCACAAAATACTTGAGCTGCAGTCACCAAATAATATATACTACCAGTTACAGAGATAAATGTACGATGTACGATAAATACCTTTCGGATAAAGCGTATGGCGATCTTGTGCCGATTTGTCAGCTGCGTGCAGCGCGGCTCCTCATCCTCATCTGCGGGCAATTTGTGAATCAGAGAGATTGACTTGTGCGTTAGGTTTTGGTTGCTTGCTTCGCGCGTGGTTTAGCGGCATTTTAGTTTTTGTACATTAAACAAGTCAATCCAACAACACACAATTTAACACATACAAGTAGCGTTATACACACACGTACATACATATATATAGATATATGCATATAAGTAGTAGTAAGTAGTAATACATAGATCGTACAATAAGTATACAGATATTAGGTTAGTTACATATAGTATATGCATGATAGTATATGTTAATCAATCAATCAAATTACAGTATTAAAGGGTATATAGTAAGTAAGTAAATTAGTTGGACAGTGGAAAAGTTGGGAAAAAGCATTAAGCAAGCTTTCTTGTGAGTGTTGCCATGTAGCGTAGTAATAGAAGTAGCGGGTGGATAATTTCTGTATGGTGTATGGTGTGATATTAGTCTTAGTCTACAGTCTACAGAGCTATCAAAATGCAAAATTACTACTACTACAATCTAATAAAATATACATATTGTATGTACATATATATACAAAGGTATATAGCGAGCGCATGCTAAGCCAAACCTAGCCATAATAATACACAGACTTTCTCAAATTCTAGCTGCAATTTGTTAGTTGCAAGCTATACGCACTTGCCACCTGGAATTCGTGCATTCGTGCATTGGACATCCCGCTGCCACTTTCGCCTCCCTGCACTGTGGCAGTTTCCAAAAAATGTGAAGCAGCCGCAAAGAAACGGCCAGTGTGTCGACGAGTCGGACTTGGACTAGCATTGCACTGATTGGCCTTCACCTCTGCCTGACTTTCATGCTGCTGCACATGACCCGCCTCCAAGTCCTGGGCTGGGGTAATACGCGAGTTGCGCAGCGAAAAAGATGAGCCAAAAAAATCACCTTGCAAAAAGCCGCAAAGTACAACGGGAATGCTTAACGTGTTTGAACTCGCCTCAACTTTGGGCTTAGCGAAAACTGCAGCAGCAGCAGCCTCAGCATCAGTATCAGCTGCAGGCTTTTGTATTTGGCCCAGTGTGCCCAAACTGGCGCTATGAATGCAATTGGCCAGATTTTTAGGCGACGCCGTTGGATTTGCTGTATGTGTGTGTTTTTTTTTTTTTTTTGGTGTGAGAAAGCGCATTAGTTTTGGCTTGGTAATCCCTCAATGCAACCATTTATAAGTTATCCTAAGCTTCGGTTTTTTTTTCTTTTATAACTTTAAGAACAACATCAATACAATTCAATTCAATTCATGACAAATGCAATCACAACATTGACAAAACCACAACACTCAATATAAGGTAACAATAATTACGAAAAAAACATGTTTTTTTTTTTGTTTTGGTTTTGATTAAAGGTGTATTCGTAAATGGAACCTCGTTAGGACCTTGTAGACTTACCGTCTGAATTTTTAATATTTTTTAAGCAAGTTGTTTCAGCAACTGAATCTTCGCTAAAACTTGGATTCATGGATTTGCCATTTTGTACTACCTCTGAAAATTTCAAACCAGATGTTAAAGTTGTTTTTTGTTTTTGTTTTTTTTTTTTTTATAATTTTCATATGTTCCAATCTCTAAATTACTTAATTAATGCAAGGACACACAGTAGTCTATATTGGTCACACATAACGGTAAAAAAAAACAATCTAAATTCAACACACACCAAGATTAATAAGTTAATAAGTTTGTCAAATTTACTTTATGTTTGTTTTTTTTTTTATATTTTCATTATTAAAATAAGGTTATTCGGGAATTTTGTATTTTGTTTCAGAAGTACGCTAAAACGCCTTCGATTTATTTGAAAAGTGCACGGAGAAACAAAAAAAATTAAGAAACTACCTTTTAGGTTAACGCGATTTTATGATAAATAAATACAGCATGCAATGGCATTAACATTAGATAAATATATTTAAATGTACTATCCCATTCGAGATTTTACTATCTTTAGGAAAAATTTAATACTTATAGATTAAAACAATTATTAAGGATAATGCCTTTCCCCTACCATCTCTAACTGGTCTCAGAGTATTACGACATAGAATACCTCCACAACACATGAAAAATGTGGAAATAAAATAGAGAAATGGTTTCGGGTAAGTGATTGCAAAGTATTTATAATCTTTTTCTTGTTTCCTAAATGCATATTTCAATTTTAAAAATGTTAAGAATAGAGATTTTTTACTTCTTTTTTTTTAACATTTTGGGAAAAGAGGTAAATACATTTAAAAGAAATACATTTATCACTCTTCATAAAGATCGTTATATTGTAAATACGATATGAAAACAGTTCTTTGCAATTATTTTTGACAATAATATATCAATAATTGCCATACCATTCTTTCAGTAATGACGTCTAGAGAAAATATATATTCTTTAAAAAAAATTGCACCTCAGCTTTATACATCCTATGCATTTTGTATGATTGTATTAGTTAAGCTAATTTAATTGACTTGAACTTGTAGCAGAAGATTTATATCCTACAACATTCACATTTAATTTGTTTTCAATATATCAATTAAACTGTGGGACTTTAATTAACTAACCAAATGTCAATTGTCATATTTTTGTATTATTTTCTCTTAAACTTAAATATTAACTTGTTTTGTATATTAGTATAGATATACATATGTATATTTACATTAATTTTTTAATGCATGCAAATTATTTGGTTTATTTAAAGGCAACATTTTATTTCGAAGAAAAGTTAGTTAAATTTGCAAATGTGTAATCAAAAAGAGTGAAAAGTATATTAAGTTTAAGCTCTTAATATTAAATTTAAATTGAATAACATTCGCAATCGCATTTAATAAAGTTGAAATGGTTAAATTACCCCACCCTAAAAGCCAATGAAAATGCAAATGTTTGTTTATCATTTGTGCAAATTGTTCTTGTGATGCGATGCACAGCGCAAAAAGCAAAGCAATTTATTGTGGAATTCGCTTATTGAACTTGGCTAAGTTGTTAAAGAATGAATTTGTGCACAGATTGCGTATACGAGAGTATTATAGAACATGCATGGGGGACAAGACAAATAGAAAACGATAACTTGTTATTGTTTGTATGTTATTATTTCTTTATCATTGTGTGTGTGATTGTGCATCGGATTGTGAGTGTGTGTGTGTGCAAACAGAAAATGTAATAAGTGAAACTGTATTGTAACTTTGTAACAACTGCTCAGGCAATCTTTAAACAGAACTTAGTCATCATCATCATCATCATTATCAACATCATTATTAACAACTTCATCATATGCATCATCAACAGTGAAATGCCAAATGGCTGGAAAGCAGATTGTGTAGCAACTTACCCAAGTTCTCCACAGATGCATTGATATCTCGAATGGTGCGTGAATAGCGCGTGGAGGTCCGCGATGAGCCCGGTGGCTTGGACAGTGTGGAGCCATCGGGTCCGGGCGTCTGGATGGTCTGGCTTTTGTGGCGCCTTATTGTTGGCAGGCGGGCCACAAAGGATGTGTTGTGCTTAAAACTGGATGAGGCCCGTCTATAGAAAACAATGGGTTAAACAAATATTTCTACAATCAGTAAGACATTAAACAAGATTTGAGATAGAGAAAAAAGAGTGAGGGATACTCAATAAACGGGATTTAGTTGAGCGTAGTACATAGAGTAGGTTTGTGTGCGTGTGTGTGTGTGTTGTTGAGAAATACGAAAGTGTATAAGTAATGTGCCTTAACTGGGGACAAAGAACTTGTGGCAGGTACGTGCTGTACAAGCTGTAATGACACCAGCTAAATTTGGAAATTAAAAAGTATTAAGTTTCGTTATCATAATTATTTTTACTAATACTATTGGCTGTTGCATCGTTACTTTGGCTAGTGTCATTGCTAGTTTTAGT
Source organism: Scaptomyza caliginosa (assembly GCA_035044725.1). NCBI lineage: Eukaryota > Metazoa > Arthropoda > Insecta > Diptera > Drosophilidae > Scaptomyza > Scaptomyza caliginosa. The sequence continues at coordinate 50,515 of JAWNNR010000646.1, forward strand.
TAAATTTAGTTAAACTTAAATTAACATTTATGCAAATGTATTATTTGCATTCACTAATGGTGTTGGACTTTTTGTTTAAATGTGCTCATAATTGTTGTTGTCGTTGTTGTTGATATTTTAAACAAACAAGAGAAAGATAGATAAAAAGTGAGTAAGATAAAGAAAAGGAAGGAAAAAAGCATTTAAATTGGTTGATTGAACTCACATGTTAATAAAAGTACACATTTTATGTATTTAAGTGTGTTTGTGTGTGTGTGTGTGTATGTTTGAATTATTTTGTTGTTGTTGTTGTTTTTTTATTTTTTATTTCGGATCACACAGCAGCAGCAGAATGAAAATCAATTTGTATCACACATTGATTAATTTACGTTCGTATTATATAGTCATAGTTGAGAATATTAAAACTAAACAATTGCAAAACAGAATTAAACATTGGTTATTGTTTTACAATTTACAAAATGTATTGTTGTTCTTATTGTTAACGCATTTGCATGGTTTTCTAATATACAAAAAATTGTTGTTTGTTTTGGCAACACAGCGTGGATTCAATTTCGAAAGAGCATTAAAGAGATATGCAGTATGTAGAGACAGAGATCAGAGAGTCAGAAAGGGTGCGTTTACTAAAAGCTGCGAATTACAAACGCGATAAATGTGTGTGGTATGTATGTGTGTATGTATGAATGTAATATAAGGCTTTCTAAGGAGCATTCGATGCACTTGTTGTATGTTGTTGTATGACTTGGTGCTTGATAAGCAAAATACCCTAGGAAAACAAAAGATGAATAGCATTTGAAATTTGCTTTTGCTTGTACTTTTTGTGTGAGTATTTTTGGTATTTTTTTTTGTTTTTCTTTTAATCACTTTTACCTATATTCGGTTATGTTTTTTAATAATCGCTCCCAGTTTTCAGAACTGAAAAGTTTATATAAAAATTATTATGAAAGAAAATGAAAGAGGTACGTAAAAATGTTCAACAAATTAGGTACGCTGAAACTTAAATTGTTAACCAAGACACGAACAGGATATTAAAGTTGTTGGTTGAAAATTATTATTATTAATATAATCGAATCGGTGTTACTAATTTGTAGAGTACGTACAAACTACTCATGCGTTGCACTTTGCCATTGTAAAGACTAATCGATGTTGTTGTTTTACGTACACTTACTCTTTGTTTGAGCAAAGATTCTGCAGTACGCACCGGTCTATGTCAAATGGTTTTTAGGTGTTTTAGTGTGGGTATAATGTGTCTGGTTGTGAGTGAACCTGAACAAGTGAACTGCATGAAATAAATCCTGATGAACCCGAGAAATTCGAAAAACCCTGATATATAATACTATCTAAATATTAAGTTTAATTTTAAATTGCATAGTCTATAGTAAAAAATTTAATGTTTTAAAATAAAAAAAAGCGTAAAATATAAGCTACTCTGAGAAATAACCCAAAATTAAATTCTGAAATTATTATCACCACCAATTATTCAAAGCATAGCCCACAAACAAAAAATTTAAATATATATATTCATCGTTAATTTTGAAACTTATTAAGCGGTTTTTTTTTTGTTTAAATATTTTCAGTGCCTGTTTTACTCATTTAACCGGCTCCACCCTTTAAGATATTGCAATAATTAAAATTTAATTAATTATATAAGACTATACTGTCACAATTTTGGGACCTATCTAGTTGCGCTGAGGGTTATTTCATTTTATCCCTCTAATTACACTTGATTTATCTAGTTAGTAACTTATTATCCGCTGCAAGTCCCATTTAATAATATTGTTTTATTGTATTGTATGTGTGTGTGTGTGTGTGTGTGTGTGTGTGTGTGTGTGTGTGTGTGTGTGTGTGTGTGTGTGTGGCAGTGATTGCCCAAAGAGGACACACATTTGGCTACTTACGATGCGGGCGGACTCGGCAGCGCCACCTGATGTATCTTCCAGGTGGCTATCGAAACGGAATGCTCATCGGCCGCATAGCAGCGCCAGACGGCCTGAATAAGCGTCGCCGCCGGCTGGCGACGCCGTATCATGTGCTTCTGGCGCTGCTGCTGCTGCACCTTCAACGCAAAGCCGCTGCCCAAAATGCCCTGCAATCAAAAAGATGAGCACCAGTTACAGAACACAAGCAAATAGGACACACTTACCGCAGGTAGCGCAAAAAACGAAATACCCAAAAGAGCACAACAGGAGGCAATCAATTTTCCCTGCCACGTGATGGGCACCATATCACCATAGCCAACGGTGCATAATGTTATCTGGGTTACATAAGGTTTAAATATTTAGGCAGAGTATGGCTTTGAGCGTTGTTTTCTGGTTGATTGCTTACCACTCCCCACCACAGCGCCTGGGCAAAATTGCTGAACTTATCGTTAACGTCCTTCTCCCACATATACACTAGGAATGATGCAAAGATGAGACCTAAGAATCCAATGTACATCGTTGTGATGAGCTCCTATCACAAAAACGAAACGAAAGAAAACAAATAAAAAACTGAACATTTTTTCTAATATTTCTCAAGTTCCAACCTGTCTGTGTGCGTATACAACCGAACCGAGCAGTTTCCAGGTGCCACCACGTCGATCCATGCGCACCATGCGCAGTATCTGAAAGAATCTTAGACCACGCAATGCGCTCGTCGCAAACACTTGGCCAGAGGTGCCCATGCCTAATACTACAATTGAGGCTAAAATGGTAATAATATCTAATAACACAGACAAGAAATTGCAATATTGTATAAGTTGATTGGAGCTGTTTAAGTTTTAGTCAGCCTTACCTATAATACAGAATGGTTGCTTTATAAACTTAAGTCGACCCAGCGTGCCCTGGTATCTTGACCGGCAACCCGATGACCAAAGCCTTGCTCCGAACTCCATGGTGAACCAGATGACCACTATGATTTCCATGCGAAATAATATATACACTGCATCCTCCTCATATTCCTTGATGGTGGAGAACACGCTCAATGCAAGACATGTAAACACCATCAAAAATCTAAAAAAAAAAGTGATTTTAAATATATATTTTTACTATTCCTTTTTTTTTGTGTTTAGTTAAACTGTTGGCTTTCTTAAGCTTTTGTATTTTCCTACAATTACTAAGAATCGAAAAAAAACTATTTTGATTCTTAATAAATCTTATTAACACATTCTATCATCTAAGTCCAACCCAAACGAAACTTTTTTATACGTTTTCTTTAGTATCAACGCAGTATCGTATCGTAAAGTATTTGTTTATATATCGTACCATGGAAGTTATTGGTATATGGAGAAACAAAACAAAAGGTGTTTGAAAGGGTTTAAAAAAAGTAAGTTTAAACATAATTGTGTTAAGGTTGTGTTATCTTCAAATAAAGTACACAGACCATAAATTAAATGAAAACTCTTAGGAACTTATTATCAAGTTTAAATTATAAAGAGATAATTTTAAAATAACCTCTCTAAAGTGCTGTAATCAACAAAACTGAGTAAACACACACAGTTAGAATTGTTAAGATAATGATTGGATCGTATACTTACACCATCACATGATAAAAAATTGCATGTAGGCCTCGCGGTCGCTCCAGAAAATTGTATAGGCGACTTTGCATTCGCCGGTAGCGCGCATCGCGGCGATGTGTGCCGCGATTATAATTCAGCGGCTTTCCTAGGAGTGACATTCGCGGTTGCCGAAAATGTTGCGATTTGTTTGGTCCCGCCGGTCTACATTTCCTATTAAAAAAAGCCAAAAACAAGCATTAAAATAAGTTTCAAAAAAATCTATCTCTTGCGTACCCCTTGAAACCCCTAATATCATAGAAAGCATAAACATCATTTTCGGGATCCATGATATTAGCATTCCCACCCAGCACTTAGTGTAACTAAGTCACTTCACAAAAATACACAAATTTCAAATGGCAAAACAAAGCTGATAATAGATCCCACAAATAGAGTAAACAGTATTTTGGCGACGTGTATCACGTTTGGCGTTCAGTTCACAACTCGATCGTCTGTTAAGCGGTTCGAGCGTTAAAACCTTCTCACCCATAGACTTTCCAAAAACCTCAATGTGTATATTTTATTAATTATATACATACATACGTAGACTGTTGTTTTTGTTTTCTACACACCTTGCATTTTTATGATCGCCGACGTTAACTTTTATTTGATTTGATTTTATAAAAGCGTATTTTATTTTATTTAGTTGCACTCGGAGAGAAGCGCCGTAAAATTTTGCGACGACTTCATTTTTGTTGTGTTCTTTTTTCGCACATTTTAGTTTCGCTTTAGAAGAGCGTGAAGACAGTGTAGGCGTTTAGCCAGCTCCTTAGTTTAGTCACGATCTCTGCAAGTTTTTGTTGTTTTGCGGACAACGTGTCGTATGGTTGATGTACGTCATTAACGTAAGTTTTTCAACCTTCAAATAGATTAAGCAAATATGGGAAGGTTCTACGGTTTTTTTTGGGTGTGCATTTTTTAATTGGAAAATTACGTGGGGCATGGAAAAGTTCTTGATTGATACACGGATAAAATACATTTACATCAATATGATTTAATGTTGCCTTTTAGTATGCTAATAAATTCATATTCTCTTTAATGTCAGCCTGTTCAGTTTTTAGGCAAGCTCTTACTACATTGACCCAAATTGAACAAACTAGTTTGCATTTCATATAAAATTGCCAGCTATAAAATAGACAGCTAAACTGTCATTTATCATTGTCGGTTATATACACTAAGGAACATGTGTTGAAATGAGCCACAAAACCCAGATATATATATATTGTATGTGGATATTTTTTATTTGATTTTTACTCTCTAGTATAATGAATATTGCATTTGAATTTATTGCATTATGAATCAGGTTTAGTTCAGTAATAAATATCAGTTATATATTTAATATTTTTTTAATTTTTAATTAGTTTTTTAGCTTGTTAAATTAATAAACAGGTTTAAAGAGTTTTTTTTGTTGAAATTAGAGTTGGGAATTTAAGCAATGTTAAGCTGAAATAAAGTTAAATGAAGACTATACCAGTTTTATAATACCGATTTTTTGCACATGCTGACATGCTGAAAAAAACCCAAAATGCATACAATCTCGGAGCATTATTAGTACTACTACATACTATAATATTAAAGCTCCATAAACACAAGTTAGCGATAACAATTATATCTTAGAGTTGGCGACATGGAAATGTGTCTCAGAAACTATTGACAAAATGCTTAAAGCCTGTGACCTGTTTAAGAATCATTAAACAAATTGCTTTGCTTGTGACCGAACGCTTTTGTCTACAAAAATAACCGAAAAAGTTTCGAACACAACTAAAACATGTAAAATGTAACAAATTTGTTTTTTAATTTAAGCAAAATTATCGAATGCATGCATTTATAAATACTAAAAACCGGTGGGCAATGGCAAAGATATCGTAGATAAATACATTACAACTTGTTTGTGGAATATTTTTTTATGGTGGAAGACATTATTCGTCCTTTAATAGTTATCGATTTACAACATGAAACTATAACTGTTACATATTAAAAAAGACTCAGGTATAACAGCTAGATTAATCCTTTATTTTTCAATACTTCGATGCTGACCTAGTATTCGGAGGACGAGGAGTTTTTAATAGTTTTGATGAAAACCGTTACGAAAAAAAAAAACAAAACCTGTGTATTTTTCTTTGTATAATGTAGTACTCGTAAAATAATGCTAATTATGCGTGGGATATTAGATATGTACATATACAGTCAAATACCTGTACACTATTCATATAACTCTTAAAGAATGACGGAAGCTTTACATACCATATTGGTATTATTTGCGCTTTGAGCAACCAGTTAATAGAAATCTTCCTACTCTCAGCACGTCGCGAATTCTACAGAGATACTCACAGCGGGTTTTACAAATCGTGACAAAGATATTGTATCTAATCTGTGAAAGTAAACCCAAAAATAGAGCAGACAGTTGTTGCTTGTTTTTTTGTGCAAATATTTGCACTACAACAGTGTAAAATAGTAACGAAATGTTATTGTTTTTTGAAATTTTTTAATGCAATAGTATTTTTTTTTAGTCTGTAGCTGGCTTAGGTTAGAAAATAGTTAAAATACATTTGTTAATGCATATATGTATGTGTAAGTGAATATAATGTATATTTATCGTGTGTGCACGTTTTGGCCATTTAAATCTATGTACAGAGTTATTGGTACAGGCGGTAAATAATATTAAAAATATGTTTTTGTATATAACAAATAATTTGTATATATATATATATATGTATATGTATATTATGGTATCCGTTGTATCCGTAATGTAGCATAATACAAGATCACAATTGTTGTTGTTGTTTTTGCTGCTTTTGCTTTAGCATCCCATCCTGCAACGCTCATTTCTTAGCATCAATGATGATCTCATCGCCAGACTGTATATTGTAGCTGTAGAGCTGTTTGTTTGGATACCGCATCTCCTCGGGCCCAAACTCTTTATAGTCCTGGTCCAGATAGTAAAGGCGCATTTTGTTTGGTGCCAAGTTAATGAGTTTCTCCAGCTTGCACTTTAGATCGTTAACGCTCAAATATATGTCCACAAAACGACTCTCACTGATATCGTTGTAGGTAAAGAGCACTTTTACTCGCTTCTCCGGCTTTAGATTAACATTAACTAGGGGATCCAGTTGGCCATGCACTTCCAACAGTTCCGCATAGCGTGCTGGTCGCTCTGACTCCGGTTTGTCCATATAATGACGCACAAAGGCACGCTCGGCATCCACACGTTCATCCACGCTGATCTTGCCACCGCCATTCAACATGGTCACATTTGGCAGCCGTGCTATGAGCAACTGGCGACGTTCGTGCTCCGTACACTCCAATGTCTCCCACAGGGGCCAATGCTTGACGCGTAGATTCTGCAGCTGACCGTATTTGGCCAGCTCATCGATGTCTGCCCAGCTGTTGAGCTGGGCACAGCTCAAATTGAGCAGCTTGAGGCAGGGAAAATATTTGTGGCTTTCACTGGCGCTGGCCGAGTCCAGTTCGGCGCCGGCCTGCAGTGATTTGATTGGACATTCAGCGAGCACAAGGGCTTCCAAGCTGGGAAAAAGTCGACCCAGACGACATATTTCCTGCCAATGCTCGATGGGATTGCCGGTAAAATGAAGTGTCTTCAATGCTGAATGTGATCGTGTTAACTTGCGTCTGGCTTGACACAAACTACAGCAAGACTCTGTTTCTGTTTCCGGTTCCGCATTGGTCCTCTCATTCGTTTGTGGAACACATTGGCAGCTGTTGTTCTTTGCCTCCAGTGCCTCCTCGGCAGCATCTAGCAGCACAGCACTGTAGTTGTTCAGGCTTAAATGAAGTTCCTGTAGCACGGGTAGATTTTGCAGCAGTGCATCTACACACATCCAGTCCAGATATGTGCCATTAAGCACCAGACTCTTTAGATTGACCGTTGGTGCTGCAAGTAATGCACTTGGCGGCGCCGACATCAGTTGATTTTTACTTAAATTTAGGAACTCAATGCGTGGCATATGCTTTAGTATATTGAAAACTTCGTGCCAATCCTGTAGCTTATTTTGTGCCAAGTCCAGTTCACGCACACGCTGACATTTCTCGCGTATGCTATCGAAATCGCCGGCACTATCAATGTCACAGTCGTTGAGCACAAGAAGAGCGGGCACACTGGTCAGCGGTGAGAGGCGGGGTATAAATATGGAGAACTCCATGCGACCACCGCATTTGGTTACCGTAAAATCATTGGGTAGATCTGAACGCTTGTGCAGCTCTGGCTGATTGGCATTCTCAAATTCGCATTCGGAGAAATATTTGCGCTCCAGCGCCTCCAGCAATGAGGGCATCTTTACGAATTGAAGGTATTATGTAAATTTAACGTTTCACTTTTGTTATATTTTGAATGCGCGCTTTGAGTTTCGCTTTGAGAGTGGGCCTGAAGCTTTTTTGATCTTTGTTTTTTGTTGCCGTTCTTGTTCTTCTTGCAAGCATATACGAGCTTGTTGTTGTCTTTGTTACAGTTATAGTTTGTGCTTTTTCTTGTTGTTGCTTGCTGCTTGCTGCTGCAGCTACTATTGATTTTTGTAGAACTTAAATTTCGTTTTGCATTGAATATGTTGTGTTGTTGCGTGATGCAACTTTTTGTGCTTAATATTTTGTTTTTGCGCAGTTTTTATTGCTCTTGTCGACGAATTAAACAAATTGCTGCGCACGTTGTTGTCTACTTTGCTCCTGTTGTTGCTGTCGTTGCTGTTGTTGTTGTAATTGCGCACTAATTTAACACAAAATTGTTGTTGCCGAAACAAAGAAAAACACACAGTTAATGCGTTTGTGCATATATATATGCCTCTGTGTGTGTGCGTGTGTGCCTGTAGGGGCCACTTGCTAGTCCAACCACTGCCCCTCTCTCTATCACCTTCTCTCTTAAATAATTTTTGTTAATATTCCAGTCAATGGCGATTTACTACGACAAAAAAAGCCAGACCAAAGCTGAGTTACTCTCTGTTTTTGTTATTGTTCAGCTTTTCTAATTGTTTTAGCTTCAAATGCTCCAGCTGTTCGTGGTGTTTTATGGTGCCTCTCTGTCCGTTCGCAACGCCACCAAACGCTCAACTAAACCACAACACAAGAACGAACTCGCCTTCGTGTTGTATGTATTCTTCTGGGCCCGTTTTGCCAGTTGCGCTGCTCGCTGTGTGCTTTTATTTTTTTGTGTGTAGGTCGCCTTCACGTGCACAGGAGCGGATTTGGTGTGAGCTTTTTACTCACGTTACGTTTTGGGCGCCACGTGTTCGATTTAAATAGTTTTCGAAGACATAGCCGAGATTAAACGATGCAATAAGTTCTCATCTGATACACATTTGTGAGCACTTACTTGTTAGCGTTGTTACCGCCCTAGTAGCTCCAATCAGATAAGAACTTATTACAAAAAATTTTTATGCCGAAAAACAGAGCACACAATATTTTATTTTGTACGTTTATCTGACGGGTTGTTAAGTTTTTCTTTTACTTTCTTATTGTTTAGCCCTACATTTGGGCGCTTCAACGGGCCCAGTGTTAATGTAAATGCTTGGCAGCGACCTTGCGACGTAAATAAATACACAAAACGCTCAATTACGAAATTGTTTTTGCTAAAGCAAATACAAATATTGCTGTGCCATTTTATTTTTATACATATACATATTTTTTCGTTAAGAAGGCCAAAAGAGAATATTTAGCTTCTAATGATTTTGTTTTTAAAAACATATTTGCAATGACCTTGCATCACGTGCACTTGGCAGCGGTCCTAGTATAGACACAGTTGGGCGCCCTGTGTTACCAAATGCGCCACTGTTTCGATTTGTCTGGAAAACCAGTTATAAAGTCAACGGTCATGCCACAGTAAAATCACGCTAAAAGAAACAACCCCCAAAATACAACTAGAACATTTTTATTATGATTGGCAGCAATAAGGTAAAATTGCAATTTTACAAAAAAGTTTATATTTACAAAGCCGTTGAAAATATTGTTACAATTGTTTCAATTGTGCGCCGTAGCTGTGGTTACAACTAGTGGGGTTCACTTTGCTGACAGCTTAAAAGGTGCGCAGTTTACATACATATGTATGTACAAGCAAGTTTTATCAGTTGGTGCGGAGGGAGGTGTAACGACCGAAAAACCGAGAGCGCGTGAGAGCAACAGCGACAAAGTGAGAGAGCGCGATTTGAACGAAACGAAGCTCTTGTACTCAGCTGTGTTCAGGAAAATACGTACAAAAACACTAACATATGTTTGTTTGTGTTTTGAGCTTATTGAAACTGCGCAGCATATTGAAAGCTCTGACGCTCAGTTGATTGTGTTTGCATTACATGGAGGAAGTAGCTTTTCGCTCTCACAGTACAAATCTTTCAGGAGGCTTTTCCATGTGCACGATACAGCAACACAAAAAGCAACTACAACAGCGCATTGCAAATTGATGGAAGCACTGTGACAATGCCATGCAAGACGATGTCATCGAGAGCGTTACAAATTTGATTTGCACAAAGCATACCGTTTGATGCCTTCACGTTTTTCTCCCCTTTTTTGATAACCCTGAAGCCAATTTGCAGCGAATATTGATGAGTGTCGAAGATGAGTACAGAATATTCCCTTATATGTTAGATAGAAATATATGTATGTATTTGAAACAAAACTTTTGTCTTTGCTCTAAGCCGAATGTATGTAACGAGGGTTCTAAAATATTTACATACTCGTACACGTCATGTGTGCATGTAGATTTGATTAGTGCTGTCATTGCTTCTTGTCTGCTCGAAAGAATTTTAAAACGAATGTTTGAGTAGTGTTTGTTTGCTTAGAAGTGATGTTTGTTGGATCAATACATTGTAAATGTCAAATTGTAACAAGGTAAAAGATATTACTTCAACTTATTTAAAGTTTTTTATTTTAAGCCTATAAGTAGAAAAAAACATTTTTTTGTGTTGTGCCACTTTTGTTGAAATGGTGCGTTAAGTTCCTTATCATCCACATGTTCGTCGATCTCAGAGTAAACTTAAAGGTAAATCTTGTTTGCTTCAGACAATCAAAAGCTCTTAAGTGTAATTTTTGTCTTGTTCTTAAGAAACACTAACATAATATTTTCATCTAGGAAAAACAGGATTACTGTTCAGTGACCATACAGGTAAAAGTTATCATAAAGTCCTTATCAAATTCTTTCTATATTTAATAGTTTATTGCGAAAAAGGGTTAGCTCAGTTTTTGTATTTAAATCCCTCTTAAAAATTAAAGAATTCCCCAGTTCTATGTACAAAGAAACCAATTATGTATTCGTTGAAGGCGTCATATATTCATATATTTTACATACACATAAACACACACACACGTGTATGTACATATATGAAAAGTCTATAATTATCCGTAAAAGTCGCCACTTTTTGTGAATTATACAAAAAAAGCGATTTTGTTATGGTTTGACCGGCATTTGTTTTGTTGAAAGCACCAAAGAGAAAGGCAAATAAGCCATTTGTCAATATAATTTCCATTTTAGCCAACACTGACAAGAAGCTGACTCAAAAAATCCAATTTAATTGCCGCATATATATTAATAATTTTATAATTTTCGATATTTTTTTTGTGTATTTGCACTGTTGTAAAAAAATGATCGATTGCGGGAAACGTTTATTATTATTTTAATGTTGTTGTTGTTGTTTTTGTTAGGAATAGGGTTTTAATGTGATCTGGGAAAAAGCTCTGTAATTAGAAATTTTGGCCGCATATATATATTTGCGGTTTGTTTAATGAACCGAATTGCCAATTTGTGTTTACAATTTTATTTGCATCCATATATGTATGTATATGTACATATATATATATATATATATATACTGTATACATACGTGTATGTATTTGTATCAAAGCACATATTAATCCGTTTAAAAATATGTTCAAATCAATTGCGTCAATATAAGCGGCCAAGCTGTTGTTGCTCTTGATCGTAAAATTCTACACAAACTTTTGTTTTGTAAAATGGAAATTTTGACTATTTGTACCCGGCGGCCTTTAACGACTTTAATGGAATCGCACAACGTAAATGGCACTACGTAAACAATATATATATATATACTGAATGAAAAGCAATTTTCTTGTCTCAAACAATTTTCAACGCGCTGCTATTGCTTAAAGTCTAGACGCTCTTTTATATTTTTTCTCATTTTAAAATATTACAATTTTTCATTTTTTGCTTTGTTTTACAGTCAACAGTGTATATATGTACATACCACAACCCATTGTTGTTGTCTTCCACTTTTGCTCGTTCTACTCTGTCTGGCCACAGCTGAACAAGTGGTTAACCTTGCGTATGAGTAATGCGTTGTCATGTTGATTATGCCACAGTCTTCGGTTTCATTTAATATTAAGTTGATATACTACATAACCTTTCTTTATCCCATATATTCACTGACCTACTTGACCATTCGTATAACGAATAAATCTTGCTCTAATCCCATCAATTTGTAGCCAATAAATATGTTTTTTTTTTTAAATCTCAATATGTCTATGTGTTGGTCTTCGTAAATATTGCTACATATTCAATTGGCAAAATGACAAATAGCAAACATGACAATACCTTCTGGATGGTTGACTGATTGATTGATGGATGGGCTAGCTGTTCAGTTGTTAGTGTCGCTGTCATTGACGGCTCTCATTAGTTGCCATAATATTTACACTTGACCTGATAGCAAACGTTTTTCAATTTATTTCCATGCCAATATTTTTTTTATAAATACCCTACACAGCTATAAAGAACTGTCGACAGTATGATGTTAACTAATTTTGATTTTTAACATTCCATGAACCATTTACAGGGTATAGTATAGCTCTTAACTATAGACTTTTATATTCTACCCTTTATTGCTTCGTTTTATTTTTATTCACGCTGCAGGTAATTTGATGTTGTCATTGTTGGTGCTGCAGGGAATGTCAGCGGTAATTTAATAACATTTGCAATTTATTTTTAGTTAACGCCAGCAAAAGCCGATAAAATGATAACCTCATAAATGTTTTGGTGGTTGGGTGCCACTATGGCTGGATCAGTATCAATTTGTGGGCTGATGTTCGTTTCCTTTGCATTTGTCTCTTGCATTTGAGCTCATAATATGCAATTAGTGGGCTTTCTCTTACTTATGGCCAGGCCATAAAGCAATAACTGAGCAGGTCAAGTCGACTTACTAACTCAATTATTCATAAACAGCCAACCATTCCTCGCTGTACACTATATTCACACACACACACATATATAAAGATATTAGTGTATAAAAATATCAGTGCTTCTCAAGTCAGCCAGTTGAAGTTTTCTCTCAGGGAGCAATTAATTTGCTGGCAATAATGAAATCTAGGACAAAATGGTAAAGGAAAAAGGAAAACGTTGACAGTTGACATACAAGCAGTACTCGAGTCCTTTTCTATCCGTTGTGTATTCTTTTGCTTTATTCCTCTAACAAGTAACATATTATATTTTTCCGTTTCCTGTACTAGCTGATACCCTGCCAATGAATATGGAATAAATTATAATTAATAAATAAAATTTAGTTTCACATGACTTATGAATAATCATTTTAGCTACAAAGGTGATAAACCAAAACTACCGACTACTAATACAAAACATAAATATTTGTCTACAGAAAGTGTTAGCAACATCGCTCAAAGTGAATATTTCTCAGAATCTCATCATACCCACTGTGTTTTAAGAGGTTTTCCGCATAGGGTACAACAAATGTTCGCTGTCCTGAACACCTTGCGCACAAGTTCCACACAGTTGAGATTGGAAATGAAATCATTTGTCAGGTGCAGATTGCAGTTGCACGTATGCAAACTGTTTCTTGGCCTAGATGCGCCAAAAGGGACAAAACACATGCACATACATACATTTCTACAAACATAGATAGAAATGGATAGGTAGGTCGATGTAATGGCGTATCAATTGTTAGCATTCACACTTTACACACATGAACTGTTGGATTATTTTGGGCCATGCTTTAATCAAACTAAAATACCTGGAAAACTAAACCATTTGTTTTCCTTTATTTCTCCTGCAGGCTGTGCTCGCTGTAGATGGGATTTGTGTGTTTGTCTACACTTGTTTTGGGTTTAAAAATCTGTTGGCAAAACACACACACACACGCGAACACATTCGGTAAAAAACACACACACATCAATTGAAGTATACATATCTTGATTAAAGTTTTATATTTCAGGTTTAAATTGGGTTAAAGTAAAGCTTCAAATTGGACTAGATAAGAAGCAGTACTAAATGGCTTCTTGCTAAACAACACACTCACTTTTTTTGAGTTTGACTTTATTTGCAATCAAGACGATTGCTTTCTGAGAATGTTAAAATATATCGAAAACTCAGTATCTTAGCGCTTTTTCATGCGATAATCTTTTTAAACAGATAAATAAGGTTAAAGTTGTTGTGTGTATGTAACAGGCAAAAGAAAGCAATATTTTGTTATAATCGTCCGATTGGTCGTGTCGATTTTCGAGACTATAATATCGAAAAACTTTATTTATTGAAAATAAGTTCTCTCAAAAACCATACAAGTTTGATTTGAATAATTTTCCAATTTCGGAAATTTTACGCTAAAGTTTTGAATATCTCGCAGGCAAGCTCTTTACTTGTTTTATGGCATAAATATAATACTCAAACTTTTTAAAATATTTTATTTTACTATTTTAATCGGAAATATCAGTAATCTCAGTGCATTATATTCAAGCGAATAAATAAGCATATGTTGAAATATTATTTATTTATTTTTATTTGCATGCATATAGTTTGTTCAATAATCCGCAATGTTGTCTAAGGTATTAGAAGAAGACGCCAACACAAATTACAGCACCTCAACATGCTAATGGGTTATTTTATAATATATATATATATTTATTTAGATATATATTAGGCCTGCTGCTCATCAAAATCGACGACTACATTGGGACAACAAATAAAAGCAGATTCTTTTTCACATTGTCATTGCTCAGCGTGGCGTTTAATGGCTCACATTTCCATTTGGCACCAGGCTGATTAGCGGCTGGGGGCCCAATGATGGCGTGCCACAAAGTTATCAATGCCGCTTCAATGAATCACTTTAAGTGCGCTAATTTTCTTGTCTTTCCCATTTTCAGTAACCAACCGAACTGCTCTGAACTTGGAAACGTTTCAGAACTTTTGTATAATTTGCATATTCTGAGCGCCAGTTTGCTAGCGTCGCACAATTTGTTTGTACCAAATTGTAAGGATCTTAGATCGGTTATTTTTGTTGTGGTCTCTTGTGTTGATCATCAATCAAATGTTATTGAGGGTGTCATTTGATGGCACAAAACAATTGCATATTCATTGTAATTTGTTTGAACAGCTGCCGTCCATGGAAAAATACAAACAGCAATTGAATTCTGCCCGGGTGATAAATGTTAAAGCGAAAGTTCTTTTTCTTTGCCAACAGATTTTGTTTGCTTTCGGATTTAAAAGAACATGCAAATGGTAAACCCTAATTACGTAAGTGGCTGCGGTTAAGTCACCTTAACTGCCCAGCATGTCGCAAATTGTCGCTTCTCGTTGCTTGGCCGTGTGTGTGTGTGTTGTTTATGCCAATGACACTGGCGTAAAATTACGATTATGTTTAAATAAACTATCAATTGAATTGTTTGGATTTTGATTGAAATTGTTGGCGGTTTGTTAGTTAATAAAATCATCTTGTGTCTAAACAAATAAAAGTGCTTGTCTAAACTAAATGATGTATTTGTAAACAAAATAAAAGCGCATTATTATTAAATATTCATTGCTTCTAAATATACTTAAGGTAAAGTGTATATTTGTATTTGGAATGAAACTTTTCTTTAAATATTGCAAAACAATATTATGACAAAGTTATGCGTTTGACCAGGTATTTAAATCTACCAGCACAATAATGTAGAAGGAGAAACTAAGGAATTTAGGTCAAATACAATATGCTCTGCCATTGTGTTAGAAATTGCAAAGTATAAGTGTTAGAAGCGATAGAGCGATATGTGTTTACCACGAGCGAAATTTATGAAAAGCAATTTACTTTAAGAATATTGCGCATCTGCCTATTAGTTGCTTAAACCTTTTAACATTTTCACCTAATGCCATTAGGATATTATTTTTGTGTGTTGAAACTAATACACACACACACACACACACACACGAGCACGTACATCCATAACGGAAATAAAAAAGCGACAGATATAGTTATAATTATCATTAAATTGAGTTACGCTGTCAGATCCGCCCGCCACCAACGGCGTGTATAAGTAATAGCAACAACTTAGCATCAAGTATACGCATATGTTAGTATAAATATTACTGCACATTTATTACATTCATTAACACATTTACCCATAGCTTGTTCCAAATGATGGATAATCAACGCGATTATTCCATTAGTTTTTCTTAATGTTGAATGTGAGTTTCAAGAAAGAATGTTAGAAAATTCTGTCATTAGTATTTAGGTAAGAAGAGGTTAACGATTAAACTATGACGATCTAGTCATCACATAAAGCTACACAGGAGTCAAAGGTTACAAGCAATCTTTATAAAATATTTGGGTTTTGAAAACCATAAAATAACAACTCTACTTCTCCACACAAATACAAATTTTTTTATCTCGACATTATTTCTACACATACATATGTGAATTTATTTATATGTTTACTTTGGCTTTGGCCAGTATTGATTTGAGTTGGGTCAGCATTTAGGCCTGCTCTAGCAACAAATAAATATAGAAAGCACAGCTTTGATTAATTTTTGTTTTTTTTATATTTAGTTTGATAGTAGTAATAGATTTTGTGGTATTATTAGTTGATTGTATCTAATCCTTTAAATATAGTTTTTTTGAAGGCAAGCCTGGCAACTAACTTTTATTGCAAATGTTAGTAGTTACCCTAGTCCTTAGTGTAAATGTAACAAACTTTGGATTGAGCTAAAAGCCAGGCTATAATTTTACAACTAACAGCTTTAATACAATTTTGGAAATAATTTAACTACAAGTTGGTTCGACTTTATCATATCAAGAAAATGCTTATGAACTTTTTTTATGGTGTCCTCTTCTGTGTCTAACCCACAGCTATGTTACGCTAGGGCTAAATGGTTGTTAACAAATTAATTTAACAGAAAAAAGAAAACGTCTCTGCCTCTATTCAGACCTGAAATGTGAGCTTTGCTATCCCTGCTGGACAGATCAAGTTTGTTTCAAGTTATCGATAATTTTTTTAGTGTTCGATATATCATGGAATCGGTCCATGCACTAGAGCATGCATTTGCTCAGACTCATGCATTGCTCAGACATTATCTATATCCTTTTTATTCTGTTAGAAATTCAAACCTATAAAAAACCCATATGCTACTTTCCGTAAATAATTACTTTAGTGCTCTGTTACTACTCGTGAATCATTGAACCGCAATACAGTGGTTTAGGTTTGTTTTATTATGTGTATTATTATACAGTTTTAGGGACTCTCAAACTAACGGTTTGCTTTTCGTTTAAAAATTTTGGATATCGTTTTTAGTTTAGCTTTTTTTGTCATATTTTGTAATTTATTTGATTGCTTTCTTACAAAATAAATCGCTTAAATCCAATGTGGTAATACGTATAATTCAAGTGTAGGGACAGTTGTGATTGCCAATCTGTTATCAATTGCATATATATGTATCCGACTAAACGTGGGTTTGTCAATCTGGTTTAAATATTTGTGATATTTGTGATATGCATGAAATATCGACTTGGTGGCATGCAACATGTGGTGACAATTAGGTGCTTCTACGACTTCTTGGCCCACATAACGAACAACCCTTGAACATGGGTGGCACTTGAAGTTACTTTTATAAAGGGACGACAAGAAATGACAACTCTTGTGGCATTCAACTTAATTGCACAGGTAGCTTTTGTACTTGTGCTTGTGTGTGTGTGTGTGTGTGTGTGTAGGCGCAACGTTGCGTATGAGCAACTTTTGAATAATTAACTCACTTCAATGGCACTCGCGCCTCTCCCCTGTTTCCTCGCACTCAACCTTAACCGCTCCCCCTCCCACTCCTACCATTTCATACTTTTATGGCCTTTCCTTTGCGCTGTCTTTGTCAGCTTCATCAAGTGAAACGTTATAAAGAAAAATGTGCGCTACAAGAACATTTGATATACATAAATTAAAATGCATCCGCTGCACTCATAAAACCACCAACCAACCAATTCTCCTTTCCCCAGTTCATGCCACTGTGCTCTTAATGGAAATGCTTGCATGCATGTATTGCCCGTTAATCTCAGTGTGTGTGTGTCTTACATCGCATCGGAATTTCATGAAATGTTCGCTGACTTCATAGCATTCATCAATATATATACATAAGTTGATTGCGACTTTTTTGATTCATATAACTATAGTGGGCCTCAGGTTGTAAACAGGGTTGCTAAGACTATAACTTAGACTCGCTTCTCATATATATTTTTTATATGTTTGGTTTAAAAAGCAAAACAATTTGTGGGTCTTGTAGATAAACTTTTTAAATACGATACACCAGAAGAGAGAGAGAGAGAGAGAGAGAGAGATGCTTTCACTACTATGCTGCTCAAACAAGTTTTATTATAATATATATAATTTTATATTGTATTGAAGTTTCTTTCGATAAAAGGTATGCTTTGACAATGACAATATTAACGAAATGGTTTTTAGGGTTTTAAAGGCGATTAAAGGCAAAACCAAAAAGACGAAGATGCGACAGGTCAAAAGTTATTTTAGAAAATCTATTTAATAACAAGTTATGCGATAGACCAAGTTCCATTGCTCTTCGATATGCACGACAAGTGCCACTTTGCCACTTGGTGTGGGTGGTATATGCAACAGCTGTTGTTAAAGTCTCCCTACTAACTGGCCTCCAGTTGGCCAGCTGCAAGTTTGTTGAACCCCTAAATGTAGAAAATGGCGCATATGTCGCACTTCTGACCCATTGACATTGGCTTGATGTGACTTGTTTTGATTTTATAGTTTCTTTTAGCCCTCTCTCTCACTTTTTGTTTAACAACTTGTACTTGAAACCATATAGAAAGGGAAAAAGAAAAACAAAAAATGAAATCGATATTATTGATTTATAGATGGCTAACAATTCTGGGCTTCCATATTGCCAATATATGCATGCATAAATATTGCGACTACAACTATGAATTGGCCAATCAGACTTTCAGGTGTTTTTCGTGGCATATAAATATTTGTAATAACCGCTCGTATCTAATTGATAGATATACATCGAATATACTTATAGAATACGACATGATGAACTCAGCAAAATACGCTTTGATTTAGGCACAATTATAGATTATAGAGGTTTCCTCTCATCATTAGACGGCTTTTCATTAAAAGGAAACAATCACCGAAATGTCTAGCAAATTATTCAAATACACACACACACACACACACACAAAGAGAGAAATGTATAGCAATAAGTCAGCTACTCAAAGTCTCTTTGGTTAAAGTTATTTGGCGTGAATAATTTCCACTTAATACAATAAAGGCATTTAGCCGGAGGCATTAAAAATTTGCATAGAAATGAAAGACGGCACAACCGGAACTATACCATAAAAAAAAAGAAAACAAAAAAAAAACAGTTGATGAGGCTCTGTTCTGTGGCCCGTGTTTGGGTGCAGGGTTTGGTAAGGGAGGGTGTTCTCTGCCCGCGGATGTAAATAATAAAAAGCACATTAAACAGCATTTTCTTTCATTTCGAAACGAAAACGAAACAATTTCCAAGTCCATTTAAATGGGCACACAAACACAAGCTCAAATACTGCATACACTCATTGCCAAAAAAAAGTATGCTACAGTTGTAGCTGTAGTGGTTGTTTTTTTTGCATGCTGCAGCGTCGACAGCGACGTTTTGACACTTGGGCAGCCGCATGACTTGGATAGTTGCGGCAACGACCCTCCTACGGAAATGCACTTTGCACTCAAATGGAAATTCACTTTTATCAGGCAATTTGTTTTTATCATAACTTTTGTTTTAAGAGACCCAGGAAATTATAAATCAATCTAATGTAGTTACTTGTTAAAATTATTGTAAAGCTTAAGCACAAATATTTATAATAAAATGCTTAATTGAATGAGGCACGCCCATTTTGAATATGTTACATTTAAAATTTTTGACAAAAAACTTATACTTAATAAAATTAAAGGGTCTACTTCAAAAGTTTGTTTGAAATATATACATTTCAAACACAGTAGCAACTATCTGTAAAATGAATAAATTATAAATTGGAAGCAAAATAAATTGCTAATAAATGAAAATGAAAGCAGAGGCAATCTCTAGAGCATAAAAAGCTTTGGTATTGCCCGCGTACTTGGACCTTTCTAATGTTTTGTTTCACTTATTATGTGTATGGGTGTGTGTGTGTGTGTGTCGGTGTGTGTGTTTTTCGTATATTGTGGAGTGACCGTATCCTTGCCGTAGCTGCCTACTGTTCTGAATAGAATACGGCAGCTGCTACTTGGGACTGACTGCCACTTTGTTTTTTTCTGATGTTCATTTTGATGTCCAATTTCGTATTTGGCGTACGCTGAGCCTAAAAGACTGCACTTGAAAATTTTATAGGCGCTGCAGTAGTTTGGCCCACCCTGAAGTAAAGAGCCAGTGTTCCATAGCTCCTGAGCTCCAGAGCTCCTGAGCTCCTGAGTTACTGGCTGTGGCTTTTATGATGACCAATTTTATGATGACTTTGGTATGCCCGGTCTTCTTCTTCTCGTTTTCCTGGTTGTTGTGTGCTTCATGTTCCGTCGTGGCACATGCGAGCTGTGTCTGACTCAAATGAAATGTGAAATGTAATCCGGTGCCTGTCAAGTGCCATGTTTATTTGCCTGCCAGCGGGGCAGCCAGTGTTGCAGCCAGCATTCGGGCCAATTTGCCAATTGAGTTTAATTTGTTGAATGCCTTTTGACAGATTTCAAAATTAACTGGTGGCACACTCGACTGCATCAACGAAGCAAATGACTCGTAGCCACCAGTGTCTGTTGTTTCCGACTCTGATAATAAGCACACACATACACAGATAAATTACAAAATCTCTCTCCAAAATCTCCTTGTGTGTGTGAAGGCATTTCAAATTGAGCGCATTCTCAACGACACTTGCTGAACGCGGTAGAAACTCGATTACAATAGCAGACAGTCAATTAATGACAGTGTAAAATGTTGTTTCAAAGTTGAGCTTGATTGGTTGTGCTTTATGCTTTTCAACATTACAAAACGTTCCTGTTCTTAATTCTGTTCTATGTGATCAACCAATCTTTTAAAGTTAGGTAAGTTATTTGGGCAAGTTATTATTCTTGATACATAATAAACACAATTGTGTATTTGCTTACCGTCTGGTAAACACGTGGTTTAAATATGAACTATTTAAATCAACACCGTTTATTTAATTTAATTTAACTTTAAGTGTTGACGTACTAGCATAATATTCAATTGATTAAAAAATATATGATTTTTAATCTGCTTTTGAACTTTTCTTGTGATATTTTTCCCTGCGTTTAGGCTTAATCCTTGCCTATTTGGGTTGAGCTTAAGAAACACATGTACATTTCTTTTTGTAAGCCTGTTTATTAAGGTGAAGCTTATCGTTGGTATGGTTCAATCACTTTACATAACCAGCTGGCTTGCTTGTTCGAGCAGATGATAGGATTTTATTGCACGAATTCATTTGTGAAATTTGATTATGCACACTTAATTGTATGTATGTTGAAATTTGATTTGAGTATTTGTGTATTCTACCGCACACACTCAGCTAGAAGCAACTCTATCAGTGTGCACAGTTGGCAAAACTTTGCTTGTGGCTCTATTAATTTTTAAACAGTCTGCGTTAGTTGTAATCATTGATTTGCGGCAACTTTGCCCAACAACTAAAACTTAAGCCGATTAAAGTCCCCATTATGCGTTATTTTAATACTTTTCTCAGCTCAAGTGGGCTTTCTATGCAAACAAGGTGGTCGTGGCTTATGGACTTTCTGTATTTTAAGTTCCTTTCTGTGCATAAAGCCCTAATGCATTAGTATGCCACAAAAAGCTATCGATAACAGGCACCTTGAGCTGCTGTTGTTTTTCGAAAAAGCCACTTAGAAATGCTTTGTTGCATATCATTAATATGTTTATCTTTTGAGCGTTTATAGTGATGTCTTTTCTGACTGTATTTTGCTTTTTGTTTTTAGAGAGCATCGATGATTGGCAACAATCAACTGCAAGCATATGTTTAACCTTTTCTAAGTATTTAATAGTCGTATACAAAATATAAAAAAAAATACGCTAAACAAATTGAACTATTGAGTGCAAAAGCATAAATCAAGTTGGTGAGGCCTAAAAAAAAAACAATGCACAAAAATGAAGCAAATGTAAAATCAATTCAAATACAAACTATTTAATAATCAAAATATTTCTAACTGCTCATAAAAAAAGCAGACAGAAATGTCTTACTTATCCTACACATTTAAGCCCAAACTTATGCTGACAATTTATTGATTATTTCTTTTTTTTTGTCAACACACAATTTCTGGCATTGCCAACAAGCAATTACAATTGTAACACACATTTATTTGTCAAGCAGTTGGCTGCCAAAATGAAATTTAAGTTTTTGTCAACAAAAGTTGGCAGCTTGGAATATTTCAAAACAAAACAAATTTGTTTACAATCACGTTAGTAAAAGTAACAAATAAATAACATTTGGCTATGTGTTTTACATAAATTTGTTTGTTTTGTTTTTTTGTCTATGTCTTATTTTGACGCTAAAACACATTGGATCGGAATAATCTTTCTTGTCTTAATTCCATGAATAATATTATAATAAAGGTGTTCCCATTTGACTGAGCTGTCAATGCGGCTGTTTAATTTCATCGGATCACAGCTCCAATTGTTAGAACTCAAATTCAATTAGTTAAAATATCATAAATGAAATTAACGCCCTTTTGTCTCTAATGCAAACTGATACTGTTTTGCTATGATTTTAGTTGTTTCTGTTGTTCTTAGTTCTACTGCTAATATAGTTTGTGATTAGAATCCAAACATTGCACAATTTCAGTAAACAGTAGCTATATTAACATAATCGACTTAGCATAATCGACTTATAGGCTGCGTTCTTCATTTACATAAGCCTTACACTGTTGGCTATTTCCACTCTTAACGAGCGTCAAAAGCATATGAATACAACAAAACTACAGCTGTGCATACCCTGTGTCAGATTTGCTAGATTATAAATAAAGTTGTTATTGATTTAAAAAATTTCTTAATATGCATACAATAATTTATATTTTTTTTACAAGTATTTTTAAGAAAAAATTAATGACACTTTAGAATTTTGATAACATTTCCTACCCCAAATCGAGTAAATTTTCAAATCAAAAGAGTTCAACAAAAAAGTAGTTGGATTATCCGAAATACCTGCGAAATGCTAACCTTAAAACTGTGATAATTATACAAATTAATTTATTTTCAGACAAAGAAGATTGAATAAAGATAACGAACTATTTATAAATACATATATTTAATGAAAAGTTAGTGCCGTTGGATTAGATTTATGAGGTCTTGAAATACTGTTTTTATTTTTCTAAATGAAAGCCAAGTGCAGATGTATTTGTATATGTACTTTAGATTTCCGACAATGAATTTTAACGAGTGCAGCAATTGCAGCTTGTTGACTAAAAATAACAAACACTGCTGAGCAGGCTAAAGGCAGCAGGAAACGTGGCTAAAAACAAGAAAGCCGCATTTTCAATGACTTACTAAATATGTAAATTAATGAAAGCAAGCCAAAAATATTGCAAACCACAAGGGGTTCTCGTGCAAGGGGAAAGCTGCACAAAGTGAGTGCAACGTGAAATTCCTTTGAACTATTTTCGTATGCATATTTGGTTTAGTTGCGTTATACTCTGTTAACGCAGTTAGACAATAAGGTATATTAGTTCCATGCAATGTCCTTCAAAATTCTATATTAGCTAATATGCTGTTTGGCCTAAATCTGAAGATTATGGTGGTAGGCAAAGTAGTGGTTAGGAAAAATAATAAACTGAACTGGAAAGAGTTTGTATTTTTGGGCGTCAATAAACTAAAAATTTGAAACTTATTTGATATAAAAGAATTTAATATAATATAATACCAATTAGCAGTGCATTGAGCAGTCAGGTTGTGTACGTTTGGCACTTGGTTCATTTCAAAAATGCACTTGTACTCGGTTGTTATTGTAGGCACCAAAAAATGGCATTGCGCTACCACCTCTCCCACCAATTGTGAAGCCCTCCTTGGTTTGATCGTTAGCTGACGCTAACAATGCACTGGAGCCTTGCCGCTGACACTTGACACAGCCGCAACAATAACAACCACCGCAACTAATAACCAACTGGCGCGTTGTTGTGGTGAAAATAGTATAACAAACACTCGAACTCGTGTACACACGTGTATATATATATGTGTGTGTGTGTGTGAGTATGTATATCCACCTAGTGTGGCGCTTGCAACGACAACAATGACAATGATTATAGCTGCAATAATTGTGACCGCATTGCATATATATACGAATATATGCATCATTTTATGTCGTATCTAAACTGCACGATTTTTATTGCAAACATTTTGCATACACACAAACTCTCAAACAGCTGTTTCTTTTGTTGATTTCTGCATCAGTTTTAATTAATTGTGAATGCATCTTGTTGTAAATTTAATGAAACGCAGCTCATTAAAACTACATTACAAATAAATATGCTGGGTTTATTTAACCCACATTGCGGTTTCCAGTTTAATTTGTTGATGCGGTTTCTATTTAATTGGTATATGTGCCAAATTATTTATGTGTTTAATTGCGATTGTGTAATTAAGCGTAAATATTTCGAATTTGTTTTTTTTATTTGCCTATGTGGTTTAAGTTCAGCTAATTAACAGGTACAAAAGTCTACTATAAACATTTAGGTGCTAAATTCGACATTTTCAAAGTATGGCTTGGGATTTTGGCTCAAAGGCTAAGATTTTATTAAAACATGCAATTGTCTAAAGCAATCACTTTTTGTGGCATCTAAACAAATATATAGCTAAAATAAGTAAAAAGGATGCAAACAATTATTAAAGCAAATCGAATATTTGATAGACATAGAGATTGGGAAATATTTTCTTGACAGACAAGACCTAACATTGTTTATCGGGAGTCATTACCAAATTTATAACAGCTTACATTCAAATCATTTAACACTTTAAGCCTTAATCTAAAAAATTAATGGGCGTTATAAATAACACCTACATCACTCAAAAGTTGTTTACTCATAAATGCAGCCCAATGAAATATTTAATTGAATTTAGTTTAATTATATGGTTGGTCTAATGAGGTAATATGCAAAGTAAACACACTTTTTATTAGGTTCAGTGCGGTTCTATTTTCTGTTACATTTTGATGTGACTCTAATTGCTTGCTTATTAATATGTGGGTGTGCGACCTAGTGGAATAGACGAAAATTGATGGGATTTTCTTTTCTTTCGCTGTGCGCCATGTTAGCTGTGGCCCACAGGCTATAAGCCACACGGCCAAAGGCTAGTTTGTGCCTGGGTCAATTTTAAACTGCAGCCGCATCGGGCAAAACGTAAATTTCACTTCAGTTGAAGACGATCGATTCTACCCTTGGCAACATTAACAGGGGGCTACAAAATATATGTATATGTGGGACATAGCTCTACACTGATTGGGCTTAAGCGATATATGTGGAAAGGGTCATATGCCCGAACGGGTCAACCATAACACTTTAAATGCGAAGGGAGTCTATTAAAAAAGCAAAAAAAAAGAAAGGAAAAAATGGAGTACATGCCAGTACATACTAACGCACACATACACACTGTAATAGAGAGCCAACATGCAATTTATGAACAGCTTTTTGCTAGTGGGCCAAAATGCCCGTTTGAAGTTAACAAAATGTTGCAAGCCACACCAACAAAGTCAAGCTATCCTGCCTGCCACGCACACATACACACGCAAGAGCAAAACGAATAGGTTACAAGGGAAACCTTGAGTACTCTGGCAAGAAAGCGGGGGGAAAAAATTGTGAGAATCGCATTGCTCAGGAAAGCAAGCAAGTTATGGTAAGGATGAGGGAACAATAGGTGTGTGTGTGCGTGTTCGGTCAGCAAATTGCCAAGGCACCTCCAGAGAGTCAGTAAAGTTACCAGTTACCAGTGCTAGTTTGTATACCCATTCATTGATGAATAAAAGGGAGATTTCGTTGTTAATTGAATGGAAGGAAAAATATGTCGATAAAATAAAGTGTTTGTTGTTATGCCTTTTATTAGAATATAATATATTAGTTAAGAGTTACGAAATATTTCTTAATTATAATTAAAAAGGAGGTGTAAAAACTATCAATATATATTTTGCCAGAACTAAACTATAACTTTGAAACCATAAGAGATAATTCATGCAACGCATTCTACGTCTACATGTTATAGTATTTGAATTCTCTTACATTGGGGCAAAATCGGGCTCACATCCGAATGAAATCATTCGTAACTAAGTACCTTTAAATAAAAAGGAAATTTTATTTCGATGTAGGTAGTCCAGATTGTCAATACATATAACTTTTTACTCAGTATACAAAATGTGTATATCTTAAAATTATTTTTTTTCTTAGATTGGTAATACAAGTAATAAATAAAATGCAATTAGTCGCGGCATAATTTTCACCATTTGCAATTAAATATTATAAAGGAATTTCAGATAAATCTTTAACAGGGCATCTGATAGTTGTGCATGCCGTTACAGTTGTTTGTTTTCTATGTTAGCAGAGCTCTTGCTCTGGTTTGCTGTGGATTAACTTTATAAAAATTGAAAGTTACCACGGGGGTGTGGCGTATATGTTGGCTTATACTCAGAACACGAAGTATATGGCCAACTTTCACATTGCATTTGTGCGCCATAAGCCGTGAAAGTTTTATGCAAATGTTTTATGCTAAAATATGTACCAGGTCACAACGTGGACGCTTGGACAACACAGCCACGGAGACGAGCTGGAGATAGAGGTAGCCCCATGACAGGATGGATTGTTTAAGTGGGTTACCCTGCCGCCCGTTCCACATGCCACACCATTCCGTGTAGTCGATGTGCACTGGCATATAGGAATATACTGGTGCATGGAGCGTCTACTGCAATTTGTAGTGTAACATTTATTAAAAAATCAGCACCACGTTAACCCCAACCAAAACACATTTTCCAGCTTCCGCATCGCGAATGAAATATGTCAAAATAACCCTCTTAATATCCAACGAAAGCCGCCTAAAATCCCAGAGTACAGTTTTAGTTCTTGTGGTTCGTTTTGTTTGCATTGCTTTAAACATTTTTTTATGGCTAGGCACAAAGGTAGATTGCGGTGTATGCTTTTGGCATTTAGATTTTTTTAAAAAAAAATTTTTTATGCTATTTGTACGATTGAGGATGTTGGTAAATTGTTATAATAAAGGAGCCATTTTGTTCATAGTTTAGTTTCAGTTTCGTCGGTAGTTTCAGTTTCAATTACACATTCTAACAACTAAAAATTTAATTACTTAAGTGTTAGCCTGACTCGGACAAATAACAGAGAAGCTGCTTTAACGTAGTTCTTTTCCATTTCATCACGGAAATAGAAAGCGAACTATACTTGTACCCTCCGCTTCCCCTTTGAGCTATAATTAGTGTAAGTGTAGGAACTAGCTTGGGAAACAAATTGTTTGGTTTTGTAAGCGTTAGCTATTGAATTTGTTGTTTGCCTAATGCTCTTGGGATATAATACAAAACACCTTTTTAAGTGTATCATTTATGTATTGAACTTATTACTAGCTGAGAAACTGCATTAATATTTTTGCCTAGTCATCAATTCAGCTGAGATTGAAATTATTGAACCAAAGGATAGGCATGAGTTGGCTTTTACGAGAAAGAGTAGCCGTAATGCCTTGGGCTGGCAGATTATACTTTTGTTTCTTAACCTTGATCCATTTGGGAGAAGTGCTAGACACTTTGATAGGCGTTAACGCATAAGTAATATATATGCCCAATGGGGGTTTTTCCCCTAATGGAACAACGCAATCAAATGCCATGTGTCAACCACTATTGAGTGTTGCCCCATGCATACAAGTGAACTTTGTTTATAACTGCTGCTATGCCATTCTAGTCATCCTGCCTGGCCACAACCTACAAAAGCAGCAAATAATTTGTCGTGTACTTCATATTTTTGCCTGGGCTCGTAAAGTCAACAGCAAGAAAATAAAAATAAAAAGCAAAAGACTAAAAGAAAGAAAAGAGGAAAAAGTGGAGCAGTCAGCACCATTTCATGCTAGCTGGCAATAAAAAGGTTGAGGCTATAGAAAACGCAGTAAAAGAGGGGTGTCCCTATTTGGTTGCCTGCGACCCAATTCCAGACGAGCTTTATCGCAGGACTCTCTCTCTCTCTCTCTCTCTCTTTCTCTTGTAAAAAAAAACATCATAATTAAGCGCAATAATATAATTTAATAAAGAAAATCATATATTACCAACAATTAAGGTCTTTGGGTTAAGTTCGCATAATGGTAAGCTTTCAGTCGATTTAGTTTTTCCAAAATATCTTGGCTAAGTTACAAATTGTTCACGTTTTTCGTGCCTGACTCTTTTGGCACGCATATTAAATCAACTATACAAATTACCAGCACGTAAGTTTTAGTTCATAGAAATTTGCAGATACCCATCGAGGTGAGTGAGCGCTTTATCAAAACGACAAACTGGCATCAATCTGTTCGTTTTTATCATGGGAAACGCATCGCTAAAGTGCACCAATTTGTAATAACAAAACATGCCAAAAACACACACACAAACAATCAAGCAGGCATCGCTGATGTACACACACAGTTAAACACACGAGCAAAAACCTGTACAGTTTTGCCTTTAAAGGTATTCAACATTTTGCACGTAAATTGAAAATAAATGGCAGGCGCGCATAATTTTCAATTTTCATGCAACGATAAAAGCGTTGAGAAAAATTATATCGAAAAAACGAAAATTAACGATACAACTCATACCGAAAGCAGTAGCTGATGTTTTGGGTTGAAAAATAAAGGAGCAATTAGGGGAGGTGGTACTTAATGAGAACTTAAAACCTTTTTAGTTACAATCGAACAACTTAAAGTAAACAATTTATGTGACGCACTTTCTGTTTTTTCTTTTTTTGTTAAGGTACAAAAACATTTGTTATTTAATATTAATTTTTAAAGAAAAGTTTTTCGTTGTTCTTCGATGGTTAAGTATGAAATTGTTTTAAAAATTTGATAATACTTTTGCTATGCTTATATTACCATATATGTAAGTTTTTAATTTTATTGCGAAAAGTTTCTGTTTGTTAAAACAAATATTTTATATTTTTTTTTTTTAAGCTTAAAAGCTGTTTTTTCATATCTGCGTAAAATAAGGGCTGGTTGCTTTATTTTAAAATCCTGGCTTAATTCTGTTGGTTAATTTTATCTGTTAGATAATGTGTTGAAACTTAATATTTTGGCCTTAGTGTGGTATTTGTCATCTCCTTGGATCTGGGTCCATTATCTTATAAAATAAAACCTTCAGATGTTGTTTTTTAAAACGAACTAAACAACTTGGTTTTGTTTTGAAAAGTTTAAGTTTAATAGTATATAAGTTTAGCGAATCGACGGCACTGCCAACATTCACGTAAAAGGGGTTTTGGCCGCAAAAGCCACAGGAAATGAAGAGACTTCGACAAGGGAACGTCTTCAAAAAGTTAAGCGTTTGAAACTTGCTTTGAGGTTGCGTCCGTAGTTGAGGGAAACTAATAACTTCAGACAAATTAACTTGCACACATATAGACAGGCTGACATACACACACACACACACACAGGCGTTGGGGGACTAGTGTGAAAATTGGTTAAATACCAAAGTCTTATTTGCTTGAGTGGCAGCATAGTCGTTGTGACGTCATTGTCATTAGATTTATTACGCATACGCCACATGTGCACCAACAACAACTTTGTTACCGTTATTTGTAAAACGTGTTTTCTTTGCCATTGCTGTTGTTGTTGCTGTTGCTGTTGCTGTGAACAAAAAACTTTACATTTATACATACAATATATATATATATATATATATAATGCCGTTCAAGGAGGATATGTTTTTTGGGACTGCGTGGACGACTGCTGATGTCGCCGCCATTGAATGTCATATAAATGTGTGTGTTGAGGTAAGCTTACAATAACAAATAAACACGCGCCAGCCAGTGTGTACGTTTATGTGTGCATGTGAATCGGCTTAGCTTTGTATAGCCACCCACAAGCAAATGGCAAAACGAAACATAAAAGCCAAGCCAAATGTGAGATACTAGCAGTTGTATTTGACATAATGTTTTTTATTTAGTATACTTAGAAAATAATTATTATTATATTACGTCTAGAAGTTCCACTTTAGTCACAAACAGATATAGTGCAAAATATGACGGAAATTTTTAACATCTTATATATCAATTGCACTTAATTGCTTATTCGAAAAAAAGAAGCAATTAAGAGGGCTCTAGTACAGAAAACTTCAGTGGGAGGTTCTCTGAACCTAATGCTTTCGATGTGCAATCATTGCATACGCGTGTTATTGTATAAATTTGGTGTCAATAAACCGATGACTATAAACATTTCCGGTCTAATTTTATTGCTTATTTTTACTCTCGACATTTTCCAAATTCAATAATATTTTCTTTGCTATCGATATCGAAGGAAATGAAAGGAGGTGTCGATTATTTGAATCAGACTTATCTTTTAAAAAGCTAATATTCAAAATTTTGAGCACTTTTTGCCATTGGGATCGACGAGTTTTGCATTGAGTCGAATTTTGAATTGAGGTCGATAAAGAAAACCGACCGCATAAACAAAAAGTAAACATAATAAGAACCGCGAAACAGTTAGATTTTGTGCTATTTACACATAATGCACAACGGCTGATGTTTTAACAATTCTAAAAACTTGCTAATCCTAACTAAATTGGCAGTCGTCGTGCAGTAACAGCAAATTATTTTTAACAATTTTTTAAAATTAGCCTTAAGGGGTTCAAAGATTACTTTACAACCAGTTCTCTGAAGCGTAAAGAACACAATTAACACTAATTAGTGCATGCAGGTAAAAACACACTAAAAGGAAACCAATTACCAAATATATATCTGCATGGGAAGAGATCCTAAGCCATATCACGACATGGCTTTTTTTTTAAACCCATGCGTTGTTGAATATACTTTCGAACTTTCTCTTACAGACTGTTTTTACACACTCTTCTTTGGTTTTGAATAATTTCAGGGCCAATTTGCAAGCGACAAACATAATAGATATTAACCTATGGTATAAGATATAACTCTTATAAGTGGATGAAAGTGTGTACTCTTCATTTACGAAAAGCTGGCAAAAAGTTGTGGTAAAAAAGTCAAGCAGCAGACATTGTGTGGGCGATGGATAAAGTAAAGCAAGAGCTAAGCTACAGAGAATCAAGACGGTGCAGGGATAAGAATAAGAAGAAGCAGATGTTGATGATGCCAACGATGGCAGCGATTTTTAAAAGTCTAACGCGCTTATTTACACATTGTGCCATATGTGGCACTGCATTTTAATATGTCTGTACATGTGCCATCGTGTGTGTGTGTGTGTGTGTGTTCGTGTTATTGTGTCACAGCTTTACAATTTCACAAAATATTCAAGTTGCTACGTTTAATACTTTGGCTCTGACGCCATTTTGTACACTTGGCTGCATGGCACACATCCTGTTACCAACAGCAGCAGCAGCAGCAACAACAACAATTAAAAGAACTCTCCTTTACCACTTTTTCTCCCCATCCACTTAGCCACAATAAGCGCCAGAGGCTTAGCACCGCTCCAAGTCGCCAGTTGGTTAAGCGTCTTATAAAAAAAACCCAAAAAGAACCCCAACAGAGAAAAAGGAGAAAAGGCAAAAAGAGGAATCATCATTATAATGCCGTCATATATACATAAGTAGGTCTTTATGTGTGTATGTCTATATATTACATAGTATATATGTGTGTGTGTGTGTGTGGGTGTGGTGAAAAGTCTATTTCTCTCCTGTGCCAGTTTCGTTCTCTGTTGCCTGCTTAGTTATTATAAGTATATTTTTGTATAATTGACAGCGCCCTTAAATGCTTTGTGCACTTGCGGCTATAATTCTTCATTTTGATGCCCTGCTATACATTACGTAAGCAACAAAGCATATAACCTATGATAACGAACATAATACCTGGAAATCAATCAGTCAAATCAATTGAAATTCCCAACTATAGATGAACATTTTTTAATCAGTATATAGTCCTAGCGCTGAACGATAAGTACTACACAATATTCAAAACTGAGAAGCTATCAATTTTTGTTTTTGCAATGTTTAATTGTGTGAAACCAATTTAAAATTTTACAAGAAAACAACACAATATTCACATTAATGTGAATCTTATGGTTTACACTTTGAACTTGACATTAAAGTACCACGCAGTCGTTTAAGGTTTTTTTTACTGAGTTTAACGTGTTTTTGTTTTGGTTAACGTTAGGACATATTTTATATAAATAATGCGCCCATCAAACATTTGGCTTGAGGCCGCCTTGTGTGTTTAATGGAGGGTAAAATTTCACACTCAATTTGTGTGCGTATGTGAGTTTGTTTTTTCTTTCTTTTGAAGGGTATTTTTATTACTGGATGCTGCTAAACATGTTTGTGGTAAACTAATATCAGATTTATACAAAGATAAGGTATTTACTTTAAACATTATTCTTATTTATACAATGCCCTGCATATTTATGAATATTTTATGTACTAAACCAAAAATTTCGGATTCTTTCGCAAATAACCATAAATTAGTTCACATAACATCAAATATTTTTGTGGGATTCTTTAAATATTCCTTAGACTTTCCGGTTAAATGAACTGCATGTTGCAATAAAAATACTGCTAGCCAAAAGGGCAACATGGTTTTGCGAAATATTAATAACTGGTTTGAGGAACTTAGCTTTATTTTGGGTGAGGACAGTGTAAAAGTGGGTGAGTGATAGTAAAACGGTCAATTTCAACCTTATATACCTTTTAAGGATATGTTGAAGGAAATAAACAACTTTGTTATAAAACAAGATTTTTCACATTTAACTACTAGTAGATGCCACTGAAAACAATTTCTGAAGGTGTCAGTAAAAAAAACAAAAACAAATAAATAAGTTCCCCGGCAAACTATAAAACTTGAATGTTCTTTTCAATTAAGCTGTTTTTTAATAAAAGCATATATAAATAAAATGGAAACAGTCTTTACATTAAAGCTAGCCAGATTTTTTCTTTAAGCCTATTACAATTTTGGTTTGTACAATATGATTTTTAAATAGTTATTTATTTATTCTACATTATAATGGTTAATTTGAAATTGAAATTAAAGCTTTTAAGCGTTTTGAAATCCTTTTACATCTTATCAACAAGCTTGTAGAATAAATAAAAACACGTTTTTAAGATTCTTTTGGCAAATTATTAAATATCAGATATTGTTGTCTGGCCAACAAATCCCATAACCAGCCTGATTACAGCTCACTTACTTTTGTCAAATGTCATTTTCAAAGAAGAGCTAGGGAGCTAGTAGAAATAAGCAGGGGGATTACTGTATATCCTGTAACAATGTCGCCTGCTGTGAGTAATTTGTTAAAATTGTGTTTATGGCATTTGCAACTGTTTGCAAATAGATCTGACAAACCAAGTGGCTATCAAAATACAGCTTGAACATCATTACAAAGCTGTTGTATGTATCAATTCCATTCCAAATGTGAAAACAGCAAAAAAAAACCTTTTTCTTTTTGGCCAGACAAATGTTTCGTAATTGATTTACAAATGCAGATATAGTTCAAACGTGTTTCTTACTTACTTACTACCTCTTTGGAACCAACCAACTACTCCTCACTTTCGACAGGCTGCTGTAAAAATCGGTTTTAATCCCACCCTCCCACTTGTCATCTCCTAAGCATAGTGAGGCCATAGAATTTTAAGCACGTACCAAATTTGACGCTTATCTTTAAGGGCAGACCCTTTTATCGGGTGGCCTTACATTTGGTTAATGTTAGTTGCTTTAAGCAGTTTAGTGCTCAATTTCACTAGTTGTTCGCTTGTCTGCATATAAAGTAATTTGCCTATCGTAGTTGGGGCTTATCAAACCCAAGAAGAATTTAAATATAGTTTGTGTGAATTAATTCACAGTATTGAGTTTTTAAATGTCGATTAGACATTCGCCTTTTTGTGTTCAGAAAGAGACTTTTGAATCGCTTTTTCGCTGATTCATCAAAAGCATCAAAAAAATCGTAAAAATTTGCGAAAAGGGGAATTTTTTCAATATTTAACTTATTTTATGTTGTTCACGTTTTAGAGTTTTTAATCTATCGTCGTAGTCATTACTGTATATATTTCTAAGCTTATAATATGTCCAAATTAATAATTTTTATATTTAAGTTTATTGCGTTTAATTTTTAATAACCTTACTTTGTGCAATTTGCTAATGAGCATTAAAAATTATTTAATTTAGTATTTTTATATTAACAGTTCAATTGATTTGCTTAAATGCAGCAAAACACAACAACCACAGATCTATTATTAGTATTATTTTTTTTTTAATTTGCATGCACTTCAAAAAGCTGACTTTGCATATGACTGCAAATTATTTAACTCAATATAATCATACATACATACGAAAAGAACACAGAACACTTTTCAAATATAATAGATGGAATATCGATTATACTAAAAATTTTACACTTGCGTTGTATAACCTATATGTGAATATATTGTTTGTATTTAGAAGATTCATGATCGAGGTCGTTTTGTTTTAAAATTGTATATATTAATTATAGTTTAATAGATTTGATATTCTTAAAATTTTCTTCTGGGATATGTAAACAAAAACAACAAACTGAAAACATTGATTAATTCCGTCTCTTGATCGTATGCTTCACTCTCTTCTCAAAAGTACTCAAACATGCATCTCACAAAAAATATATATAGTTTCCATTTGTTTCTATACACATTGACACAAACAATCGCTATTGTTTTAGTGTACGCAGTAAATTGGTTTGTCAGCAGCAGCCGCTGAGTGATATGCATTGAAAAAGGGGCGGAGCCATGGGGCTTTAAGGGGTTCACATTTCGGTTAGAGGGCCCAGCACGTAGCTCAGTTGGAAATGGAGCTGGAAATTGCAAAAAGCGTCACTCACGCTTCCTCCCTCTGTTCTTCCCTATCACTCATTCTAAATATATTTTATCTCTCTCTCGCTCTCTTGGGTTCTGAACACGCTTTTTGATGGTTAATCAGCTGGCGCTAAAATTAGTGCAACTCGTCTGTTTATCTCTTTATCTGTGTATGTGTTATGTTTGTGTGTTTGGCACATAAAATAAATTCCCAGGAATTGTTTATGTTTTTTTTTATATTTTATTTAAACACATGTGTTAATATTTTTTATCAACCAAGCTACAATCGCCATCAACGAGTCCCTTACATTTGAAATGTTTTTTAGCAAAAAACAATAAAAATGAGTAGTATTAAAAAATATTCAGGCAACTCTTAACAAAAACCACTTTTTCTTATTCATTGAATACAGATTTTGGTGTGAGCTAATAATGTAGAACTAACTTTTTCGTAGGTTTAAAAATGGTGCTGATAAAATCACAATGTTTACAAAACTAATGTTGAAAACTAAAACTATTTAGCAAAATACTAAAATATATTCCGTGTTAGTCAGTGTCGAAAATGTTTGCAGATCTAAGAACGAGAGTGTGTATTTATATATATATTTGTACATATGTATCCAATATATAAAAAACAATATCTTGCACGATTATTTCCGCCGCCATACAAGAGAAACGTTTTTTTTCGAAAATTATTTTTACGTAAATATTAATTTGCGAATCAATTTTGCCAATTTTAAGTTATTAAATATTTGTGCAGTATTTGCAATTCAATTAAAAAAGCAATCGTAATCAAAACAGCAACAAAGTAAATTAATTTACAATAAAAATCTTATGTTAAATATTGTGATAAAAAACAATCGAAATTATCGCACCTTTCCGCTGAGCTGCTTGCAATATCAGCTTAAATATTATATATATATAAATATATATATGTTATTTAAATATTTGTTTAGTATTTAATTTTTTTGGTTGAAGCGTCTTTGCGCCGGTTGTAATTAATTATTTTTGGTATTTTCTGTTGTTGCTGCGGCTGTTGTTGTTGTTGGCTCTGATGCATCAGCTGTTTTGTTTCTTCTTGATTGTACGCTTTGTTAAAGCCAATTTAAGCTTTTAATCAGCGTTTTCTTTTTGCACTCACTACCACACTGATACAAATACACATACATACACACACACACGCACACACGCGCAGACACATACGAAACTAGGCACATAAAACGTTGGCTGTATTTGCATTTGCATTTGTTTAGCATATATGTATTACTGCTCAATTTGTTGTTAGTTTTTTAACGCGTGCTATGAACATTGGAGTTGAGAATATTTTGACTTTTCGCTTTTATCACGCACGCCGATTCGAGAATGCGTTGTCGAAACTGTAACTGCCGACGAAAAACAAAAACAGCAGCACAACGGCGACGGCAAGAGCAGCAACGTTTGCCGAACGTGTGAACAGAACAACGTCGTCTGCGATACTTGTGCGAAAAATTTGCTACAAAAGATGCCGCCAATACTTGACGTTTGCGCTCAAACACCGTCGCACTCAACGTGTGCGTTGTGCTGGTGTGAGTGAGTCGCTTATTTATGTTTTAAATTTGTTGGGTGGGTGGCCGTGAGCTGGGCAAATGCTCGCATGCTTTGTATACGTCATCAATTTGGTTGGCAGCGAACATGTTGCGGCTCGTTTTGAACTTGTGCTCAAACCATTTGGTATAACTCTCACTTGTTCTTGTTTTTTGGCGCTCGCGCAAACTGTTGCCGTTCTAAAGTGTGCGTTTGTATGTTTGTGTCCATCTGAATGAGTGTTTGAAGCGCCATTCGTTTATTTGCCTTGGTTTCAGTTTTCGTACATGGCATGCCAAATTACTTGAGTAGGTTGGTAGGTCACTGCCTCTACTCCGTGTGAGCTTGCGTGTTTTCTATAGTTTGCATGTGTGAGTGAGTGAGTGTGCCGCGCCTTTGCTCCCTATTTGTGCAGTTTTGGGGTTTTGTCTATGTCTGTGCCAAAGCTTAAGTTCATTAACAGCGGTTGCTTCGCGCAACAGTTCCCGGCATGCGTTGGCTCACACGCTTACACACACAAACGTACATACATATACATTTGTACAGTTGTTGTTGTTTTTCGTTTGGGACTGATTGTCGCCGCTTCTATTTGCCTGTAGCTGAATCAATGAATGGCAACCAGAATTTTCACAAATGTTTTTCCTAGCGTGCGATTTCACATACACTAAATATGCGGCCATATAGCTGATGAATATTATTTGCACGTGCTTACGTGCGTGTGTGTGTGTGTGTGTGTGTATACAGACTTCATTTAATGTGAAATCGTATAAATAAAACAGGCTTTAGTCGAAATAGGGGTGCAAATAAAAAGGGTATATCTTGATTATTTTGTATTGAATGGTGTTCGAAAATTTAATGAAATTGTGTGCAGAAGCTTCAACGTTGAACCTTACCTAACAATCAAATCAAGGCAAGTTATTACTGTGGCTGCAATACGCTTTTCGATTATTTTTCAAATCACAACAGTTATATAAATAAACGGCTTGTAATTTTTTTTTGGCACCATCGATAGTCTTGCAAGCAATCTGCTTGAGAAAGAAATGGTGAAAAATAAAGTTACTTTTAAATTAAATACTAATAAACATTCCTTTTCAACTTGTCTTTACTCTGAATTAAAATTCATCATTTTAAAACCAAAATTTGCAAGTGAAACCATTTAGGTGTAATTTTTAACATTTGAGTTATTTTTTTAGCGGCTTATAGTCTTTCGTTAATGTTTAAGTATTATTATTTCATTCAATCTACGCCAATCGGAATCAGTCTTAACCCAAATTCTTATCTGCTATGATTCTTGAAAAAAATGTAATAAGTAGAATTGTTTACTAACTGGGTTCAGGAAGGAAAAATGAAACTATTTCGATTCCATTTATTTTCCGTATTCTTAACAGTTAGAGAAAGGCGATTGTCTTTACTTACACTATTTCTTAACAAATTTAATCAACTTAACTTTTATAAATTCGAATCCTAACAAATATATTAGGCAAACAGCCCGACTTCTCCAAAAGCTTTGTCGCACAGTGAAGTTCCCAAAAGTATGCAATAAAGCGGTAATGTAAGCACTTTCTTTTGCAAACTTAAACTTAATCGTGATTTTTCTTCAAGCTTTAACCAATAAATCGCGTAAGAAGGCTCGAGTCAAGGGATTTTACCTTAACTGATTGCTGGCGTGTACGTATGAATGTAAACGAGTCTGAGCAAATGTAAGGGCTACGGCGCTAAAGAGTGGAGTTGAAACTTTAAACCCCAAATCACCAGTGTTTCTCACCGGATCACTGGTTTTTAATGAAAGTTTTATATATACATTTCTTATTTTTGTTTTAAAGATTCTAAAATACATTATACCTTTATTTAAATTCACGGAATTATTGTTAAAAAAAAACAATTTGATCTGCCTTGGGGACAGGAAAACTTATATTCCGAATTTTAAGTTCTTGGCTTATATTGTTGATTAAGAATATATGGGCAGAGATGCGTCCTTTTGTCTGTTTGCACAAATCCATTGTATCCCTTCTTAAAGGTTTAAATTGAATTTTTTTTGTAAAATATAAACAATTTTAATTTTAAACGGTCAATTATTAATTCAAATCTTCTTTTTCTGCCAATTTTCGAATAAATGCAACCACAGTATTTACAAAGTTAATTATACTTTCTAATTGTGAAAATGTATTATAAACTTAGTTTCTCTATCTCTTTTTCTCGCTTTTCACTCTCTGTCTCTGTTTCTCTTTTAATGTGTGTGCGTGTGTGTGTACTTATATATGTAAAGTCCATTTGGTAGTTATTTTTATGGCTATATGTTTGTGTGAATTGGCTTTGCTTGGCGCTAATTAAGTCCGGCTTTTCAAACTGTATGTGCACGGGGCTGCCAACTCGCTTGGGGACTCATTAACGGCAAATCCTAAATTAATTGGGTATTAGACACAATGCATTACGGGCTAAGCGAAGAGTGCTTCTAGGCTGGCGGCCCTATGCTCTAACAGCTATAAAATGCTTCAATGGGGCGTGTCACCAGCAGGTGCCTATAAAGCCAAAATGGAAAATAATAAAAAAAAAAGCCAAAGCCAAAAACGAGTGCGCTTATTGATTCTTTGGCTTGAAGCAAGCAGATAACGAATCCCAGGCCACAAGCTCATAAAAATATGAATGTAGTGGAAACAGTAATAAGTTATTTGCATGTGATACAGGTTTCTATAGAATATTTAATATTTAAGAATGCCTTTCTTTTGTTTATTTTGTACCAAATATTCGTCTTTATATATTTGGGTATCAAAAAATGTGTACGTGTGTATATATATATGGTAGTATGCATCAGCATTTTTTGATTTTAACTGTTTTTCTGTTTGTATTACAAAAGTGCAGACTCCAAACAAATACAAAGACTTTTGGCAGAGCGGAAAGTTGTTGGAAGGGAAACACTGTTAGACAGACATAAATTGGCATTTTGTCCAGCCAAGGCAGAGAATGTTTTTTGTTTTGTTTATAATGGGGTCACATCTAGTCACGTCTATTCATCTGTTTGTCAAGGCTCAAAGTAGGCTTGAGCAAACAAGCTCAATGCCCTGTTCTTTGGCACATATAGAAACTATATATACACAAAGGAACTTAAATGGAAGAAAATTCATTAACTTGCCCACAATTCTTAAATATTATTTTAGCCATTATTTTATTTTATTGTTTATTTCAATTAAGCCTACATGTACACAATCCATCTATAAGAAATCGTTTTACTTACATTTAAGTTACACATAAGTTAATATACTGTAAATGTATGCACTATAAATGTGTGTATATACGAAATGTTCTCGATTATCCAACTTATAACCAAACAATAAAAATTCATCTAAGTTGCTCATACTCCTTACCGCAGGCATGGAAAGGATTCTCCTGCTGTTTTTCATTGTTATGCGTGCTATGCAATTTATTTTTTGTGTACAAGTAAATGTACTTAGGGCATGCCAGGGATTTATTTCACTTCTCTTCAAGGAAACTACACACTCCACAATGTGTTGTAGTCCTTGTGCATGGGTGTGTGTGTGTTTATGTGAGAGTTGTGCAAATTAACCTAGACACGTACTTCGCTTAGGCACAGGCCTAATCAAATAAAAGCGTCAAATTAAACATCGGTCGGAAAAACAATAACAACAACAAGCGAGATGTAAATCTATGTGTTTGGCACCAGATTGAACAAACACACTCACACACACACGGACAAATAGAGTGTTAAATAGATAATATACTTGTACATCCTTTTGTATTTATTTGTACATACACTAAAGAGTATTTCCTGACTGACTTACTGCCAGATGGGTTATAAAAGGACAGCTAAATCAAACAAATGTACTAAGAAAAAAAGCTTAGTATACAATTTCGACAACTTGGAAAACATTATTGAAAAAGGTGTAGCTTAGTTCCTATTAATTTGTTAACATTCGTATTTGCTATTGAACCATGCCCCTTGGTAAAGGCAACTTAGAACTGCATACAAGAAGGACACCATCTTCAAGCTTCAATGTATCCGGATCAATATTCAGCAAAACCCTCAAGAAATCTCTTTTGTACACAACTTTTAATGAAAAAACTTAGAATTGTGGATTGTTTTCTTCAATTTACATTATAAGTATCAACGTAATATTACAATTTGTCGGATTGCTAGCCAAAGTTTAAGCTTTATGTATTTGGTCAATGCGTTGTTAAGCAATTAGCCTTTTTAATTTGTTGGTCTATTTTATTTGATTGCTGCAAATGCAGCAAGGCTTAAGTGCCGTCCAACTCATTAAATTAGTTCCTTAAGCATCTCTAATAAATTGATACACCTCACATACACCTCACTTACCTGACGTCATACTAATTGTGTGCTACCCACACGGCGAGACGATACAGATTTGATCGGGTGGCAAGGCAACTCAAATTGAGTGGCACACACTGCTTGAGTGTGATTTTATCGAGTGCCCAACTGCCTGACTGCCCGTCTAGGGGCTACACACTCACACACACACACACACTCAAGTGCCCTGGTCTGTGTACTGGCCCATCAGCTGAACAGTTGCCGCATCACTTGCGCCTTGAGCTGTGGCAATGTGCGCTGCCAGCTTGTTTACATTCTGTTGTTGTTGTTCTCTTTGCTTTTTAGCATTTTGTTGTTTACTAGACGGACAGCACGTGCTGACAGAGCATCCCATCCGTTGTGCCCAGACCCAAGAACATTTTGTTGTGTTTTGAAGTGTTGTGTTATGGGCATGCGGCAGTACCTGAAGCATGCATATTTCATGTAGCTGCGAGCTAGCAGAGAGATGTTGTTGCCACTGTCTCAGCCAGCTTGTGTCTCAAGCCGCCACTAATCGCAATTGTTGAAAGGGGCAGAAGCAAACATCATCAATTTTATCTTTCTGTCTTTTTTTTTTCTCCCCCCATTTGCTCTTGTTTAGTTACTGGTTTATTTATGTATGTATATGCTTAAGCTTATTCCCAAAATGCTGTAAGTTAATTTCAATTTTGGAGTCAACGCAAATATCTTAAGATTTGCAATTTTTTATTTCTGGCTTCATGCATTATCAACAAGTCTCTTTATAAATTCTTTAATTTTGATTTGCCCTTTACTAATGCATTTTATTGTTTTTAGATTTTTGTGGTTGTCAAAGTGTGTCAAAATTAAATAAAATATATGTAAAATTATTGCTCATACTAGTGTGTCGAAAGCGCTTTAGTCAGGAAATATTATATAATATAACATAGAATAAATGGATGACATATCAATTAATAAATATGAGCCGACAACAGCAGTCATTAATAATAAACCAAACTGTTGCAATAGAAATGATTTGAATTTAAAACCCTGTCATTCCAGATTTGCTAACGATTGGATAAATGTAGGCTAAAAGTAAATGTCTCAATTAAAGCTGACAACGTAATGAGATAATTTTTTGCTTCGTTTTTTTTGTATTTTTTTTTTTAATGACAGCGCAATGATATCTCAAAATTAAACAGACAGAATTAAAGACTTTAAGTTATGCTTAAATTATTTATTTGTTTGTTTGTTTATTTGCTATTGCACAGAAAGGTTTCACTTATTGTCTAAACAGTGACAAATCACACCCAGTATTATATTTTGTATTGTGTTTTTTTTTTGTTATTTTTTCTTGTGCATTTGCCATTCATTCAATCATTGTTTTGGTTTGTATATGTGCCATTTGCTGTCCGTTTGTTCGGACACGCCCACATAAAGGCGTTATTAAACAAAAGGATGCCGCGTGCGTCGCTTGGCCTTGACAGGATATTCGTAACCCTCGAAATCATCATCGAGCTCATCTTGTTCGGGATAATGATGGCTGGGACTGCTGCGATGATGATGATGATGTTTTTTTGGCTCCTTGTGCTCTTTGTGCTCCTTGACCGGTACCGGAATGGGCAGCGGCACCTTCTTGATGATGGTCTTGGTGTGCACATGCGTATGATGCTTCACCGGCACATGAATCCGTATCCTGCAAATGGCGAATAACATTGTCGATGTCAATGAGCGAATGCGAATGCGAATGCGAATGGCATTGTGAATGGGAATAAAAATGGATATGATATGGGCCTTGGGCTATAGTTACGGTTATGGGTGGACATGTTGCTTAAGGCGTGACCGTTACACTTACTTAAGCTTCTCGTTTGATGGATGACCGCTCGTCAGGGCAAACATCATGCAAGTGATAAACATCAAACTTAATGCCTGCCAGAAAAAGAAGAGAAAACCATATAAGAAGGTTACAACTAGTTACACGCAGCAGCCTGTCTAAGATTAATTATAATGTAACAAACAGTTAATATATATATTAATTTATTTTGTTTCATATCTAAAACATTTTTGCTTAATATACA
Organism: Scaptomyza caliginosa; assembly: GCA_035044725.1. Classification (NCBI taxonomy): domain Eukaryota; kingdom Metazoa; phylum Arthropoda; class Insecta; order Diptera; family Drosophilidae; genus Scaptomyza; species Scaptomyza caliginosa. Next base: position 93,136 of record JAWNNR010000646.1, read on the forward strand.
AATTAATGAATATATTTCTGAAAAGCAAAAAGTTTTGTTTATATTAAGAATCGTATAACAGTATGAGAAACTGTCTTTGGAGATAAGCAGTAGGAAGAGAAGAGATTTCTAGTTTATATGAAGATATTTAATTTTGAAGAAGAAAAACAAAAATTAAATTAAATATAAAAGTGTCTATTAAATTTTAAAAGCATTTAAATTGAACAAAACAAAGTCAGTAACACATTTAAGACATAAACTTTTCTGTGATTCTTAGTCTTATACCCTGTTTCCTGTAAAGTAAAGAGTTGATAGGTTTTCTAAGATCTGTTCTTATGCTGTTGACAGAGTATTTCGCAGTCGTTTGTGATTAACTGCAACGTTTTTTCTTATACTTTTTTTTATGATAAGTGGATAAGAAACAAAACTTGAGCAAATACGCAAAACGATATAATTAGCATAATGTGAGACGCCATTTTGATGTTAATGTCTATATTGGGTAAGAGCAAATCTGATTCTGATTGCATTTGCCACAGATATCTCGTGTTGGGGGGCGTGGCTTGAGCCCTAAAGACCAAATCGAATTGTAATTGCAGTGCAACTTCTAAAATTATCCACGAAGACGTTGTCTTAAAGAGAAAGCCTCGAGAACTTGAACAAACCATTATCGATTTTGGCCAAGTTTACTCGTTAGATTTCCGTAAGACTTGACCCAAGGCGCATTCAATTAGCAATTTGTTGTGAAGCATACAGCAAATTGAAAATGAAAATGAAATTGAAATTGGAAAATTGCTTTTAAATGTTCTGTTCATCACTTTCCTCTGCTCATTAAATAACATATTAAGCTGTTTTTGGCCATGTGGCTAAAACAGCCAAAGCAACTGTTGCCTCGAGATATTTTTAATAGACCAGCCAAGTGTTATCCGTACTACTGTGTATTTCAGAGCTTTTATTTTCCAATCATCAGTGAGCACAAGCTTGCTGAATATTAAATAGCAATAAACGAATTGAAAATACTTTACGTAATTTAAATGTCTAATATAATAAGCACTTTAAAGGTTTTTTAGATAGAATACCAAAAAAATATAATAAATCTGCATTCAATTCTGCGGCTTATACTTAAATAATTTTGACACTTCTTGAATTAAGTGCATACTAATTGTTAAAAAAAAAAATGTTTTAGTGCTGTCAATTGTGTTCATGACTATGGTTCAGAATGTTAATACCACATATTTTGTGTTTAAAGATCGACATTTACATCTGAACTAGACACGTTTCAGCTATTATAACTGGCAAGAATATAAATGCTTTATGAGCTGGGAAATAAATACATTTGACCATCAAGTAAATTAAAGAAATATTTTACATAACACAAAACGCTCCTAAAAGACTTTCTTGTTATAAGACTAATTAAATTTGTAACACAAAAAAATTTAACATTCACAAACTTTACGTTCAATTTTGATTTATTACACGCGCGATTGAGTTTAATGAATTTATTGGTTAAAAATCAATGAAAGTCGTTAATTGTTATTTTCTTTTAGTATTGGATTTGGTTTTGAATTTATTTTCTTGTCTGTGTGTACTTTCTAAATGGGTTTTTGTGGTGCAAGTTTTAATTCGATTTTATTGAAATGTTTATTCCATATTTGCGTAATTTTGGTTTTCAACATGAACTTTACAGTTTATTGCTTTTGCTGTTGCTTTTCCTTTTGTTTTTCTACTGCTGATTCAAAATTAAAGGTGCGCCAAGGGAAAAATGATTTTTAATTGGCTTGAGCGAAGCAAAAAACAAATGAAGGATTTTTTCTTTTTCTTCTGGTATTTTCTTGTTTTTATTTACAGTTTATTGTTTTTGGTTTTTTTCTTTTCACTTTTATGCTTGTTTGAATTAACACTTACTCCACTAGGTAAATGCATGTTGAAACGTTGCTTAAGAGACTTTAAAACGTTTAATTCCTTGTTTGTAAATGTTTACTTATTGGGCTTTGGTTTAATATTTTATTAGATTTTGTGATTGTATTGCAACGCGTAGCTTTTTGCAACACTCCAGCAGCGTTTAAGGTTGAAATGAAATTGCAATAGGAACTCGCGTTGCTTGGCTTTTAAATATGAAAAAATGAAAGAAAAAAAAAATAAATTGGTGCCGCAGTGAAACGTGCCACAACTCGAAATGTTAACGTAAGACGCAAGTGAGAGTGCAACAGAGCGAGGGGTAAGCATGTGGAGCAAGCGAGATAGATTGAGCGTAACAACAAACGCAACAAAAACAATAACAAAAATAATGACACGAAGTTGCCAACTTGGAAGTTGGAAGTTAGTTAAAGAAAAACAACAAAAAAAAACATAATCAACACACACACCGGCTGCATATGTTGATCAACAAGGGGAGAGGCAATAGGGGTGCACAGCTTGGTGGATTTATGTTTTTGCTGAGTGAGTGTTGAGGCAAACTGTACGACAAATGATTTAAAGCATTAGCGGCCCAAAACGACTTCGAAATCCGCTAGAAAGCTCAATAAATATATAGTTTTATAAAATATTTATTGTCATCAGTATTTGTGTTTTTGCATAAATTTTAAATAAATTTTTGCAAAGGTTTTTTTTTTGCGAGTACATTACATTCAATAATTTGCAGCGTAAGCAAAACATGCCTCAAACTGATAGTGAAACAATAACAACAACTCATGTACAACAATACTATTAGCGGTAACAATTGTAAACGCACAACGGCAATCACATTAGTTAAGGCACTCTCCAAATGAGCTCGCACAATGCACAATAAGTAAGAGGTGAGCACAAAGAGCGATGGGAACCGCCTCAAATTCATTACAACGACCGCATGTACATTGTAAAAAGCTGCCAAACATGTATCCGCAGGGGTGAGCTGAGAAGGAGGTGGAGGCTAAGGCCGGCAGAGGGTAGCGGCAAAGTCAAAAGCGTAATTGAAGCTTGTGCTTCAGTTAAACGTTGGCGATTATGTCTGCTGGCTTTTCACGGTGAGTCGCGTCGGCCACAGAAAACGCGCAGGTTCAACTTGCCACAAGGAATATGCGGCGGCCAAAAAGTGTTTCCTGGTTTTAATCGTAACGTTAGCCAAAAAACAAATCTTCAAAACGATAATTCAACAAATGGCCAAACGCGAACCTGAAACTGAACAAAACATTTGATTTTTACCATTTGCCTCTTAACAAAGTCATCACAAATTGAGCTGGCTGTCACGCAGAAATATGTCGCCACTTTAAACAGCCCCCTTCAACCTACTACTACAGCACCACTTTGCACCACCACCACCACAACAACTTGAATTGACAGCTTTTGACTGTGGCAATTTAAATGTGCAGCGATGCAACGATGCAACCAGGCAACAAGGCAACGAGGCAATGGAGAAGCGACACAGCAAAAACGTCATCATATTCCAATTGACTTGATTGGCATTGCCATTCTAGCCGGCGGGATGGGGAACTTTATCTTGTAGTGATCCTACTCTAACAGGAAGCATTTTGAGACAAGCCTAATGAGACAAGCTGAATATTGCGTTTAATCATTAGATGAATCAGTCAATGGGTTTGATTGAAAACAATTGTCTTAACAAATCGAATTTATTATTTTATTGTAAAGAGAAAGTCTTGAGTTACAGTTAAAATTGCAATTAAACTAAACTGCACTGACTGAAGACACTAAACCTGGCATAATATTGAAGGCCAGACTAATATTATATTATATTTACATTTATTTTAAGGTTAGACATTTATATATGAAACATTAAAGCGGTATACATTAATAAAGTTTAGCTAAAACTTTGCTATACAAATCTTACGTAGCTTTTTTTGAAGTGTACAATTCATATACTCTTAAGCTACGCAACGTATATCAGATGTTTCGGTATGTACATAAAGGTATATTAGAGAGATATTTTTTTTTTTGTGTACACAATACGAAAGGCCGAGCAAATTTAATTTTAAATGTCAATAATCGTTTCAACTTAGCTAAAACCTTGATATTGCAATCTTTTGATTGTTTTCTAGACATAATATTAAAACTCTGTAAAAGATGCAAAAGATTCGATTGAGAATTACAAGAGAAATCATCACACACATATATATATGTAATCGTTGAGTATACGTTTCTTGTCTCTTTTATTAGAAAGAAAAAGTAAGCTGCATTTAAAGTATGTTGGTAGAAAACAATTTAATTTATATATTCGTATTTAAGATCTGTATTTCCTAAAAAAACCAATAGTTAAAATATGAACGACATATGTAAGTGTATTTGAAAAGTGCATTACACAAATTTTAACCATGACTAAAAAACATATATGCTTACTCACATACATATGTGTATTGCGCATCAATTGGTCTTGGAAACATTTTCCGGTCACTTCATTGCACAATGGAAATAACTATTATAAATATATGTATATATATACACATATATTATAACCAAAACGACACTTGCAGTTGGTCAGCAGTTCATCCATTTGTTAACTGGCTAACTGATAACGCAAAAGTTTTCCGCACAAATTAGTAGCTCGAGAAACTCAAATAAAAGCAAAACGAAGAAAACGAGCGCGTTTTCACTTTTCTGTGCCAATGATATAATATTCGAAAAAAATATATAATTACTATACAACTATGTACATACATACATACATTCATATGTATATATTATGCGTTAATTGTGTTTATGACCGAGACAATTAGCTGGCTAATGCATTTAACAGTGTTTTGGTATTCGGTCGGCAATTAAATTTGATGATATAATATTCCTTGCCTGGACGACTTCCATAGTCCGAAAATAATTTCCGACCGGTTGCAATTGCCAATTGAGCGAAACGGGCGCGAGACTGGCTTTGTGACCGGTTGGGTGGCGTATACATAATAAATATATACTGCCGGAGTGTCAAAACAAAAAATCATATTGTTAATTGAACAAGGCATTGCAGCAAAATCGGTTATACGCCAGGTCATTAGCAGCAAATTAAGTGAATGCGACAACGACAGCCAAAGCCACAAACAAGCAAACAATAACAAATAGGTAGGACCAAACGGAAGCCAGACAACAAGCAAGAGCCAATAATGTGAGCAACAACTTGGCTTAAAGCCTTTCAATCAATCTCTGTGTCAATATTTATGCAATAAAAACTGGCACAAGGCCAAGGGACTCGCTCGCTCAATCAATTGGCCAAGCCAATGGGCCCATTCGTTGAGACCACATTTGGCTAACCTGTTGGCCAAGCGGCGCCACAAAGAAATATAGCGAAAAACATACAGAAAGAAAGCCATTGGCTTTCATGCGAGAGTCGCTCTGTGCGTTTTGCATACTCTTTCGAATCATCTTGAGACAATAATGGAAATTTGTGAAGAGTTTCTAATAAATCTGTTTGTTATATATGCAAAATTTTTATATTTTCATTCACAATCTCTCATATTGCATTTTTCTACAAAATACCTATCTACCTACCTACCTACCCAGGAGTCGTAGCTAGCAGAATATACCAATTGTCGTAAAATTTCTTGTCAAGAACTTATATATCTATAAATAATAAATGCTATTTATTTTATACTTTTTATAATATATCCCTAGGAAAAAGGTCTAGTCATAAGCCTAAAGTCTTACTTTACTAAAATGAATATTAAAATATAATTAAATACAAATCTTTAAAGTTTACGAATTTTATGCTTCATGTTTGAAGGCCAGGTTGCTTCAAAAGGAAACAAACATAACAATGAAATAACTTAATAAGCCTCTCCTCTATAAGCCACTTATAAATATTTTAACTATTTACTATTCAAATTTAATTTAATTCAGACAATATACGAAAAAACAGTTTGTTTCCAATATAACAAATAGTATTTGATAAACAATGTATAAAAATAAATAAATGATACCCTTTAAATATTTCTAAAGGGTTAGAAATTCTTAATGGTTAACAAGTTTCATGACTTCCTGAGATTATCTTTAAATAATTATCTTTGTAACTTACAAGCAGTTTTTTTTTATAGGTTTTAACATTATGTCAACTGTGCAACCAATCTACCCAAAAAATGCAGGTTTTTTTAGAAATGTATTTAAATTTCACTGACTATAGTCCAATGTGGCCTAAATAATATAAAATAAAATATACAACTAAAAGAACTCCTGTTTAAACCAATGTAAGAAGAATGTTCATATCTCTTATGGCACTGAAGAATTTTCTATCAAAATATCTTTATATACTCTATTCGTAAACTGATCAAACCATCCTCGTCCTTTCACACAAAACACAAACTCTGAACCAACTGAAAATGTGCAATGAGCGTGGCGCAAAAGGATTATCGAATTGTCAGGCCCGGAAACCAATACATCAGCCTGTTGTCTTCATTTCCGTTAGCAATAAATTTTCATTTAACTATGTCAATCGCGAGACACATGCAACATTCAATACTTGCTACAAAAGTTGTCGTTGTTGTTGTTGTTGTTGCTGCTGCTGCTGCTGTTGCTCTCCGTGTGTGACACAATTTTCCCGTTTATCTCATAAATTCAATTGACGGAAGCGCGTTAAACTTGCAGCATCTGTACCGCAAAAAAAAATTAAATAAATGAATAACGCATATTTATATATAATGCATTTGCATATTAAACACACAACCAAAAAAAAATTCCACTACGGCTCGCAACAATTTTGTTTTGCTTTTTTGTAATGCTTGTAATGCTCTTTACGAACGTGTTAAAGACACATTTATGTCCTGGCCACATGCGATGGCAAGGCCAGTGGCTAGAAACTGGTTTTTGCTGAGCCAAGTAGCAAGTGGAAACATATTTGGCAAGTTCAGCAAACTTTAGCTGTTTCCACAACACTAGAGCACTGCGCACTTGCCTTAATGGCCATAAATCCAATGCTCTCTTGGCCATAAAACGTGCTGCATATAGCACAAAATCGCCTTCTATCCCTTCTGGCGCTCTCAAGTTCGACACCTGCAAAAGTTAACTTTGTCTCAGCTGAAACTTAACTTTATTTCGCTTGCTGCTCATGCAACTCAACTTGTGTTGTCTTAAATAAAGACCAATACAAAATAACAACTAAGCATACACACATCGTACACAGATTCTACAAACGAAAAAAAAACACACCCTTAGCCTCAAATGATTACAATGCCACTTAAATTTATGGCCAGTCTCTGGTTGTGTTTGTCGTATGTTGTGGTTTTGCTGCGTAGGTCCATTTGTGGATCCCAATGTGTGTGTGTGTGTGTGTGTGGCGGGTCATTCTGATGAAGTCAGCCAGCCAGCAATAGTTGTAAGTTGTATCCTATGTTTACCTTACAGCCACAGCGTTTGATTAAGATTGACTTAACTTTAAAAAGTATTGGATATTTATGATGAAACTTTTCAGCTGCAAATGCGGTATGTTGCTGCTTAATTTATTTGATAGCTTGTTATATAGTTAGCTTTTTATTGATTACGAAAACTTTAGCGCAATCACAATAAACTTACCTTTTTTTTAGTTACGCACTTTCGTGTTCCTTTACAATCCTTTGGGAATATGCTGTAAATTCTGATATGATTTAAAGTGTCATTTCAGAATTTAAAATGCCGGAAGGCACTGCTGAGAAAGCTTTTCATTTGGTCTGTGGTATTTAACTTCCTCAATGCCAGGCACTCAATCAATTGGTCAATCGAAGCTGTTGCGGTTGATGAACACACATATTTAATAAGTGCGAACATTAAACAATGCAGTTTGGCTGCGAGCGACAAACTGAATGGCATTATAATAAATAATGAAAAACTTAAAACAAAAGCATTTCACAGCCCCTGCCAAAGCCAAGCCCCTTTAATTCTGCCAAGTGGATAAGTGCATAATTTAAACTTATTAAAGCAAACACAGAATGAGAGAGAGAAGGGAAACAAAATTATTTCACTCTTCTCCATAGATTATTTTTTGCTGTTGGTCTTCGTTTTTTTTTTTTTTGAATGTTTCTTTGTATAATTCAGATTACACTTTATTGTTAAGAATGAATTGAATTATTTAGTGTCGTTTTTTCTTTCTTTTATGTTGTTGTTTTGCTGGTTTTGTTTTGTTTAAATTTCTTTTTTTTAATTGCTCAAAAAAGTTATGATCAACTTTTTGTTGCAATTATTTCACTATTTGTTGGTTTCTTGTGTTGTGATTGCTTTGAATCATAATCGTAATAATCATAATAATAATGCAGAATGACATAATATATTTTATGTATGTACATACATATTCCTAAATATGTTGCTTTTGTTTGTATGTTGGTGTAGGTTGTGTTTCTCTTTTAACATGTTTTTAGCATATGCATGTTTGTTTTTTGTGTTAAGGGACACAGTTTTTATATATATTTGTGTGTATGTGTATGTATGCAAGTCGATTTACCTATAAAACAATTTACAAATATATATATATATATATAAAACGAATTTATCTAGTTTAACTAAACTACATATGCATATAAAAAAACGTTTTATACGTAAAGTATATAAATACATATGCATATAAATTTATAAACGTTTTCTCTTTTTTTTCATATATTGTTTATGTTCCTCTAATGTTTCTTTGCTTGCTGTTTACTCTTTGTGTTTTGTTTTTCGACTTTCTTGCTCTATTTGTTTGACACCCTGCATCCATAAAATGGATACAATAAGGGATATAACACAATTGTTTAAACTTTCGTATTGTTTTGCTGTTGCCAATCAGTTAGCTTATGTATGAGAAAGTACAAAATAACAAATTTTTTACAACCGCGCAATAAATATTAAATTGTTTTTTTGTTTAATGCTTTGAACGCGCCTAAATAGCTTTAAAAAAATATTTCAATTGAAAAAACAAAAACGAACCGAACAAGATACATACAAAGCGCAATGTAAATAAAAGCAACAGGTAAAAAGAAATAACAAATATAAACGGCAACAAAAATAAAAAATAACAAAAAAGTTACGCATACGCCGCGTTGTGCGGAAACACATTTCGTTGCGTGTACAAATGCAAGGATAGTTAATGTTGAAAACAATGTGTTGACATGATGATGTTCGTAAGAGGCACAGAGGCGCATCCTTTTATAGTCCTTTTACAAAGGGGTTGACCTATACTGGCGTTGTAAACAGCGACTGATATACTTGAGACTTTAGTATGTATTGCTTTGGGTATTGTATTTAAAACTTAAGTCGCATCCTTTTTAATCATATTCAAATGTCAGAAGCACTGAGTGTGTGTGTGTGTGTGTGTGTGTGTGTGTTTGCGTGTGCATTATGAAACAGATGTACTACTGTCGACTATGCTTAAAAATATATGTAGAATAATAAATAAATTTATTCAGCTGCTTTTAAAGTATTGTTGTTTGTATATAATTTTAGGGGTTTTCATTTTATAGTCCCATACATATATAAGGGCGTTTCTTTTGTTTTATTTTCTTTTTTTTTTTGTCATCATCATCAGCGTTATGTTTTGTGTATTGTAAATATTTTAACATAATAATATGCTATTATATGCTAACTTTAAATTTAGTTTTACTCGTGTTGTTGTGTTGTTTTTTTTTCTTCTCTTGTTTATTAAAAATTTAACCATTTTCTTTTGCACTAAAAACTTAGCATAAAAATTTAACAATATATATATTTATTTCTTGTATATATATTTTATATAGATACTTTTTGTTTTTTACTTTTTACTCAGCTTAACTGTTTTTTCAGTTTCTTAACTTTGCTTATGCTGTTGTTGTTCTTCTTCATCGTTTTCTCTATTTGCAGTTTCATTTATTTAGCATTTTTTTTCAATCTATTTTATTGATGTTATGTTAACAATGTTGTTTCTTGTTATTAAATTTTTGAATTATTTATCTATTTTTTTTGCCAGGTTATTGCGTTAAGTTAACCTTTTCAAAGCTGCTCCCTTTTTGTGTATAAATTATAGCTACAATCCTTTCAATATGTATATATGTTGTGTATATATATAAAGTATATACTTTGCTATACCATTTGTGTGGTTTTTAATTTGTAATTTTATTTTAAGGCCAAAAATGTCAAACGTAATTTTCTTGTCAAAAATTGTTTTTTTTTTTTGCTGTCAACGTCAGGTTTTAAACCAAATATGGTTCTTTTTGTTTTTTGTTTTGCATCAGCAGCAGCTAAAAATTGTAGATGCCTGGGATAAAAATGTCTGTAGCAAAAGAAATGCTAATTAATTTTGGAATTGCAATTGGTAATTTATTATTTATTTATATATACATATATATATATATATATATAAATGTGTGTATGTATATTTAAATATTTCACGTTTTTGTTTTGCTTGTTGCTTGCATACATTTTATTTAAAGTTTATATAACTAATTTTTTCACAATAATATGCCTGTCTATTGGGGAAAAGGATTGGTTTGCGTTTTGCCTGTTTACCAAAAAATCTAAAATGTATTTTAACCATATTGCAATTTAGTCAAAAGTTTCTTACTTTGCGAGCTGATAGAGAGAGAAGGGCATTTAAGACACACCAATTATCACCTACTATCCAATGTGTGGTTGTTGAATGCTTAACGCTAATTTAACTAATATAATGTGTATGTGTGTGTGTGTGTGTGTGTGTGTCACGTCTTTGTGTAGTCAGTCGATACATTTTGACAAAAAAATTTAAGAAAAAACAAAATAATAAAAATTAAAAAAAAAACATTATGGGTAAAATCCAATTTGCTTTGTCTTTAAATGGTTTTAAAGTAAAATTGGGCTGTGTTGGGTTCGCAGGATGCTGTCCGATTTGTGGAGTGCGGTCCACCAGTCTGTTTGGTATTTTTTTCCATATTCTTTTAATTTTAATATATTTATTTTTATTTGCTTTTTAATATTTTTGTTTTAAAGTTTTGCTTAAAACAATAAACTTGTAACTTGATATTACGTGTACTAGGTTCATCGTATATAACTTTTGCTTTTTTCTCATTTATTTTTGTTTTTGTATTTGTTTTTTTATTGTTTATTACAATTTTGTTTAATGCTTTATATGTATTGTATATCAAAAGTTTTTGTGTTAGCTAAACTATTAAAGTCTGTTAATGCTTATGTTTTGTTTAAATCTACTAAACCTTGGAACCGGAATTTGGGATTTGCTACCATGCTACAAATAATAATGATCAAAATAAAAACATTTCCAAATCTGTATTACCTAACATAATATTTTAGCATAGTTTTTTTGTTTTTTTTTTCTCTTCTCATTTCCTTTCTAATATTTATTTCTGTTTTTATATGTGTGCTGCTGTTCGTGAATTGTTGTTTTAAAATTAAACGTAATTATATTTGTAAATATTGGTAGTTGCATTAATCATAATTAGATAAGAACACATTTTTCCGAGATATTCGATAATTTGTTTTTTTTTTTGTTGTTTTTGTTTTTGTTTTTTTTTGTTTGTTTACAAAAGTTTCCACATTATGTATACGCAGAATCATATAAAAATGATACTATATAAGATATATATATATAATACACAATAATAGTTTACAACAAAAGGCAGAGATAACCTAGATAATCTAAATGGTTAGTGGTGTGTTTTGGGGGTAGTTCGCGCAGGGATAGGTACAATGCATTAAAATCAAGCTGAGCTCTGTTAAAAAAATGTACGAAAATGTCGGTTATAAAACCATTTATAGTTTTGGTGTTGTTATTCTGTGTTTAAGTACTTTGCTAAGAGGCGTGGTTATTTTGCAGTGTTTGGAAAAAACGAATCTAACTAAAAGAGCGTGTGTATATATATTTTGTTTCATTATTATTTTGCTTTTGTGTGTTTTGTTTTGTTTTTTTGAGTTTGAGTTTGAAAATTGTTGCTAAAATGCATTTACAGATTTCATTAGATTTCTTTCCTTTCGTTTTTATACTTTTCTATGAAGCGAGAGATTAACTGAGTTACGTTTTATTTGTATCTTTCTTATATGATTTATTTTTATTTACTGTGTTGTCTCGTTTATTTAGCCTGTTTACGTTCTTTTATTTTTTCTTGTTTTTGCAATATTGCATTTCTGGTCTAGAAAAAAGTATATATATTTTCGAAATATTTTTCCTTTTTTTTAGCTTGCTGGCTTTATGTTATTTTTAGTGAATCCTCGCCCAGGATCACATCCTTGGTTGAATGCTAGCTTAAATAATGATAAAATTGTTTATATTTCTTTCATGATTCTATTTTTTGTTTGTTGTTTGTTTTCTATTGTTTTATTGTTGTTGCCGCTTCAGTCCTCCAGCAGCAATTGCTGATCTGGCGATGTTGCAGTTGCTGTTGCCGTTGCTGTTGCCATTATTTCAAGCGGACAACCGGCAGCAACATCTGCAACAGAGCCGGTTGAAGTATCCATAAATTGTGGCTCTGGTTATGTAAGATCCTGCTGTGAATCTATTGAGAACAGCTCCTTGTACAGCGCTGGGAATACAACATTCGGATGCTGTATCTTAAATTTACTCAACGCTTCCATGTGCAAAATCGAAATATCGCTGAAAATGTAAAATGTAAAATGTTAGAAGTTATATTAAAAGGGCTAACAGATTATTTTTGATGATATATGTATACCGGAAATTAGGTATGTTATTGAGGAGCGTGTCCAGCACGGTAACATCGCCCTTGAGCGGCGCATGATTCGTTTCCAGCTCCTGCCGTATTGCATTCATGCTCAGATTAAAAAGCCTCTGTATTTCCGTATTGCCGCGCACACCATTGCGTTCTAAATTGTTATAACAAACAAATTGGCCATTAATACTTTATAGACTATTGTTAAATGTTTATTGTTTATTGTTGTTTTACCTGGCCAGAGCAGCACTAAACTCTGATAAAGCGCCAGTTCGGTTTCAGTCAGTTTAAGTTCGGCTATAGATTTAGCCGTTTGGAAAATGCGCGACACCAGACGCATCTCATCCGAATCGGATGTGTAGAATGCCTCCTGCGGCAGCATTACATCGCCATACAGCACAGCATTCTGTGAGAGATCTAACAATCTGGACATGCGAACAATCGCCAGCTCAAATGAGCCCGTTTTCAGCAGTAATATCTGACAAAAAAATTGAGTGTGAGTTTTATATAATCACAAATCAAATTTACAATCTTACCTGATCGTCTTGACTGAGGCGCATAAAGCCCGGTATTAGCTTTGCAAATTCGATTATATTCTGTATCATCTGTGTCAGCTTCTCGGCGCAATCGAGCCATAGCTCCTCTTGACCCAGATTTTTGTAATATAGTATGCGTGATAGATCCTGCAGATTTGTTGTACAAATTAATATAAACATTAAGGCACTAGTCACCAAAATTGTTGTATTATATTATGATTTTATATGGTAAACTGTTTCCTAAAACAATCGTTCGTTATGGGCTGTAAAGTCGATAACAAGTACATCTCACACATTTCAGTTTTGACTAATTGATGAATAAATGAATTTATATAATGAACGTTTGCATAATTTAATAATATTCTTCTTCATTTGCTGAACAACCAACACAATAAGCGATTACACTTTACGTAGCTCTCTACGACAACTGACTCAAGTTGTGTATCTCCTTAAAAAGTAAAGTCATACAACAGATGATAGGACAGTAGAATGCAATGTAGGATTGGCTGATGCAATTATTTACGATATTGCGTGGGGCAAAGGGTGCACGACTATCGATAGTACTCCTAATCCTACATACATATCCTCCGCATTTTAGCAACTTAAATGAACACGGGTGAGAAAACGACTAGTGAATAGTCCAGAGATATGCATTAAGGTTTTTACGTTTCGTCTACAGGGTTAAATCAAAATCTATGCAATTCAATTCCAGATTTAAAGTTTTTGATAAAATCTACGTATCGGACTAAGGAAAAAAAACCTGTACAAGATTGCTCATGGTTACATAAGCTTTTATTAAAGAATGGTTTATGCAAACGAAATGTCATATGGATATTTAATTGGGCATAACATTTTACTTGGGCTTATTTGGGAACGTCTTTAAACTGTTAAAATTGTCTAGCATACACATAAAAACCTTTCTTTTTGGGGGTTACGAAACTGCGGTTTAGCCGTTTCTCTGCAAATCTAAATTTCCTTTCAAAAGTGATTTCACAAACATTTTACTCTAAGAATAAGGAGAAAACATTTTAGAACTCTCTTTTGCACATTGATTTAAATGGACGAACAAACAAACTATCCTAGTTTAGAACAACAATATAATCTCTCAACTCACCTGAGGCTTTCGGAACATGTCATGCACAGAATCCAGTTTGGTATTTGTATTTGCATGGGCCTCCGCCAGTGTTTTGATCAGCACATCGTTAATATCGCCATCCGCTATAAACATAGAGTTTGAATATTTTAGTGCGTTATTAATAAATTAGAGAGTATATATTGTGTATGAACTACCATGACTAATAAATTCGGGATCGATCATTGTAGTGCGCGGCTCGTATGTGGTACTATCAACATAATCGGCCGATATATCATATTGCATTGTCTGCTGGGGCGTTACAGATGCCGAATAGCCGTAGGGACTGCCGTAACCAACCTCGTTGTTTGAGTAGCCGCCGCTGTAGCTGTGTAAAGAGGGTAAATAACCCATAAATACATATAGAGTATCGAATATATAGATGGCTTTTTAAATATTCATATGCATCAATACTGCACCTGTTGTAGTTATTGTGCTGCAACTGATCGCTGCTCGAAGGCGTCTGTGTATCATAAACTGAACTATCCGGTGCCGCATCGCTTTGTGCACGCATTTGGGCACGATGGAAACGCACCTCATCCTCGACTTTTTCCCTTTGTTTCTTGGACATTCTGCCGAATTTTACAGCTACAAAAAAAAAAAAAAAACAAAATACGAGGGTGAGTTAAATTAAAAGCAAGTGTAATTGAGAGATAAGATTTGTATTTTTTTCTTAGTTGTTGTGTCTGTGGTTTGCCTGCATCATACCACATACCATCACGACTCATTCCCAATTTTAGGCACTTTTGCAGTCTACAGTATTGACAGCGATTACGATTCACTCGATCCACGACGCATTGCTTGTTACGCGGACACTGATAATTCACCACGGAGCTCTGCGATCGCCGAAAGAATCCCTTGCAGCCCTCACAGGTGATGACGCCGTAATGCACACCCGATGATTTATCGCCACAGACTTTGCATGGAATTATTTCAATTTGAGCTGTAAAGAAAACAAAAAAACAAAATTTCAATTTTAGATAGTTTTAAAATAAATATGCTTATAGATAGCTTTGCAATATACATCTAAGTTCTATATATATACATAGTTTTATATCGAATTTTTAGCGAAAATCATTGTAGAATGGATGAAAATTATAAACACTTGATAAGCTGCGGCGTAAGTAACCAAGATTCTTTGAATAAATAAAAACTGAAAATAATTCCAACCGAGACCAGACTACAATTTTAGCCATCGAATACGAGGAAGGCGTTGTAATCGGTGCAGATTCTCGCACTAGTTGCGCAGACTATGTCACAAATCGTGTAACGGATAAGCTAACACGACTTACAGATAAGATATACTGCTGTCGCAGTGGAGCTGCAGCTCACACACAACTCCTGGCCGATAAGGTTGTCAGCACGTTGGCTTCTTTGGAACTTATCACTGGCCAAGAGGCTCTAGTTAAGGATGCGGCTGTGCAAATGAGGAATAGGATCTATGAAGGTCACGGTAACATAGTAGCTGGAATAATTGTTGCCGGCTGGGATCATCGCCATGGGGGTCAGGTGTATTGTGTGCCATTAACGGGATTCGTAAAACGTGATTCTTACTGCATTGGTGGCTCTGGTTCAACCTATATTAGTGGCTTCCTCACTGCCCACTATCGACCGGGCTTAACTGAGGAAAAGGCTGTGGAATTGGTCAAAACAGCTGTGCTTATGGCCATCCATAATGATTGCGTTTCTGGTGGAGTCGTACGCATTGGCATCATTAACAAGAATGGAATGCATTCAAGGATCTGCCATCGCGATCAACCTGAAATGCTTCGCTTTGCCAGCGACCTTTTGTGGCAAACCGAATTTGGATTCTGCTAATATTGATTTGGTTTATTGAGAAAACTCGCAAGGATTTTCTCTTAGTATGAAACATTTTTACAGCCTTTCTAGTTTAAAACGTTGTTTTCCTTAATCCCTTATACATCTTTGCTGCAGAAACTTGTTGCCAAAGTTCTAAAACTTGGTAAAGTCAGACGTAAATATTAAATATCATATCTAAATATCTTTTTGCTCTGTTACATTTTCTGTTTTTTGTTGAATTTCAGAGTTCAGGGAACACTTTATTCCGCTTCTTCCACTTGTTCCGCTACAACGTTTATTGTTGTCAGAGGCCATTACCTGTAACCATATGGCATTTTGGCCCGTACAGTGAGAGAGCAATGCAAATTAAAGTTCTCGTGGCAGACAGTATTTGCCACAATGCACCATTAAGATTATTGCTTCGGTTTAGTAGGTTGCCATATTGTCGTGGTAACAATGCCAACTCGCTGAAAGAACTAAGACTACTTACATACTTATTACGCAATATAAATGTATGCACTGAGAAAAAACGGATAAAATTAAACTGACTTATACAAGACTTATTTACCTTAAAGACACTAAAGAATATTGTTAATAAGTCTAAAAATGTTAGTGCTTGTACTATTGAGTAAAGATAAATCAAAAGCAAATCCATACACATTGGTTCTATTGGTTGTAAAATGTATAATAAAAATAATGGTTTTGCTCAGTGTGCCGATAGAGAAAAACATATTAAGAGTACCTCAGGCCACTTGTTTATGCCTAGACAATGGGACAAGCTGCTTCGGTTCGGTTCGGTTCAAGTAAATTGTGTTTGTGTGTGTTGGAGTTTTGGGGAGTAAATGTTAGACAGACAGCGACAGCTGTTGGGATTTCCCCGCAGCATGCAACAATCCTTTACAGCAGCGATGATGAAGATGATGTAATTTCTTGGCAGCAAACAAAGAGAACAACAAAAGCACACACACACACACACACAAGAGGAAAAAACATGTATACGTTCATATAATGATCAACAGCAGAAACATAAATGAGAACTAGTTCTAGGCAGTGCTTTGATGCTGGGTCTGAGTCTGTGACTGGGCCACGCAGACTTGATTACAATCTACCCCCCTCCACCACACCTCACACCCCGTCTACAAGCTGCGCACCCTGCGCGCAATTGCCGTCGCACAGACTAAGTATTGTGTAAGCTAGCGCTTTGCGTATTTTCATCCACGAGGATGAAAGATGCGCTCAACCAAAAGTAGACATACACAGACACAGACACAGGCGCAGACAGCAAACAGCCAACATACAAAGCCGGCAGTGCAGTTAGCGTTGTCGCAGAAAAATGTGCCAAACCTCTGACGTTGCTTTGTTGCTGCTGCTGTTGTTGTTGTTGTTGCTGTTGCTGTTGCTGTTGCATTGGGAGAAATGTGTGACAGTTGATGAGCGTCAGAGCGAATGAGTAAGTAAGTGAGAGACGTCTCTGTCAGTATTTGTGTGTGTGTGTGTTTGTACGACTGCGAATGAAATGTTTTTCAAGTGTCAATGAACTTTTTCAACGCGGCAGTATCACACACCGTAATACAAATCATACAACACACACACACACACAAACACACTACTCATTCTCCCAATATTGTATCGTGTGTGTGTGTGTGCGATGCGAATGAAAATATAAAAACACACATTGAAAAGAAAGTGTTGCTCTTTTGTTTCACTCTTTGTTCTCGAGCGCGCTTACTCTTTTATTCTCTCTTACTTGCGCTCTCTTAAAATACCAACTCAATTGCAGTTCGAATGCAACATAGAGAGGAGTTTTTTTTCTTCTTTTTTTTTGTGTTTCTGGTTGTTTTGAAATGTGTGTCGTCACCAGCAGCAGGCTGCGTCTCCAACAATATTGTTTGACTGTGTGTGTGTGTTGTCGTTAATTTTATATTTGTTTTCTTTCTGCCTGCATGTGCTTGTAACTAAAAGCGCTTCAGGCATTGGGAATGTTTTGAAAAGCTTTACGAGATGCCAACCAAAATATAACATTAAAAACATAAAAGAGCGATAGAGAGCCAGAGCGAGAGAGAGGGAAATAGAATCACATATGTGTATGACAGTAAATCTTTATCGTCTTAGCTGTTAGCTGTTAATGTCTACGCGTACTTTTCTTATGTTGGATAAGAAAAAATCGCACTTACACACACAAATACTGGCATAAGTTTACCGTTAGCAGGCGCATAAGTAGACAAAATGTTCTTGTTCTGTTATTGAAATAATAAAAAAAAAACTGGTCTAAGAGTATGTACGTACATATAAAGTGTATTTTTATTATCAGGACACAATGCAAAGTGATGTTATCAAATATTTGCACAATTAAATAGGTTCAAGTACTCAAAAATTCGTTATTCTTTATTGCCATATGTGGAATATTATTTACTGTAGAACAAAGGGAAAACGCAAATAAAGCGTTGACATACTTTCCAATGCGACAAATATTTGCCAAAAATTATTTGTCATCACAATTGTATATAATACGCCCAAGCAGACTTATACAAATACATATATAAGTAGATAAGTCTGTTTATTTCATATTTACGTACTCCAAACATAAATATAGGAAATGTAAATACAATTTAAGAAAATTTTGGGTATTTTTATCTTTTTAAGATTCTACAAAAGTCAAAAATGTATCTTAAAAGACAAAGTATAATTTAATGATGCATATTAAGTATAAGAGATAATGACGTTTTACAGTTAACGAACACTATTTTTCAACATGGTCGTAATCATATGTCTTTATTTTATATGTTAAGGAGTCAAGAAATCGACAGAAATAACACAATAAGAAACTAATCTAACTAATCGAAATGTAAAGCAAGTTTGTTTTTCTGTAATATTTATTTGTATTATTGGGAATAAATGCAATGCGACCAAGGAAACCTTTTTTGTGCTTCAGAATGAATAAAAAATCTTTAAGAAAACATTTCACAGTATCTTCTGGACGATCTTTCGCAACAAAATTTATTCAGTTGTAGACTTTTCTTTCCAAATTCTATGCATGGAAATATGCTGTTTGGAACTGTTCTTCTAGAACTTGAAGTAATTTTGATTCATGCAAAAATTCATTAAATGCAGTTAAACAATAACAAGTGCTGAAATAACGCATACGCACCATATGCGGTGACAGCAAAACAAGAAGCAGCTGATAAACTGCCTCTGTTGCTCCAAAAAAAATTCTTCACCCTTTTCTTATTTCCCCCCCCCCCCCCTCCACACCCACACACCCAAAAATATAAAGAGCCGCAAGTGCAAGCCGCAATTTGCCAACGAGTTTTTCACGGGCTGTAATACATACATGCATAACCAACAACAATACACAATTGAAATAAAATTCGGAATGGACGAATAAAAACAAAAAAAAGAAAACAGCACAAAAATAAAGTAATAAATAACAAACACAACGAGAAATGCAAAAGTACACAATTTATTTTGCAACCCGGCGGGATTTGACGCCACCTTCCCCCCCCCGCCCGCCATTATATTAACTGTTGGAGTATTGGGTGCAGCAATAGCCACAACTCAAAATTAACATGTTCTTATTCATAATGCGAAAGCAAAATAAAAATGCAACGTAAATTAATATGCAAAGACATGTGCGAGAAAAATATTTCAAAAAAAAGTGCAAACCAAAATAAACAAAAAAAATAAGGTAAAGAAGATGCTGCCAATGCTGCCGTTGCTGCAACCATTAAACAAAATAATAATAAACACAGTGACAACGACAACGACAACGACAACAACAAACACAACAAAACTACATAATATCAATAGTCGAGACAGACCACAGAGCAGAAGAGTGAGGCAAAGAGCAACGGCATCGCAGCGGCAAAAGAAGTCACTGCTGCTGCTGCTGCTGCTGCTGCCTATTGCACAAGTTGTCACGAAGCAAATATTCGTTCGGGTATTGGTGGGACACGAGCGTAACATTCGTATTCGTATTCGCATTCGCATTCGCATTCGCAAAAAGCAGCTTCGTAAGTGGGTCAGCGAGCTGTGGGGTCAATGCACCGCTTGCCTGCCAGCCTGCCTTCTGAACTGCTACTGCTACTGGCAGAGACAAAGAGAGAGAGAGAGAGAGAGAGAAAACGCACACATAGAGAGAGCGATGAGAATAATAATAATAATATAAAGCGCCAACTCACAACATTACACACACACTCGCACACACATGCGAGAGGAAGGCAGACAGACAGCTTTTATAGCTGCTCTTTTCGTTCAAAAGCGCTTGCTCTCTTTAGTGCGGTGAGAGAGTTAGTATGCGTGTGTGTGTGTGTTAAGCTCTTTCTTGCTCACTGTCGTGCATGGTTCTTTTGCGCCAAAGCTAACGTGCACACGTTATAAAAAGAAAGAAAAAAAAAAATGGAAAAAAGTTTAATGAAAAACTCGTTTGCCAGCAGCTTTCACAAGTGAAAAGGGTAGGCAGGCCGGGAGAAGCAGACCAAGCCGGCTGACGGAAAGTAATACACAATCGAACATACATACACATATACAAGCACGCCAAATAAATGCCGTTATAAAGCGGCATTAGCATGATGATGTTGTTGTTGGCATGGCTACGTAATGTTGGCGCTTTCTTTTTGCTCACAAGCATTTGCATATTTTTCTGTATGTGTTTGTGTGTGTGCGTGTGTGTGTGTGTGAAAGACGCCGTTAGAATTTGTAAAGAGCTGGAAATTCATTCACGCTGTCTCGCTGCCTGATTCTTAATACAGTAATAATAATCAGCAACAGCAGCAGCAAACATATTATAATAATATAATTTTAATATACGCGCAGTTATGCCAAAGTCACAAGCCTAACGGTGCTTTCGCAGTCAATGGCCTTTTTTGTTTTTTTTTTTTGCTTTTGCTGTTTTTGGCAGCAGCAATGTCGCTGACCAACGCAGGCATTTTTGTAATGTTTACATTTCGCACTGTTCTTTCCTCACTCCGACTTTCCACTTCTCTCTTCTCTGGCTGCTACGTACCATTGTCAGTTGCTTTTGTTGCCAACAAAGATCGGGCTCATACTCTCACACACACACACACACTAAGCACACATATATAAACAGCAATTTTTATGTCTATTCTTTTTGGTTAAAAGTTGATTGACCCACGAAATTCCCGCAACCGCCAAAACAGTCAGCACAATCGACAATTTCACAAATGATGTAATATTCATTTCGGCTTCTTAACTGTTATTTTATTACTAAGCGAAACCTTAATTCTTGTTCTTCCTTCTTGTTGTTGCCTAGTTATGCTTTAAATAGAAACATAAATATATCTCATTTTGTAAACTGTTAATTGAGTGTACCACATGACGTATGCTCATTTTATATTTGTACTCGAACGGGCAAATCACGTATACGCTGCACGTGACAATGAAATTGGAGAAAATGCGCTTAATATGTGCGTTGTGTGTGTGTGTTTGTTAGTGTGAGCTAAGAAACAATTTCGTCACATGATTCATTTTTAAGAAATTTCACTGTAAATCTCACATACGTGAATGAATCTTCAAATAGTTTGAAAAACTATGTATTATTAAAATTTTGAATAAATACCGACAGTTGCATGTGATTATTATTAAAGAATTATTAATTATTTACATTAAAGACTTTAAAACGATGCAACGGAGTAAGCTCTTACCAAATTAACTTGACGTTAACTGGATGTCTTTATTGTGTTTAAGTTAAATCAATCTAAATATTGCATTAAGATTGCGTTAATCAACATCAGGATATTCTAATGTATCTTTTATCAAGTATCAAGTAAAAGTGTGTTAAAAAAGTTTCTATCTGCCATATTTGAGTGGTTTTTGTTTTTAAGCTTAGCAACAATTTCAAGCTAAGTACTTTTTTATATTTCATTTAATTTGCAAATTTTTTAAGTAAGTAAGTACTTAAAACTTTCTGCAAAATGAGTTTTAAAGCTTTTTGTTTCAACTTCATATATCTTAATGTTTCAGTATTATGAGTTTGATCGGCTCAATTTAGAATAAACTGTAGGGTATCTTCTCGTGAGTTCAATGAATGTTATATAGCTAAAGTTATTGTAGTCTTTTGCCCCTATAAAATAAAAGTATTCATCACTAAACCTAAAAGAAAAACCCAACAAGCTAGAACTATTCAAATGCAGTAACGAATGGGACAATGGCACAAGGCAAGCATAGTAAAAAGTGCAAAAGCCTATAATTAAGCAGCATGTGTGTATGTGTGTGTGTGTGTGTGTGTGTGTGTGTGTGTGTGTGTGTGTGTGTGTGTGTGTGTGTGTGTGTGTGTGTGTGCGTTATGGGTAAAAGAAGCAGGCATGTAATGTATGCACGGCTTCAAATGCAACAGCGTTGACATAAATGAAACTGAGCTCGACTCAAAAAAAAATAAAAAATACCTTGACAACCCCAAAAGCCACACACAAAGCCACGTAAACTGACACTTTGTTTTTAGCGTTTCTTTTGCGCAACTTGCAACAAAAAAAACACGAACAACAACAACAAATAGCCAATTATTTATGGTATTTAAGTGTTGCTGTTGTTAATATTCTAAAACTTGGTACACAATTTGGCCACAAACGATGAGATTTTGTAGTTGTTTTTTGGTTACCAGTTGGGCTACTAACAACTTCGACTAACTGAGTGACTAACTAAGCGAGTAAGTAACTAGTTGTTTGTTCATTTTGTGATAAATTCTTAAAGAAAATGCCTAACGCAGCGTTTCAAAGTGGAATAACGAGTTTTTCCAGCCAGCGTTTTTTTTTTGTGTTATTTTCTTCTCTTTAATTTGTGTTTTTTTTGTTTTTTTTTAACACACAAAACAAACGGAGGAACCCAGAACAAAGCGGCGTATGTGCAATTATGCCTCAGCAACCAACTGCAATGAGGCAGCATCAATTGTTACTGTAGTTCTTGTTGCCGTTGCAACAAGCCAAAATGAAATAAAAAAACAAATAATAATAATAACGCTGATCTCTCATCCGCCCTGTTGGCTGACGTTGCGTGCAAATTGTAATTTCACGAAAATCGAGTTGAGCAGAGTAACCAAAAGCTGCACAAATACCCAGACAAAAGTTGTATATACAAATTCCTATATAAAACATATAAACATAGCGAGTAAAAACAACAACAATAAATACTACATACATATGTCTATAAACATACACCAAACTTAAAGGCATTCATTTTGTTTTTTTTTTTCACTTCTATAAAGCTGTTGTTGTTGTTGCTGTCGTTGCCAACGTTGCTTCCATCATGCAACTGTGCGCACTAATATCCGTCCTTGGCTCGTCTGTTCAACTTTGTCCCAGTTATTTCGCATTTGTTGGCGGCGCTCGTTCGCCTCTAACTTGTCGGCGAGTTGCATTTTTGTGTGTGCACCACACACACACACACACACACACACACACACACATACACACACACTTAACACTCGTAGCTCCAACAAATATATATATATATAAATATATACGAATATTCGCCTATTCATTTGGCGCGACTTGCATTACCCAGTAGGACCCATTGGCATCTGTGAATGTACTAGTTACCCCTGGGAATGTGTTATTATTTAACAATATAACAAATCTGATTCCTATAACTAACCCCAATTCAGCATTTACTTATTTACGTAAAGTTACTTAAGTCTCTCAGTCTAACACCTGTTTTTGATCTGTTATAACTAAAACCTGGTTCAACTGGGTAGCTGTAGGCATGCAGGTCGTGGATAGATAGATAGATGTATTGTGTGGTATATATACATGCAATCTGCTATTTGCAACCCAGACACACACACACACACACACACACACACATCTGTATTTACCAGTGTTTTAGTGTGTGTGCTCGACAAACACACGCACATTTTAAATGCTATGTGTGAGAGTTTGCATTGATAAGATACGCAGCTGCTGTAGCTGTGGCAGCTTTCTGTTCTGTTGGTTCTGTTGGTTCTGTTGTGGCGTGGCACATCTATGTGGCTGCTGCATCTGTTGCTACTGTTGTGTTGCACTATGTGCGGCCCCGTGGGGGCCACTGATGCATTGCATTTTGTCTGGCCAGATAATTGCTAAAACATACATATGCAATATTGCCAATGTATGTGTTTGTACATACATACATATATATCTGAATTTCATTGCTTGTTTTCAAATGTTTTTCTATTTGTATAATTTTTTTTTTAATTTATATTTGTATTTGTTTTGAATTTGTCTGACAAGGCAATATATGTAATAATGATTATATGCACACACATAAATGATTAGAAACAGATCCTATGACTAGGAATATATAGTTAATCTACTCTTTTCTTTTATATTTATATTGAGTTTAAATAAGAACTTGAGTGTTATTCAAGCATCATTCAAGTAGTTTGGTAGTTTTTGAGATAATATTGTATCTTCATGCTAAAACAATTCTCCCATTTAATGCCTTTTTTTGTGTTTTTATACCCTCAAAGCATAAAATGGATCATTTATTCTGACCCTTGCAATAAAATAAATAATTAAATGTGCTTAAACTTTTTTAACATTGTTTTTCTCGAACTGCATTTAGTTTAGTGAAATTATTTTATTAATGTTTCTATTTGTGCAATCGATAAGATATTTTATCCATCACACACTTGATGCGTTGATGTGAAAAGAATATGTTGTAATCTCTTGATTCTTGATTCTTTTCTTGTCCAAGCAATAGCATTGAAGTTGTGGCCTTATGACATACTTTTGTGGTTAGCTTATCTCATTAAATACTCTACACACTTAATATACATACTTGTATACGAGTATATAATATATAGAAAACTTGCACTTTTATTCCACTAGTTGCTTAGAATATTGTTTTGTTAATCCAAAGAACAACAACTATTGCCACTGAGTATTGCAACTGATAAGTGCAATTGACAATTGTTAAGAGTGCAGGCGTCGTCTGTCTTTATCATTAAGCAAAGTCTGAAATACTCTAAGATCGAACAGAGACGCCATTTCAATGATCAATTCGTTGATATTATCAATCAAGTGTTGTTTTTCTAATTATATAGATCGAGGCACAAAAGTTTACATTATTATTGTGGCGATCAATCTGCTTAAAGCTTAAGCTCTACACCAAAGTCTATTCAATAACTAAATAATACAGATAAGTTGAATATGCACTGGTATGCGTGTATGATTAGTAACTAAAGTGTACAAAAGTAGCAACAACAATAGGGTATATACTATAAAGTATGTCCGCGCCTGCTTATCTTTACGACAAGCGTATACCACAGAGCATTAGACAAATATTTCCTTGAAGTTCATTGACCTTTTTACACTTAAAACCTGACACATTCACTTATTTTATTCAAACAAGATATGTATTGTAATTATTCACGTGTTGAATGTTTCGCCTTATTGTATATTTTGTATAGATATAGCTTTGTTTTTAATTCTAAAATTATTCAAAAATGTGTAAAGAGGGTCAAATAAACTAATGCAAAAGGATGTGGAATTTAATTTATTCGATCGTTTGAATAGAAAATCTTCTTACAACATTGGCTCTCTGCTATATCAATATTTCTTCAATTAAATAACATCTTATACACGAAAAGTAAAAAGTTACATGTATCCGATTATCGAACTTTCTTGACAAGATATATACATACATGATTTTAGTATGTATTTTAAGTACACAATGTTTGCATCAAATGTAACATTTCGACAATGAAATCCTTTAATTTGATTTCTAATCCCTATGAACAAAACAAACAACAACTTAAATATGATTAAATTTGAAAACATTTTCAACACATCAGCTTATTAAAAACTTTTGCAGTGTCTGGATTGTTTTTAGGACAAAAGCTAATGAACTCATTAAAAAAAAGAGGGATACGAAAACAACTGTGCGTAAATCGGCTTATTTGTTTGCAAACAACTCAAATTTTTAAGAAATATTTGCCTGTTCCATTTCAGAACTATTACTTGGAAATTCCATGCCAATACGAATACTCTATATATACACACAAATTTTTGTGTGTTTATGCTTTATGTTAGGGGGACGAAGAGTATGATCCTCAGTTTTTCCAATAACACATGGCACATAACAGCTGTCAGAAAGAAATAATGGAAATATTATATTCACTCTTTCTATTTTCATTGAGTCGTTTCGAATAACTTTATTACATACACATAACAAGTCGAAAATAGTCAGCAAAAGTTGGCCAAAAAGCGAAGCAGCAAATTCAAGAGGCTTCTGAGGCATTATAGAGGTATAGAGTATTAAGTTTTTCAAAAAAAAAACATATAAATTTGAAAGCAAAACATTATATTTTGTACAATAACTTTTAGTTTTTGATAACGCTAGCTTCTTTTTCGTATATATTTCGATTTTCATTGTTGTATTGTCATTTCTTTTAAACTATTGTTCAAAATGTCGTCTTAACTAATAGCAAAACTAACGCAACTCTCGCTCTCGCCATCGAGAGGCTTCCCTCTTTTCTTTCTGTCTTGCAGCGAAGCTCATTCACACGCTCACAATCAAATGTATGCGTTAATAATATTTTGAGATGCCGTTGTTGCTGGAGCCGAAGGCGTCGTCAAGCCATAGAAAGCATATAAATTGTCTGCGTGTATCTGCGAAAGCGAATTCGAGTGCTGCACACCCGCCTTTCCCCATACACTCGCACACACACACACACACACACACACACACACACACACACACACCCTCATTCCGCGCCCAATCATGTCCATTCCAATGTTGTAATATGCGTTGCGATGACGTCGACGCGTCAACGCTCCCGCATAACAACGAGAGAGAGAGAGAGAGAGAGGCGCTCATTATACAAATACAGAAGCACGCACGCAACTTACGCACTCTCTGAGCGAGACGGTCGCGTCTGTGCTTTCTTGTCGCTCTTTCTGTGCGTGTGTTTGTGTGTGCGTGCGTGTATGGGGTTTCTATGTGCGTGTGTTTGGATCTTTTTTCGGGTGAATGACCGCCAAAAATTAAATTTTTTGTCGATTTTAGACTTTTACTATGTTGACGTTGATGATGATTGTGTATGGTTGGCCGTTGCTTGCCAGTCTTTTTGACGAAGCTCACACCGAAACACACACAGAGATAGAGAGAGAGAGAGAGCTTTATCGCTTTTATAGTTTAATTTATAAACGCATGAATAGCGGGGAGGGGAAGGAGAGTGGGTGGCACTTGGGAACGACCTGCAGACTGTTTGTATGTGTGTGCCTAGACTACACAATCAGCAACAACAACACGAACCACACGAACAGCAAACGCAACGCAGACATTTTACACAACAGCAAAAGCAAAAGCAACAACGACAACTCATTTTTTTTATATGCGCTCTCAAGGGCCAAGGGAGAGAGAGAGAGAGATGTGGGGGGGGGTTTAAAATGTGCGATCGCCAGCCACTTTCGACAACGAATCTTTCGCATATTTTTTTCTTTTTTAAGTTACTTTTTTTTGGCCGCTTTCTGTTTACGCCGCATTTCTTTCACTTTGTACCGTACTATTTGTTTTCTGTTTCTGTTTCACATATTATTGTCGTTTCTTTTTTTTCTTTCATTTTTTTTTTGTATTTTTATGAAGTACCGAGTGCCAAAATGCCGAGCAACGAGTTGCCTTTTTGGCAACAAAACACAAAAAAGAAAAAAAAAACAAATAAAACGTTGAAGACAAAGTCAAAGTGAAAATTTTAATATAACAAAGTTGCCAGCTCTTTTGTTGCTGTTGCTGTTGCTGTTGCTGCGGTTTCTGTCGCGGAAGTAATAAACGCAAATTGCATATATACAATATGTCGATGAGTATCACGGAGGCACTGCCCACTCCCCACTGCCCACTCCCCAACCCCCCTCAAACACCCATCCACGCCAACTCAACTCATTCCATGCCTCTTAGCCTGTACTCCTGCTGCTTCTTCCACCCCTAAGCCCCCCTGTTTCCCTTGAAGACGTGCACGCACTCAACTCACGCAGCTAGAAACAGTTTTAATGTCGAATGTTTTTCTTTTCTTTTTATCGCCCAACATTTTCGGGGGTTGGGGCCAAAGTGAAATCAAGAAAAGCTCACATTTCCTATGAACAAAGAAACAAAGCTTGCACTGTAGAGCATAAAATCTTTTAACGAAAGAAAAGTGCATAGAATTGTTTAAGTTTAACAAATCATTTTCGACAAAGGGTATTGAAGTTGTTAATGTTAAAACTTTTTATTTAAATCATTTTATTCAGAATAATTGTTAAAGTTATTAAAGATTTAACTGTAGAATTAAGTCTTAATGGTATTTCTAAGCTATTTGAATTGTCGGGATAAAGGAATTCCATATTGTACATTGATAGGTCTTGTGTTTTAATGATTCTTATAAAATTGATGGGGTTGTAGTACAACAAATATACTATATGTATAACATAACATAAACGGTGTATAAAATATAAAGCATAGATTTTAAATCAAATTGATTTTTTGTGAACTTAAAAAGTTCTTTGTAATTAAGAGGCTTTCAAAAATAATAATAAAAATATTTAAAAATAATTATTATTGAAGATTTGTTAAATTTCACGCGTGTTTTTAAATAAAAACAAGTTGTTAAAGCTCAACAAAAGAACCAAATAATTCTAATTTTACGTTTAACTTTGTTGTTCTCTCTTATAGTTTTCACATGCGTTCAAGGCAGGATATCAAATATCCCTAAATACAGTTGTTGTTGTTGTTGTTTCTTCCTTTTTTGGGGGCACAATACACGCAACTTAAGTATGTGTGTGTGTGTGTGCGTGTGTGTGTGTGAGGTGTGGAGAAACGGGGTTGGCCATTTCTTGGCCATTTAAGATTCGTTTCCAACACCCACCGAGATTGAGGTCTAACGATTAAGATTTATGACTAACGTTCTGCCGTTGATATGCCCCTACACCGCCAAACCCACCCCCCCCCCCCGCACCTTTTACCCCACTTCTACTTCTTGCGAAAAGAAAGAAATACACATTAACCGAACGAAACCGAAAAAAGCCTGACAAATGCTCATTATTCATTTTGGGCCGCTGACCCCAAGACGAGAGGTCAAAGAACGCAAAATTCTGGCCCCTTATACAGCTGATAAGCGTAGTGAGTAAGGGGACGTGGGACGTGGGGAAGGTGTGAAGATGTAATTTGGTTATTATAGCTGTAATTCTTATACAATTTGTATTTAACAATATAAGTGAATAATATAATTTTGTAGATTGAGCCAAAAATAAACTCAATTTTGCGAACGCAATCAAAACCATCGTTGTAAAATACAATCACAAATCATGGAAATAAAAGTGAAAAGAAAAACTGCCAACAATATATATATATATATAACCACAAACGATTTATATTCATAAATGTTTTTTATTTAAATCGCTTGCGTTTTATTGCAAGGTTTTTTTTATGTGTGTTTGAGTCAGCTTTAGACAAAAGGGTGCATTAGTTTGGCAACTGATTGAAGTCAGCAAACCGATTGCCATGTCGAATTAGTTTAATTGTTAATGCAAACACACACACACACACACCACACACACACACAAAGAAAAGAGAGCGCAAAAGAGAGAGAGAGAGAAACGACTTGTGTGTTTCGTAATGAATATATTACACTGTTGCGTCTTTCTTTCATTTCACAAATTTTTATGGATTTCCCTACAATAATAATTCCACTTGAGAAACTCAACTCGACTCGAATCGACTCAAAGTCAAGTCGCCAAGTCTCTGTCTCAAGTGACTTTCACTGCCAAATAGCGGACGCGTCAGCAAACAGCAGCAGCTTAATTTACTTTGGCCAATCAGTTAACCAAGCCAAAAGGCCAACCAGCTAACCAACTAACTGACTGACCGACTGACTCTAACAACTTATCTAATACATATATGGACTATATGAAAAGTTCGCTTAAAAATCAAATAATAATTGCTTGTTGCAGCTTTACAATTTCCTTGAAAATCATTTATTACTGTGTTGCTGTCTGTTGTTTTTAATTTGAAATAAATCCCATCTTGAATAGTTGCCTCTAACTTTGTTGGTTTCTAAAAAGTGAAAGTTTCTACGATATTTAATAAAATATACTATATTTTGTACATATTAAGCTTAAGATAAATTAGATTTCGAGTTATTTCCAACCATTCCCAAGATATTGGATAATTATTATTATATATATCCTTTTTATAACAAAAAAAACTTATTGTGTGATTGATTTACATATGATATTTAAGTTTCGATCTTGTTTTACCTTTGATTGAACCGCTTGAATTGTTTTGTCCCGCTGGTGATTGGACGTTGCTTTGACCCAGGTTATTGGCGTGTGCTTCCAGTTTTGAAGTGACGCTGCTCCACATGTCAAACATACGTTGCGTATACATAATTAACAAAAAGGTCAAAACAATCCACGCCACGCAAAACTCAAGTTGCTTATTCTTGTTGTTTTTGTTCTTCTCTTTCTTGCGTAGTGAAAGAAGAATTGTTTAAGAAACACACACACACACACACACACACAGAGACTCGTATGTGTGTGTGTTCTAATAACTTAATAATTCAATTGTATATAATTTATTTATATGTATGTTGCTTTTGTTTTTGTTGATTTATTGCACTTTTTCAAGGGTTCACTTGATTGTTGTTTCTTATAGTTGTTGCAGTTATTTTTATTTTGAATAATAATATATGTGAAATTACTAATATCACAGTGAGGGGGGTTATGGGATGCCAGGGAGGGGGCGTGTAATTTGCGCTGCTTTTTGCTTTTGCTCTTGCAATGCTGTATATAAGTATATATAAGTATGTATATAGCTTAACTTTATAGATATATATATATATATGTATATGTATATCTATGCTTTGCTGTTTTTTGTATATATATTGTTCTAAACTTGTCTTCAATCTTGTAGGTACTAAAACTTGTATGTATGTGTGTTTTTTTTTTATTTCGTGTTTCTATTTAAGTCCGTTTGCTTTTTTTGCTTTGAATTATTGTATAATATTTAACTATTTAATAAGACACTTGTTCGCGTATATAATTTTTTATTTCTTATATTAAATATAACTTTTTTTGTATTATTATTATTTTACTTTAAAGCAATTTTATTTGTTGTTTAATAAGTTTTTATCATCTGGTTTTTGTTTTATTTTTTTTCTTAGCCCTTTTGCAGAACATGCAAATTTTGTTGGCTGTGCAATTTTAAATTGTTGTTGTTGTTGTTGCTGTTGTGGCTTTTTGAAGTTTTGGACTGCTGCTTTTTATTATTATTGCTATGTTGTTGTTGTTGTTGTTGTTGTTGATTTTTTAGCACTTTCACTGCGACTTTGCCGTTGTTATTATTGTTGCTGCGTTTGCCGTGATTTTTATTATGTTGCTTGCTGCTGTTGCTGTTGTTGTTGGTGTTGTTGTTGTTGCTGTTGTTGTTATGCTCATTGTTTTGTCGATTTCTCTGTTTTGTTTGATTCCAAATCAAAATTTCCAAAAATACGAAAATTTCACGACAATTAATTCCGGAAGACATTTAGGCGCATTCTTCAAAACAGCATCTCCATTGAAATTTTCGAAGTTTTTTTTTTATTATTGTTATTATATTTTTAAGTTTGTGTATATAATATGTATATGTATTATTTTTGTTGTTTATTTAAACACTTTGATGTATAAAATGGTTTGGCCCGTTATATAAATGCTTTTGCTTCGAGTTGTTAGCCATGGCCAATGCATGGCATTCAACATATTGTTAATTTAGTGGGCGTGGCAAATAGCCTGCGAATATTTTGTTTATTAACAAGTGAAATTTAAAAAACAACGTGTACGCGTGTGTGTGTGTGTGTGTGTGTGTGTGTGTGTGTGTGTGAGTGTGTGCCCTTAAACATCAAACGAGGCAGGACAGGAGAGAAAAACTGGGCCGTAACCAAACCCTTAAAAAACAACAAAAATGGAAAAACAGCTCCAATAACAACTCCAACTCGGCAAACGTGATGAATGCATGAGAATGTAACAGGAAAAATCGATACAGAAATGAGATTTAAGGGTGCTAGACAGCCAAAACAGTTGATGTGAGTAGTGGCAGTGATGGCGGAGGGAGGGCAAGTCCGACTAGTCATAATACGGGTGAGTGGGCGAGTATTGTATAGGGTGGCAACGCTGTGTCAGACAAGGCGCGCCCGCCGCCTGCAGAAACACGAACATGAAATGCAGTTTACGACGACGAAGCAACAGCACAAACAACAACAGCGACGACATCTCATAAATCTCACAGTAAAAGCTCTCTACGTGTGCACGTGTGTGTTGTTGTTTGGGAGAATGGGAGAGCAAGCAATGTGTGCATGTTTGTAGTCGTGTGTGTGTGTGTTTGCTTGTAAACACTGAAAAAAGTTCTATGACCTAAAGCTTTAACGTTTGCCGGCAAAAGCGGGGCAAAAACAAAATCGAATACAGTGGTTGCTCAAATGATTGAACGCCGCTTCCTTGATGAGTGAATGTCTTAGACTAGATTTCCCCTTAAAACTATACTATACATTTGTATAATAGCATTGCGCCATGAAAATTTTTACAAAAGTATAAATGAATGCATTCATGTTTAGGTTTAATTTAGCAAGCGACCACTGTTGTTTGTTTTTCGTCAGGGGGAAGCGGGAGTTTAGCTTAGGGTTGGAGCCCTGTGCGAGTTTAGTTTATTGAAACTCGAAATGCGGAAGCGGCCGCTAGTGGTAAGAACAAGATGAAACAGGCAGACATGAAAATACGTCACCATACGATATACTCATTGTTGCTGTTTGCCATCGTCACCAAAGCAACAAATACAACAGCAACAACAGAAATTGTGCCAGCAACAACAAGTACAACTGTAACTAAAGCAGCGCCAGCATATTTTTTTAATTTTTTTTTCTGTTTGCTGTTGTAATGCAGAGAAATTTACATATACATATGTATGTATGTATGCATGTATAGAAAAGCGTCGCAGTCGGAAACAGTGGGAAGCGCAACGGAACGCAGCGCAAGCGTCAAATAAACTGAAAAGAAAATGAAAATGAATGGCAACAACAACAGAAAAATAAAAAAAAACAACAATTCAAAAATTCTCTCCGTGCGAGAACGCACACGAACGACAACGAACTTACTAACGGTACTAAGCCGGTCAAGCCCGAAAAAAAGGGAGGCAGAGCAGAGCAGAGCAGAGCAGAGCAGAGCAAAGCAAAGCGCCAACAACAACAGCAAGAACAGACGACAAAGTTACATGCTGACTGCCTAGCTTTCCGCGCTGCTGGCGTCGCTGCTTCGCTGTCCCAGTACGTTGACGCCGAAAAAGACCAATGACCTATGCTAGAGCTCTACACAAACATGCATATAGCATAGCAAAGCATTGGCGCTGCCTCTGTCAACGTCATCTTCGCTGTTGCTGTTGCTGTTGCCGTCGCTGTCGCTGCTAGGCTTTTATTTTATATGTATGTCTTTTTTCACCCGGTCTGGGGTGGCGGCTCTCTGGCACACTTATAGACGACACATTGAGTGTGTGCTTAGCAGTGTTGTTCTACTAACGGTTAATGCAAACAGTTGCCGCTAAGTAAAAAGGTAGCGAGCGAGTGAGAGAGAGTGAATTGCGGGTTGCGGGTTGTGGGTTGTGGGTTGTGGGCGCGAACAGAGACAGAGACAGCGTGGTTTTAGGTGCTCTGAACTCAACTGAACTGAACTGAACTGAACTGAACTAAGCTGAACCGACTGGGTGACTTACTGGGGAGTTGCTGTTAACTGTTGTTACTGCCAACTGCCAACTAGCAACTGACAACTGCCAGCTATGGCTATTGCTTAGCAGTTTTCTTTGGCTAAGAAACTGCCTACTGTAATAATCACAAAACACAAAGCACAAAACGCAAAAGACCAACAACTACAACAATGACTGATAATCATAACTGGGCACAATGGCCAACAATTTGCATTGTTTTCTTCTTCTATGTACATTTTTATATATATATATATATATTTTTTTTTTTGGTTGGGATTTGAAATCGGAATTGGCAAAACAAAAAGAAGAAAAAACAATGCAACTAAATTATGAAAGATTATTACTGTGAACACTTAACTGTGAGCTTTTAAGCAGTTAGTTATGATGATGAAGATGATGATAACGATGATAGGACAATTGCAAGAATAATAGTTAATATCTGCTAGTAGTCAGCTTAACAATTCTACAAATCATAAAACCCACAAAATATGTGTTTTGAATTAAGGTTCAACTACTTAGAAACAACTACAACGAAAAGGATTGAATTTTAATTAAGTTCAGGTATGAGTTTTATAAAAATTTTGTTTTTATATTCTTACTGGAAAACTATGGAAACCAAATGTATTTAATTATTTAAACTTTTTTAAATTTTACTTAAAATATAGGTTAAGTAAAAAGTTGACAACTGAACAACGTGAATCTTGGAAGCTAAATCGAATGAAGCTGAAGACCTTAAGAAGCTTTAATGGAATTTTATAACGGTCTAGATTTGAAGGGAACTTTAAAGTTTAAGCTTTAAAGCATTACGTATAAAAGTTTAATAGAATTTTGTTCTTTAAATAATCCTTTTCCTTAAAATAATCTAACTAATAATCCAATGCTTGTTTGATAGTTTTTTTTTTTGACTTTATGTTTAATTCATTGCATATATGGTCTTTAATGATGCTTGATGCACTCACACACACACACACACAACCACGAACAAACACTTGAATACACACACACATGCATATATATTGCACAATCTTTGTTATAGATTGGAGGTGAATATGTGTGTGTGTGTGTGTGTGTGTGTATGTGTTTGGTTGTTTTTTAAGCTTTGGGGCGTTTGCATTCTCAGCTGCTCCAAAACTGTATTATTTTTTTTGGTTTTTTTTTTTTTGTTTTCTGTTTGGGAGTCTGTACCAATAAATTACGTCACTTGTACTTCCGTTTTGTTGTTGTTTGTGTTGTTGTTGCTGTTGTTTTAGTCGCATCACGATTTACAGTTGCATTTGTTTGCAGTTAGGCACGATTTGGAATTTGAATGCACACTCACACACACACACACTCTCTCTAAACACAAAAATACAATAATTTTTCTACTGCTTCTTGTAATTTCTTTTTTTCTTTTTTGTATTTTATTATTATTGTATAGAATAATTATTTTTTGTTGGTTGATTTTTTTTGCTCACAGCTGAAACCGAAACAACTTCACCGATGCCCAAAAACAAATTAGCCAGGCATGTTGCGATACTTTTGAAATTTGTTGCTGTTGCTGTTGTTGCATTTAGATATTT
This sequence comes from Scaptomyza caliginosa, assembly GCA_035044725.1. Lineage (NCBI taxonomy): Eukaryota > Metazoa > Arthropoda > Insecta > Diptera > Drosophilidae > Scaptomyza > Scaptomyza caliginosa. The sequence continues at coordinate 128,363 of JAWNNR010000646.1, forward strand.
CTATTGCTGTGTTTGCTGGCTACTTGCAGCTTGCTGCTGTTGCTGTTGGTGTTGCACTCATAAATCCGAGACACTTACACGCACCGGAGAGTCGAGTTAGACAGCCGCGCGTAACAGAGCGAGAGAGAGAGAGAGAGATATTGACACAGGCACACGCACACGCACACGCACACAGAGACACAAACACGGAGACACAGAGAAAATCATATACAATAAGTAGTATAAACAACAACAACAAATAATTATTAATAATAAAGATACAACGCGCAACGCATCGTACACCGCCGCCGCGATACGCTCAATACGAAGTGTAGCTGAAGACTGCCTCAAAATGTTATCGAGTTCGTTGTCCAAGTGGCGCGCCGCATTGCGGCCTCACCAGTCTGTGGCAGCAACTCACACACACACACAATCACAGAGACAAAGCGGTAGAGAGAGAATAAGAGTGAGAGAGTGCGCGCGCCAAAAGAGCGAGCTAGTTCTCCCTTTCCCCAACCCCAGCCCCAAAAGCAACGCTGTCGCTGTATGATGACGACAGCGAAGTAAGCAGCGCTGCCTGCTGAGTGGGTATATGTGTCTCTGTGCCGATGACTTCTTCAATTTGTGTTGTTGTTTTCTTTTTTTGTGTTGCTTTTTTCACCATTACGCTTTATGCCGTTCATTCGCTATGGCAACCGCTTTACTCTGAAGTAAAGCGCTTTTCTATGTGAAGAGTGCTCGTATGTGTGTGTGTGTGTGCGTAAGAGTGAGGAGCGCGCGCTTTTTACTAATCAGCTGTTATCGCCACTCTCTTTAAAAGAGCGACGCTCTCTCTCTCTCTCTCTCTCTCTTTTTTTTCCTCTATCTCGCTCTTTGTTAATCAAAGCTCCGCTGCAGGCGGAAAAAGCTGTGTGCCATATTACTATTACAGCATTTTTGTTGCTGTTGCTGTTGTTGTTGTTTTTGTTGTTGCTATTGCCGATTTTCTTTCATTTCCCTTATGCAGTGCGCTTCGCTGCGACTGAGACGGCGACTGAGACGGCGACTGCGACGGCGACTGCGACTGCTACGACTACTGTCATTTCCATTTGATATTCCCAATTAGCAGGTCAATTGCTTTTTAGGCCAAACTGTGTGCATTGCAGTCGACTTCATTCTCCTTCTTCTTCTTCTTTTTCTTCCCTTTCCCTTTTCCCCCATTCTCTTTGTCTGTCTGGACTAGTCCACGTGGCTACCGTTGTTTGTCCATTGCCATTTGTTCCTTTTGCTAAATTCATCCTTTTGCTGCAGCATTTAATTACTAATTACACTTTAACCTTAACTTTTTTCTTCTTCTTCTTCTCAACGACTCACTTATGCATGAAAATTGCTTCTAATGGCTTTGTAAATTGCGCACAAATGCATTTTTTATAAACAAATACAAATATGTATGTAAAAAACAATTTTAATTAAACATTGTTCCTTTGATTAGATGTTTCAAATTCACATATGCTATGCACATAATTCAGTAATTATGAGATAATATTATTATAGAAATATGAAGCTTATTAAAATACTGGTAAGTTACACCAAATATAAGTCCATCTCTTTTGCAAATATCAAGAGATGTGCTGTATATTTATATTAATGATATGAATTATGCATGTAACAGGCCTATGTTTGTATTTTGTCTTTTGCCACAAAACATTTTACGACTAGATAGTAAATATTTGGCATAAAGTTCACTCTGAGTTGGAGTCCGCAGCAAAGAAAGTTAAGCAAATGTTACAATAAGTAATTTTTGACTAAATTCATGAACTATTAAGTATTCTAAAGACACAGATATAATATAAAGTTTATTGAACTGTAATTAAATGTGTTAAACACCTTATTAGGATTGCTATGTTTAACAACCTTCTTGTATTTGATCAAAGTGTGAATGAATTGCTGCAATCTAGCCTGCGTTAAGTGAGAAAATAAGTTACTGCATCTTAGTAATTTAAAAAAAAAAAAAAAAAAACCGTTAAAAGATCATATCTCCTTACCATGACTTTAAAAAACCCTTATCAATTTAGTTTTTTAAAGAAATTTTTCTTGCCTCAAGTTTATAAAACAATATTAAAAATCTAATTAAAAACTCTGAAAAGCCAAAAACAGAATATCATATAATCTCCAAACTGTAATATATATCTTTAAGAACCTGAATGAGTATATTTATATGGTTTTTGAAATATTTTTGATGATTTTACGTTGCCTGGAACCCTCTGAACACTCTATCCAACCTTTTAAGTAAAGTATTTAAAGGATTAAATAATATAAACGATTAATATTTTACATTCATTAAATGCAATTTATCCGCTTTCAATGTGTTTCAAGATAATACCTTACAAATGTTTAGTTTAAATATGGTGTTTAATATTTTTTAAAAAAAAAAAATAAAAATCCCCTACAATAAATTCGCCAAGGCAAACCAGACTGAAAGTTCAGTCAATATGTTCATAAATAACATAATATTATAAAATTTGTGAAATAATGCAAAATGCAAAAAAAAATAAAAAAACATATATATAATCTACAACTTTAGTATTAATAGCCAAATGTTGCAAGCGACTTTCGACTTTGGCAAATTCAAAACGCAGCTAAGCAACAAAAAAATGTTGTAGCTTAAAGTTAATAAATGAATATATATTCGCTTATTTATGTCTTGTTATTGTTGCAATACAATTAACTCTGCCGCAACCACACACACACACAAACACACACACACACACACACACACAACCTCACGCAGATGCAAATGTATCTGTATCTGTTATGATGTTTGTATATGAATTTCTGGTGGTATTATTTGACAGCATAATTTTTGCATAAACGAAATATTTATATATATATCGCGAAACACAAAAATCGAACTTCATATTACGACATCTTCTTCAACACTATAAAATTGGCGAAAACAAAAAACAAAACAACAACAACAACAACAAAGGCCAGACAAGATATATTGGAGCAAAAAACAAAATAGTCAAAAATGATAATGAAACTGCTACGGTCGATTGGAAAGAAACCTCATGCAGATCTGGCTAATGGACACAGTCAAGCTAGTAGGGGGCTGGCAGATTTCATGCATGAAATGCAAACGTTGTTTTGGCTTAAATTTTAATGAACCCAAAGCCAAGTCATATGCATAAGTAATACCCATCACATACACCAGCAACAATGGGGGACATCTATGCGATCATGCCAAAGATATAGCAAAACACAAATACATACTTAAGTATTGGCAAAAAAAACAAAAAAAGTGATAGTGCGTTAGCCAGAAACTTCGTAACTTGTTATCCATGGCTCTGGTCATTGGTGTTGTGTTGTGTAATGCGCTTCTCATCTCTGAGGGTACCAATGGCCAACTTCAGGGTCGCAACTTCATCGATGGCAACAAATGTTTTTAGCTACTTTAGCTACTAAGTTTGTTAGTTTCGTATGTTAAAACAAACTAATGGATTCATTTGCTTTTATTGTTATTTCCTTGCCAAATTCACAATGGTTATGAGTGCGACGTAATATTTTTTTTTTCTGATATCGATAATGGAAATAACAACCAAAAAACTCGATTATTTAATGAACACGAACATTTAACTTACAGTTGCAGTTTTTTTTTAAATTAATCAACTTCAAATGATTGAAAGAATTAAAAAAAAAAAATAATATTAAAACGTCAACACATTAACAATGCTTATTGAACTGTTTTAAAGTGCCTAAAGTTTGCCAAAAATATTTGCATTAAACATGAATATGCTCAGTTATAATAGGATATTTCGGCTATCTTAGCCATTTGGCTCGATCAATAACGAACAATCAAAATACAAAATGCAACTCATCAATCATCAAATGACATAAGCGATCAGTAAAAAGGCTAATGAGCCGCATAGTTGGGCCAAAGCAAACGCCTCAAGTTAAAGCACATCAACAAATGTAGATCAATCTTAGTTTTGAGAATGAAACCCTTCTCAGACAGTTAGAAGTTACGCCCCTGTGCCTGCGGCTCTGGCGATTAATTTGTATAACTCAAAACCGCCTCAAGTGGCAAAATCAATTTCAAGCTAAAGTCTGGCCCAAAGACAGCAGTTAGAATCCGCTTTGGCTTTAGTGCTTATTACCGTTGTGACGAATAGCGAGCTTCAGTGCAGATCACTCAAACTTCTATTGTTATCCACTGAATGTATCTAAAGCTTGCCAACTTTTAGTCTGCATGCGTATGTGTGTGTGTGCTTGTGTGCTTTGCTAACTGTATAGTTTGTAGCAGAGACTTTTACCGCTAAGGTTCGTGCTACGGTAAAAACTATGAGCCAAGAATGTGTGTGTGTGCGATGAACAAGTGCCCACCAGTGTGACTTGACTATCAAAGTGGTCGATAAGGGGTAAGAGGAGTGGGGGGCCAGCTGGTGTGTGTGTGTGGCTCATTTATGCCGCAAGTGAGTCAAAGAGCTGTAAAGCGAATGTGTCGAAGCAACAAAAATCGCACAAACTAACAGAACCTAATGATAAAGAACACCTCTCCCGCTTCCTTCAATCCCAACAGTAAACACAACACACACACACACACACGCAGCTCATAGCTTGCTAAGCGACTTGCGGCTTATTTAGTATGTCAAAACATGCTTGCTTCTCTTTTGTATGGTAAATACCCTGGACAAAAATTGATCGTGTGGGTATGATAAAATGGTGTAAATTGCAACATTCTTGTTTCTTAACTGAAACAAATTCACATTGTTTACGCTTTGAGCGAGCTTTTACAGAAACGCATCCAAAGCTTTGTAAGCTTTGTAACTGTTAAACAGAAAACTTTCCAAGTTCTTGCGTTTAATGTTGCTACTTATAGGGCATCTCTAAAGTCGTTCACTTATATCGATGCTAATCATACTTGTTATTCTATTGGTTTGTCTGTTATTTTTTTTTTACTGCTGCAACCGACGTCGTCTATAGAAAGTGGGACACAGCCGCAGTCGAGCTTGGTAAGCTGTTGTTGCTGGTTTTTTCTTCTTCTTCTTCTAGATTTTTTTTTTTTTTGTATCTTAAGTTTAGCTTTAGCTGTAGATGTTGCCTGTGGCTGCCACAAGAGGTGAATAGCCAATAAATCGACTCTTGTAAATTGAAATTCTTTGCCATGGGATGGGGTATGAAACAACACACACGCACATACACCTGTTACTATTATTGTGTTGTTGGTGATTTTCTTAATGTTGTTCTCTATGTTACTGGTTAGTTAGTTTCTAGTTTCTAGCTTCTAGCTTCTAGCTTCTGACTGATGCTGTATCAACCGTGTTAATTGTTGCCTTCTTGCGCAATGCCATCATATGCATTTGCCCCACCGACTCGTGTCGTGTCTCCCACTCTTAAAGTACAGTAAAAACTCCACTTATAGAATAACTGTTATATTTTAACCCGGTTTCAAAATATGAACCTTTGCTTATTAACTTGAATATTTAATTCCTTTATTTTTCCCATTAGCAAGTATTAAATTTATGGTTAGGAAATACCTTGGAAAACACCTTTAAATATATAAATAATACTAAGTATATGAACATAACCGAAAATGATCAAAAGATTAGTTAAGCTTCTAAGAAGAATGTTGAAGAAAAGTTATTTTTGTTTTCAAATAACCTTCACAAGCTTAATTAATTTCAAAAGTCGTTAACTTTCGTCTTATCCAAAACTTAAAAGTATGTGTAACGCCACTTGACATAATCTTTTCTCAAACTAAGAAAGCAAGAAGCAGTTTTTTTTTGCTAACTTAAACAGATTATAAGTCAACCTAGGCAGGCTTTACTGTATTTCTAACTATGGATACTGACCTGTCATAGCTCCATTGCTGCTGGTGCTGCTGTCTCTATCTCTGTCTCTCTCCCTATCTCTATCGCGTGTTGCTGTTGCCGCCACCACAGTTGCTGTTGTTGTTGTGGTTGCTGTTGTTGTTGCTGTGGCTGCTGTGGTTGCTGTTGCTGCTGTTGCTGCTGTTGTCGCCGTTGTTGTTGTTGATATCGCTGATGTTGCTGTTGCTGTTGCTGTGACTGACTTCTGTGTGGGCAGCAGTGGTGGTGGTGGTGGTGTTCGTTCTTGCTGCCTCTGTTTCTCAGTGGGCGTGGCCGCTTTGCGATTGTTGCCGCTGTTGCTGCCAGTCTCGCTTTGCTTACAAACGCTGCTTATGTTGGTCAAACTTCTAAAGCTGGTAATACTGCTGCTCAAACTGCCAGAACGAGCCAGCGCTGGTGGCTCAGACATAAATTTCACCAGTTGCTGTTGTTGTTGTTGTGGTGCAGCCAGTGCCAATCGCTTGGGCGCCGGCTCTAAAATTTGCACCTCATCTTGCAGCTGTTCTGGCGAAGCGCTAGCTATAATTGTTGCCGCCTCCTCACCCACAGTTGTTGTCTCAAAGCAGACGTCCAGCAATGTTGTACCGCTGCCCGTTTGTAGGCCAGCAATATCCTTAAGATCTATCCAGCTGGCACCCAATTTGTCAGCATCGTTAAGTGGTAAGCTCAGTACACGTGTGTCTCCCTCGTCGATTATGTGGAATGCTTGTGTTGGCTCGATTTTCACAATAATCGGCTGATTGGCAAGTATCTGTGCGGGCGGAAGATTTGATCTATTGTTGTTGTTGGTGTTGTTGTTGTTGTTGTTGCTGCTGCTGCTGCTGTTGGTGGTGATGCTTATGTTGCTTATGTTGCTGCCCAACAGACTGGCCATATTCTCATCGTCATCTTCATCCATTGCTGCCAGTTCGCTAAGCTGTTGTTCGATTTGTAGGTACGTCGTTGTTGCTGCTGCAGCAGCTGTTGCTGTTGCCGTTGCTGTTGTATTGCTGCTGCTGCTGCTGCTGCTGCTGCTGCTGTTGTTTTGAGCATCGCTTACAACTGTGGCACTGGCCAAACTACGTATGGTCGTCACGGGTTCCCGCTGGCTTCCTCCACGCAACACATCCAACTTGAGCACTGTACACTTGTCCGTCTGTTGATACTGATGTTGCTGCTGTGGTCGAATATAGGTTGCTGTGGCTGCTGCTGCATCCGTTAGGAAGGCCAACGGCGGCGATGTAGCTTTATTTGATGTACTCACGTTGCAACGCTTGGGCGTGGGCGTGGGCGTTGCCGTTGCCGTGGATGTGGACGTGCCACAGCCAGTGCCCGTTGCTCTTGCCACAATGGTGGTTGCCGCTGGCAGCGGTATTATCGATATTGAGGGTACTTTGCTGCGCAAATTTGCGACGGCTGCAGCAGTGGCAGCATCCGCATCGAGATATCGGCTGCTGCTGCTGCTGCTGCTGCTAGCCGTTGTTGCAGAACTTACTGCTGTTGATGTTGCTGCACTCGGTCTGGTGTTGCTGCCAAGCGGCACTGCCTGCTGTATCAGCAGGAGATCTCTTGGCCTATCCGTTGTGACGGCCGTTTATAAAACAATTCTATGTATGAAGCCAGCAACAGTTGCTGTCGGTTGTCGGTTGTCGATTTCGTATTGTTGCTTTGTACAGTTGCAGCTATTGTGCGTCTTACCTTACAATAGTTATTTTCAAGTATTTTTTAAAAGTTTATATTTCTCTTTCGCAGTTATTGCAATCTTAGTTTAAGTTGTTGTTGCTAAAAATGCTTTTTGTATTCGGTTTGCAAAACAAATCCTTTGGATTAAATATTTTTACGTCCGTTATAAGAACTTTCCAGCACTTTACGTGCTCGTTCTCGTTTTTTGTTTTTGTTGTTGTTTTTTGTTTAAAATGGGTTTTAATTTTGTTTAATTTTGGTTTAGTGTAGAAGCACAACATCAAAATAAATTGAGATAAATCAGCCTTAGAAAAGTGCACTTAAAATCGTTTACAATATACAAGTCACACATCAAACTTTAAATTGCTTTTCAATTAATAACTTTAACTTTTGAATACTTGAAGAGATTATTATATATTGGGTGTATATAATGTGCTGCTGCTGCTGCTGCTGTTGCTTGTCTTTGTTGCTGTTGTTTTTACTGTTTATTGCTGCCTGTCTCTTTCTCTTCTGCAGCTTTGAATATGCGTGGTATACTTGATTTTTTTTCGTTTATGTTTTTGTTGCACAGTAAATCAGTCGCCTTTATTTTTATTTTTTATTGTTGTTGGTGTTGGCTGTTGTTGCAGTGGGCCGCTGCCGAAATGCGTTTCCATTGTTTAAATACGTCACAATATGTTCAGGATTTTAAGCAAATATCCTGCTGCACCTGTGCCTCTGCCTGGATTTTTGTGCGTTATTTGTTGTTGCTCCTGCTGTTGCTGCTGCTTGTATTGTTGCTCTTGTGTATCTGTGGCCGTAACTGGCAAATGCTGCTGTTGCTGTTGCTTCGCTATTGCTTCGATTGTTTGTTGTTGTTGTTATTTTGGTTGTTGTTGTGGACGATTTCGTATCCTGACGCTGCACATGCAACGAGCTGCTGCTGCTGTTGCTCTTGCTGCCGCTGGATGGCTGCAAGGCGCCATTGGAATTAAACGTCAAAATAGAAGTGACTGGAAGTGTGTCGCTATTGCTGCCGCTGTCAGCGTCGCTGCTGCTGCCTTTGATGTTGCTATTGCTGCTACACATAGATTTCCACATAGCGGCAGGCAACCCTAGTGCCCCAGCATTGCAATTGCTGCCACAACCAACCCCCACAGCTAGCAAGTACAACAACCAGCAGCTGTGGCTTTAATAATCGATTTTTCAGCTCGCACACACACACCTATGCAAATCAATACAATACACACACACACAGTCACATATATAATAAACAGCTTAATGCAACGCTTTCGCTTTTTAAGTTGTTCTTCTTTTTTTTTCTTCCTTGATTTATTTATGAATATTTTTGTTTATCTTGACATTGATTCACTTTGTTTTATTTGCTTTTCTTTTTTTCTTTGTGTTTTTCTTACTGCAGCTGCAGGCGCTTGCACAAATGCCTTTTCCACAGGTTTGTTGTTTTTAATGTTGACACATTTCCATTTCATCTATTACTTTAAAGCTGATTTTTTTTGCATTTTAAATCACTATTTACTTTTCAATATTATTATTTTCAATTTTTTTTTTTAACTATTTAACTGCATAATTTTTGATTTGAAGAGTTCGTGTTGGGGCCGCGTATCCTTTCAGATGCGTCCTTTGCAGGAATGTGTCCCAAATTCAAGTGCGCCACAAACACATTTCGTGCCGCACTTTCCGTTTCGCCACTCAGCTGCTTGGAAAGAGGACTTCTAATGGGAAAAATCGCAATGCCAGCTTGCCTGTGCAAGTGTTTGTGTGCGTGTGTGTGTGTGTGAGTGTGTGCTGTTTTTGTATGCAGTCGCAAAAATGGGACTCGCTGCGCTGCAAAATAGGGTTAGTAGGCATAATGCCAAGTGCATAGCCAGGAAAAACTGGAAAAGCGCGCGCGCCATTCATGCGCAGCTTTTCCACCCCTAAGCAAAGTTTCCTTCCCATATCAGGTGCGCGTCTTTGTGTTTATGGGAAATTTCTTGATATCGTGTTGAATATCGATTGTTCAAATTTTCTTTTTCGATAAACTTTGGCATTTGAATACAAAAAGCGCTTAAATTCAAATCTACGAGTTTATGTTTTTACACATAGAAATAAAATATTTTTAATAAATATAATTGTTGCGGAAGATAAGCAAAACATTGTAATGTAATTTTAAGTTACTCGATATATTGAATACTCAAAATGGTATGATCGATACTATGTAATACGATCGATAGTGGAAGAAGGACTTCGGCTTAAGAACTAAAGCGCAGAACAATAAATTTAAAATCTGAATAAATATTGTCAATCTTTTGTTATTAAATAATAAAAGTAATAATTGTGAAACATAACAGTGTACAGTTAATCACTGACATTATACTTTGGAGTTTTGGATATAGACTGTCGAAGTGGTTGAACATCGGGTCGTTCGAGCCGGATAAGTAATAATATATATGTCCTAACTACCAGGTGTGCACCAACAATAATCATGTTTTATATAACTTTAAATTTTACGACTTTAATAATTTGATGTGTCATACAATATTGTATCGAAGTAGATTTAGCTTAAAGTATAACCTTTTAATAATTTCATATGATATGCAATAAAATTTGTTAAATTTATATATTGGCATCAAAATTAAGTTATTGTAACCTTAAACGTTTTCTTCGTCAGTTTGTTTGTCAAATTGTGCTTTTGTTTATTTATAGAACAGCTTACCATAACTTTAGCATAAGAAATACCAAATTGCTTCGATTATCGACAAGTATTTTTTATAAATATTCTTTTAATTATTTCTATGTATAATGGGAATGTACCATAAGTCTCTGATGTATAACGGTTTGTCATCACTTTTGATGTAAAAACATTAAAACTAAATCAATTTATGGGCATATTTAATAAAATAATCTTTGTGCCAAAGACTAGATCTTGATATAAAGATATAGAGTTAAAAATCAACAGGAAACCTTTTTTGTGGCAACAATAAAACAGCTGAGTACCAGTCCGTTAGCAAATTGGCCAACAAGCAAAAAGCAACAAAACTAAACCGAAATAAAACCAAACTAATCGCCCTAAAAGTGGGCTCGATTGGCCATTAGGTAGAGCGCATCATTAGCCATAAGTATTATCAGCAACGACAGCTTTTTAGACTTCTTTCATATTTCATGTTTTTCCGTTGCTTAAATCACGTTAGATTTATTTTGTGCTGCTTCTGCAGAGGGTAGGTCGAGGGGAAGGGGGGGGGGGGGGGGGCGGTGGAAATTGTGGCGTTATCTTGCGCAAGCAAGCGTCAGGTCTATCAATCGCTAACTGGTTCTAGCTGTAAGCCTTCAATTTGGCTCAGACTGGCTGCTGCTTGCCACAACTTGGAAGCGCCGTTGGTTCTAACGTCAAAATGTGTGCCTCACCGTTGTAACGAGCAACGAGCAAGCCCCCGCTTTTCCACTTACCCCCTTTTTCCCACTTCTTATTATATTTTTTGTCTGTTTTTCTTGCTTTTTTGCTGTTTTTGCAGCGGTTGCTGTTGGCCAACTATTGCAGTAGTTGGTCTTAGAGCAATTCTAACCTGTTTTTGCTGTTTGCACACACACAGAAGCGAGTAAGAGTAAGAGAGAAGAGTAAGTAAGTGGAAGAACATGAAAAACGCAAGAGACTCACAGGGTAAAAGTCCCGTACGAAAGTCCCAGTTATTCAAGAGGAAAAACCTGTTACACGCCAGTGGAACTGGCTGCGATTTGTGGCCAAGAACAAATCACAAATCACAAAAAAAGAAAAAAGCAATAAGAGAAAAAAATACATTGACTGAGCGAGAGAGAAAATATACAGCTAGCACAACTGAAACACGTTAGTACCGTTGTGTCGGATTCTTTGTTGCGCAACTGTGTTGCAAGATTAGCTGAAGTCGCGACGTCAGCGGCAGCGGCAGCGGCAGCAGCAGCGACTGGTTTATCGCAACATTGTCGTTGTCTTCGATGAGGCAACGGCTTAATGTTGTTGCTGCTGGGCGCAGGCGCACCGTAAACTCCCCGTGCCCCTCTTTTATCTATGCATAGAGGTATACATACATGTATTGTATATGTATGTATGTATAAACATTGCTGTTGTGGAGTTTGTTTTTTGTTTAAGGCGACACAAAGATGTTGCAACACATTTGCAGCTAGAATCGGAAATGCGGCACATGGAAAAACCAACAAACAATGAAAAAAACAAAGAAAAACAAAAACAGATAGAAGAAACCAAGCAAAAAAACAAACTTGGCTAAATGAAAAACCTTGCCAAGTCAATTGCGTGCGTTGAAGCCTGACTACATTTTGCATTCAAGCAATTTTCATATTGAGTACCGTAAAGTTGAGGCAGCCCCATTGCTTTTTATAATCAATTAAATGTTTGGTTTTGTTTTTTCGGTTGATTGTTTTTCTATTTTTCATAACATTTTTAAACCAAGGCTAAGTCTTTTTGCGCTAAATGTTGTTTTCGTTAGTGTGTGTTTCTTACAAGCCAATTAGTTGATTATTGTATAAGAAATAAAAATGTATTATATTCTTATTACTGCTACTTAAACATCAAATTGATTTGAATCCTATTACAAAACAATAATTTATCTCTTACCGCTAACTGAGTTCTACTTTGCCATAAGCACAAGAATAACTTGGCTAACGACTTGCCGCTACCTCCACCCCTGTTTATCACATCAAAATTAAGCAGGCCTTTTAGGGGTCCAATAAGCCTTTAAATCAGGTATCATATTTAAAAGCATTGTAATTTTCCCATTGCAGTACCCAACAAGATCTGCTAACCGAAAGCCAGATGATACTTTTAAATAGGTTTTTGGCGTTCCTTATCAAAACCTTAAGGGCTAAACAGACTCAAGTCTAAGCTTAATTCAAAAAATGTATTTTACTTAATTTAGGCAATTGACTTTTATATGATTTCAACATTTCTATAAAACGTTCGTTGTAAGAAGAAAGTAAATTTTTGTTACGGGATGATAAAATGCAAAAATTAACAAAATTTTTAATACAAAATAAAAAATGAAGGCCTGCTAGCGAATAATTATATCTAATCAAAATTCAATTTAAAAGATTTTTTATTGTGTTTTACATTTTGTTACAATTAAAACAAGCAAAAAACATCATTAATTTCTGTTGATTGTTGTAGTTTCGTAAGGCATTTGGGACACCTACCTCTTATAGTGCTGGGCATGTTACTTTGGTTTATCGATCTCATCTAATTAGCACGTCATATGTGAAGAGTAGTTACTTATGTGTTGAAAGAGCTTTAACAGCCCATTTAAATGTAAACTTTTATAGTGCACAGCTTAACAAATTATTCAAAACTTTTAACATCGATATCATTTCGGGGGCACATGTCAAATATGTATCGATAACGATAGCAATTAATTAGTTCAAGCTTTGCCTCGGTTGCCTTCTGATTGTAAATAGAGTTGTTCGTGAACAGGTTCAAATCGCGTTCGCGAGAGCAAACTGTTTTCAAACGGTAAACGGCTAGCCGAACTGCCGAGTAGCCGAATAACGAGTAAGTATCGCTGATTGGCCGCTTTAAGGAACAAGCGAGAGAGCGAAAACACAGGAAAACACGAAAATACGAAAACACTGGACTGGACGTGGGGACAAACGTTTGAACACTAAATGGTCAGACGCATGGATACCGAGTTGCGAATTGCAGTCGTCAAGATCCAGTCGAGTATATGAGTCGTCTGCCAGCCTATCCCCACTCACTACTTCATCCAATTTGCTGTACTCAAAACCTGTGCGGAAGGTGGGCCCCCCAAAACATGCCGAACATGCATCGCGGCATCGGACATCGGGCATCGAGTATCAGGCATCGCGATCAGACGTCAGTTGCAGTTGTTTGAAGAAAGGAGAAAGGAGTTCGGCAACAGCAGAAACAAATTTACCGATTCTGGCTAAGAATCAGCGTCACACTTTAAAATCCCTCGCAAAAGAATTTCTGCTAATTAAATGCTGATGATTACCGCTCAGCGCGTATTTCATCAGAGCCAATAAGTAATTTCGTGCAAAACGGTGCTTAACATTATTTAATTTTTAATTTTATATGCATATTTAAATGTTAATGTTATTGGGTGGCATTTGGGAGTACCAACAGTACATTATTTTTCAACATTACATTTTACTTATTTTTATCATTAGAAGTTGTAAAATGAAGCCTTACCGTGGGCAGGTAACATTTTGTGTGTTATTTTTTTATAGAGTGAAAACATCTTACAGAGTACGAACCAGAATTGTGTGCAAATCACTATTAAAACCAGAGTCAAAGTCGCGTCATCGAAGCTCCAGCTGCAGCCTCACACTGACAGACACAGACACACAAATAATACACCTACACATACAGACGACAAAAGCACACCTTTAAGCTTAATCACTATATAAACAGGAAGACTTATACAGTAAACACACATACATACATACATATGCATGTATTATGTATACAAAGCAAGAGAAAACTTATCACAAGCAGCAGCAGCAGCGGAGGAAAGAAAATTAAATAAAAACAGGTTGAGAAGTACCGCTAAGCGAAAAGAAGAAGCAGCACCAGCAGCAGTTAGAAACAACAACAACAACAGGCATCAAGCAGCGCGCCAGCCCCAGAAGCAAGTAAAAAAGGTCAACGAACGTTCTTAGCGAAGAAGAATGGAATCAAAACACAAAAATTCGAAAAACACTGAGCACGGCACAAAAAGAAAAGAGTGAGCGAGAGGGCGAGCGAGCAGTTGCAAAGAGCTCAAAGAAAGTGCTGCTCAGAGAAAGAAATAAAACTGATCACAATTTAAGAGAGTTGGCAAAGAGAACTAAACGTGTGGTAATTGTGAGAGTACCCGAAAGTGCGGGTAAACAATCAAAATGCACATGCTTTATTTTTTTTAAATAATCTAAACGCAATGTATTTCTACCAAGAATTTGCCTAAAAACATGTACTAAAAGCTGTCGATGTGAAATAAAGGTAAAGGGAGTCAAAGCTAGAGAGAGAGAGAGAGAGAGAGAGTTATATAGGGAACGAAAGAGAGAAAGAGAGAGACGCTTGGTCGTTGGGGCCACAGACAAATGTACAGATATTTTGTAACAGTCCGGAGAAAGCCAAAGGAAACTGAAATTCTTGGTATATTACTCAATATTTGGTAATAAACGCACGCACATAATAACACTCAGACACAGACACACACACACGCACAGACGAACGTGCAAAAGCCATTGAATGTAGCGGTATATTTACAAAATTTTGAGACAAGCGACAACAAGCAAAGCTCATTGACCTCGAACAGCCGTCGTCTTCGTTGTAACTGTGTTATAAGCTTTTTGTAGACAACAGCTGCAGAAGCCAGAATTCTGTTATATGTTTATACATATACGTTCATACATATGTGTATATTAAAATTTGTACAAATTAAGAATTTTTTTCTTTATTAGTTCGTTTCTTTTGTGTTAATTTTAAATTAAATTAATTAAATTGTTTTATTAGCTCAATGTTACAAGTACATTTGCCAAAAGCGAAATTTGTTGTTTTACTTGAAATGTTTCACAATCTTAAATAAATGGCGGCGAACTTTGTTATTATATTATATATATCTTTATATTTGGTCAGCAATTAATTCTGTTAGGTTCTAGCCAGCCCATGTTTCCCATCCTCTTGTTGAGAACCGAAAGCTCAAATTTGATTGGCGGATGGCTTCCCAAGGCGAAACGCTTTCATTGGCTGAAGCTGTTTTTCTTCCCTTCGCGACATTCCTTAGTCTGGTGTCCTTTTTGTGTTGCTGTTAATTTTTTTTGCTTGTGTACACTACCTAAAGACAGTGCCGTTAAGTATACCATTTTGGCATAATGATAAATTAAAAAAAAAAAATCCCTTACTAAAATACTGATCTTTTATTATGTTAGGTTGTTTAAGGTATGCTTTTCAAACTAAGCAAGCAATACTTCATTCATTTAAAGGGCATACAGAAGTTTGTCTTGCCTACAACTGTTTTTCTTAAATAATTTTACAGTCCTTTTTTCTCGTTCCCCACAGAGACAAAGTATTTATTTAAATAGATTGCTGCGACAGGACGAACCATTTTGGGTATAAATAGAGCCAGCCTGGTATTCAAGTTTCTAGTTTTGATCTGATTGTGAAACAAGTCGCGTGTGGAAATATATAAAATCTGTGTGTAACAATTTTGATGTAATATTGTGTTAGTATAAAACACTACTTAAATATTAGTTTAACTCAAGTTTTATTTATAAGTTTTATTTATAGTGATTACAAAATAACCCAGGAATTATTTCACATGGCAACATACTAACCGTTTACCTAGCCTTAAAAGTGAAAAAGAGTATATAGGTGTCCTTTAAGATTGGGTTTTCTACTAGAATAATCAGTTTCAACAAAAGCATCTCAAGTCGGAGATTAAGCTTGTTGAAGTTATAAGTTATCATAATTTGTTTGGCAACAATGGCTTTAATGCTATGGGAAAACTATCTCCACAAAAATTAGAATTATGACAATCCCGTTTCTTTGTTTTTGTCTTCATTTTAATAAATATATCTCAAAAACAGACTTAAGACGTACATGCAAAAAAATTAAATTAAATTTTATTAATTATCCCCAACTTGACTATGCATCAAATAACCATTCACGCTATTCTAGAATGCGTTTCTTTTCAAGGAAAAAAAATTATCATAAAAATAATAAGTAGCAGCCCATTTAAAATAATTGCTTTCATGAAGGATCTGTCCTTTTCTTTTTTTTATTTAAAGCTTTCAAATATAAAACAATTCACAATAGCATCGTTGAAGCTTTCTAGTGATTTTAAGTGTTAAGTTGAAACATTTGTATCTCAATAAATGTCGATTATTTAGCATTTCCTCTACACCCAACATCAATTCAATTCTTGGGCTTAAATTTTGTTTGAGCCTAGGAAATTGTTTAGCGATAGCTTTCAGTTCTCAAATTTTAACTAAGGGTTAAATATAAAGAAACAATTGAAAGTAGACTATGAAATGGATAATGTTTAAAATGAATGGATAAGATTCAACTGGTAAATGATATTAAGTAAGAACATTTTTTTGCTTTTGTTTTAAATTGCTTGTTTTGTAATATTTTATATAAAATACATTTGTGTGTGATTTTGTGTTTAAAAAAATATTTCTTGATTATTTTAATTAATTGTCAATGCATGACAAAATGCAGTTCAATCAGTTTCAAATAGGTTCAACAGAGTACAATTGTGGCAGGTGCGCATTTTTGTGTTGCGCCATATACACGTGTTTGTTAATATATATTGTAAGTATATTAAAAATAAAGTACATGATTGCTGGAGATAGCCTTTGGGTTAAAACAACAAACTAGAATTAAACATCAGCATAAACAATTAAACAGCGCTCAACATATAAACGGAATTTTGCTGACGAATCGGCAAGCGTCAATCTCTCATGTCTAAATACGTTCAAATCCGAGTTGGTCGAGAGTTGTTGCATAACAACAATTGTTGCATGTTGCAATCGTAATGGACGAACAATCTGTTAACACATGTCACACTATACAAATTGTTTTCATCTGAATAGTTAATAAATAAGTACTATCTTTTTTTATTTGTTTTTTTTTTTGTTTTGTTTCTGTGTGCACATATAAAAGTCGAGTGCGCCAAGCAATCGTTCCACAGAGTTTCCATAAAAAATTGCATGAGTAAAAATTATATAAATATTTGTTCAGTCATAATTAACAGGTCGAACAACTAACTAACCCTTTTTTCAACTCTAACCCCTCGACGACCTGTGGCGCGATACTAATACTGGAACACAACCAAGACATAAAGCTATTTTCACAGCTGGCCACGTTTCACAGCCAAACAATTGTCGCCTTTCCATGGGTTTGCTTTTCCGATTTTCCGATTTTCCGCTTTTCCGCTTTTCCGCTTTTCATTTCCAATTAGAATAAAGAAGCCATATACTGTCGTATTGCTTGGGCTAACGTTCAAGTTTCACTTAAATTTCAGTCAGCGGTCGACGTTCCAATTTGTCATTTCTTGTTTGACATACAAAAAAAGTTGACAAAAACCCAAAAACTCTTCTCCCAACAGATAAAATGGCGCAGATGTAGCAACAATTCCAGCAGCAATAAGAACGCCCAGAAATTCGACCGACACACGAAGTCAAAGCTGATAAAGGATAATACCCAAAGTACTATTTTCAGTTACAAACAATACATCCACACAGCCACACACAAATACTAAGAACAGTTGCTGACGTCATCGCACCATGGACTTTAAGGAGTATCGGCAAAGGGGTAAGTGTTTGACCATAAAACGCACAGCAAGCAGTAGTTTAGAGATACATTTTCTGCTTAATTTGATTTGCATGCGTGCCAGTGCTAAAAGGGATTTGAGATTTGTCCTAACTGATTTGCTGCGGATCAGTACAATTGTGTCGTATGTCTTGATTTAATAAGCTTTCACGTTTAGTTGCAGTTTATTGCCCATATTGTATTATTTTCCAAAGCTAATCTCTTTCTTTGTTTATTTCAATTGAATAATATTAGCTCAGCTCATTTGTTTCGCTAGGAACTAGTTCAAAATTCAAAGGGAAAAGATTGTAATCGCTTAAGACACTAAGTAAAGTTAATCGGAATCGTAATTCACTTCTAGGGAGAATTTATGGTCCAAGAACTCTTTGTATTTTTGATTTTCTCTTTACAGGCAAAGAGATGGTCGACTATATAGCTGACTATTTGGAAAATATACGAGAACGTCGCGTCTTTCCCGATGTTAGTCCAGGTTATATGCGTCAGCTTCTGCCCGAATCAGCGCCCGTGGAGGGTGAACCCTGGCCAAAAATATTTGGCGATGTAGAGCACATTATTATGTCCGGAGTAACCCATTGGCAGTCGCCACATATGCATGGCTACTTTCCGGCACTCAACTCGATGCCCTCGCTGCTGGGCGATATGCTTGCCGATGCCATCAATTGTTTGGGCTTCACCTGGGCCAGTTCGCCGGCGTGCACAGAGCTGGAAATCGTTGTGATGAACTGGCTGGGCAAGATGATTGGTTTGCCCGATGAATTTCTACACCTGAGCAACAATTGCCAGGGCGGCGGTGTTTTGCAGACAACGGCCAGTGAGGCGACACTCGTGTGTCTCCTGGCAGGACGCACACGAGCCATTCAACGTTTTCATGAGCGCCACGCAGGCTATCAGGATGCGGAGATAAATGCTAGACTGGTGGCCTATTGCTCGGATCAGGCGCATTCGAGCGTGGAGAAGGCCGCTCTGATTGGTGAGTTGTGTGTGACGTGATTGTAAGCTGCTTAACGAAAACCACCACCAACCCACAGGACTCGTGCGTATGCGTTATATTGAGGCTGACGAGCATCTGGCTATGCGAGGCAAACTGTTGCGCGAGGCCATCGAGGATGACATTAAGCAGGGCCTGGTGCCATTCTGGGTAAGTCTTCTCCGTCTACGTCTACTTCCTTGTCTTGTCAAAATTAATTGGCCGTCGCCGTTGTACAATTAGACGCTGAGTGGGTTTGTTTGGCCGTGCGGTAGCAGCAGCAGCTGCTTCTATACTTATATAAATCTCTCGATTCCCACTGGATCCAATTAATAACATCGGCACGTGGGCGTCATTGCTCACTGCCGCTCTTGATAACTAGTATCGCCTAGTATTGCAGTATGTACCTGATAGCAATGTTGCAATGCTATTCTGTATAATCCTTTTACGTTTATCCCTTTTTTTTGACAAAAAAGAAATTGAGCTATTTACGTTTTTCTCTTGATGAAAGAACAAAAAGTTTATTTATTGGTGTAAAAATTAAAAAGTTATTTCATAAATAAATAACTTGGGGAAAATATTAATGTTTTCAATTATAGGCAAAATCTTTAAAGTGTATGTTACATATAAATACATTTCTTATAAGCTCGTCCTTGCTTAGCACTTTTCTTAAAGGTCAATAACAACACTTAATACATCGTAGATATATTATATTATAATAAGGGACATTAAGAGTAATAGGAAACTGAGTTTAAATATAACTTATTAAGTTTAAACTTGAATCATTGACAGGTCTGTGCCACACTTGGTTCCACTGGCAGCTGCAGCTTCGACAACTTAGAGGAAGTACGTATATATTATATACAGGTTCAGTAATAAGTTTATGATATTGAAATTGTTGGTTTTTTCAAGATCGGCATCGTGTGTAGGGAGAAAAACCTGTGGCTGCATGTGGATGCTGCCTATGCAGGCAGTGCTTTTATTTGTCCCGAGTTTCGCACCTGGCTGCGCGGCATTGAACGGGCCGATTCCATTGCCTTTAACCCCTCCAAGTGGTTAATGGTACACTTCGATGCCACGGCTATGTGGGTGAGGGACAGTACCGCCGTGCATCGCACCTTTAATGTGGAGCCACTGTATCTGCAGCACGAGAATTCCGGTGTGGCAGTGGACTTTATGCATTGGCAAATTCCGCTAAGTCGTCGCTTCCGTGCTCTCAAAGTCTGGTTTGTGCTACGTTCCTTTGGGATCAAGGGTCTGCAACGGCACATACGCGAGGGTGTACGCTTGGCCCAAAAGTTTGAGGCTCTCGTCCTGGCTGACCATCGCTTCGAGCTGCCAGCCAAGCGGCACCTGGGTCTGGTTGTGTTTCGGATACGTGGCGACAACGAGATCACCGAACGGCTGCTTAAGCGTTTGAACTATCGAGGCAATCAGCACTGTGTTCCGTCCTCTTTGAAGGGACAATATGTGATTCGGTTTACGATAACTTCGACACATACAACGCTCGATGATATTGTCAAGGATTGGATGGAAATCAGACAGGTGGCTTCGATGGTTCTGGACGAGATGAACATTACGATTGCCAATCGCGTCTATCTGAAGGGTAAACACTGGGCCCTTCCCAATTATTGATTTGATTCGTTTCATTTTACTTGTGTTACGTTTTGTTGTAGTGAAATTTACATATATATTTAATAATAATTTACGCTTGTCATTAGCATTAAACACGTTGATCCACCCAATCATGAACTCTTTAGCTTTAAATCAACAAAAAGATTTAAATATATAATCCACCTAGTTTTTCCCAGGGTCACAAAAAAACTTATTTGGTATTTGATATTACAAAACTCAAGTGGCAATATATCAGGAGACAACGAAAGATTTTACTTTATATCGCTTTGCTTAACATAATTCCTAGTTAATTTTATTAACATTATGTCTTGAGTAATTTAATTGCAATTTCGAAACCGATAGATACAAAGGAGAAAAGTGAAGCCTTTGGTTCCAGTTTGCTACTAGCCAATTCTCCATTATCACCCAAGGTGGTCAACGGCTCGTTTGCCGCCATCTTCGATGCCGATGAGTTTCTGGCAAAGACCTATGCAGGAATACGCATAGCGGTAAGCAGAGCAGCAGCAAACTAACCTTAAACACCAGCTAACTTAGCTCTTGCCAACGGCTTGCAGCATCAGGAATCACCATCGACGCGTCGCCGAGTGCGAGGTATACTCATGTCCGGTAAACAGTTCTCGCTGGACTCGCACATGGATGTGGTGGCTGTGGTGCGCACCAACACACCGGACGGCAACAATAGCCGTGAATCTGTGTCAGGCGGAACTGAAAGTGGAGGTCACGCTAGCATTAGCGAGGATGTGGACAATGAGGAAAGCGCCGCGGAAGGTATGAAGCACAGGTAGCGTAGTCGCCAGTTTAGATTTTATTGCCAGAGAAACGCTTGATGGCTTAACATAGAGTTCAATTTGTTATTGCTATTGTTATTTCGAATATTGATTTGATGTTCTTATTGTCTAGAATCTGAGCTGCTGCAGCTAAGCAACATGAACTACAATTTCAACTCCAACTCCAATACCAATAATCATAATTATAATATGAATATTAATAACACAATGCCTGCAAATCACTTTCGACCCATAACATTGTTTCCGTTGCCATCGCCATCGCCATCGTCATCATCATCATTATCGAATGCCATCAATCATCGGGATGAGGAAGTCAGTGTGGACACGTATCATGGCAAAAGATTTCTGGAGCCAGTCAGCAGCCTCATTGAGAACAGTTCCTTTACAAGCAGCATTTGTCATATGCCCACGCCCATAACAACGCCAACAGAGCCACAACCACCAGCCGGAGGTCTGCCGACTAGTTTTGACGATAACGATTGGCCAGCAAGGACCTTCAGTCAACTGCTGCTGGAACGCTACGAAAACTCATCCTCCTCGACGGACAGCAGCAGCTTAAGTCTAACCAAAGTAGCCACGCCCACACCAAGTAGGCTGAGCAGTCTCAATGATCTCGCCTCACCGCTGCTCGGCTCCTTTGCAAACCAATCTCAATCGCAGCCGTTGCAGTCAGCTTTGGATGCATCGAGATTAAGTGATTCGGATGCGACCATTTGCTCGGCTGCTTCATCGTTGGAGTCTCTTTAAAATATTAATAGTTAAGCTATACTTTACGTATAAATTATACTTAGCATATGCATATGAATATCTAGGAAGAAAAAAAACACAATAGTTCACTGCTGTGCAATCAATCAATAAAGTTACCTACCTATCGTTAATACCGATTAGAAACTATTAAAAACAAAAAAATCAAAGCATAGAAACATTTATGTAATATGATGCTTATTTAAAGCCTATCCTGCATATGAATCCAATGTACCATACTATATCCAAAGTAATCAAACAAAAATGTTCCGTTACAAATAATTTCATATATGGCAAGATATCAACAAATATATACTATAATATAATCTTTACTCATACGCGTATACTTTTAGATATACTCCGTCTCCTTACCTACCTACCTATATACATACGTAGACGTTTATTTATTCTACTAAATATTGTGAATAAAATTTCTTCGTTAAATAAAAAAAGTGTGTGCAATTGATTTAAATGCGAAGGGAGAAAAACTACTCAAACTATTATATATAAAAACCTTCGCTCCTTATAGTCTTTACTGGATTTGGAATATAAACAATCCTTAGTTGCTCATATTCGAAAGAATTGATTAAAATTTATTTTTATTTCAATCCAAAACCCTTTATATAGTTAATGTTGTATTAAGTTGCACATCAACTTTAACCGGTACTGATTGTCCAGTGTAGTTAATTGCTTTATACAAAGTCTACTTAAATGAATGAAATTTTAAGTCAGCCTTTAAATACAGAAATTAACTTTGGAAAAATATTTTGATAATGGTTTTAGAAAAAATCGAACTTATAAATAATACAAAAAAGAAAGTTTTCCTCTAGAACTATTGATATTAAATTTACGGTTTCTTTAAAGGTACTGTTATAAAAATGTTTTTCATTAATAAACAACATAATCTAATTTTTAAGGACTTAATTCTTGGTTACTTTTAAGTTTAATTCTTAAAAATAATGCAACTTCACCATATGTCTTCTGTCGTCAAACACATCCAGGAGCTCCAAAAAGTATTTAATACTAATTGCTGTTTCAAAAATATGTTTGACAACGTACTGAAGACGATCGGTTAAATTTACCCTTTTATTTAAATTAGATTTCGTAAGTGAATTCATGTAATAATTATAAGTAAATATAATTAAAAGCTAATTAAAGTTTATTTGCATATTTTTATCGATGTTTGTCTTAGTGCAAATATTCGAATATTACGGCCTAGCGCACCTTTAGATGCAGTTAACAGTTTTAGTGAGATAAAATATATTATATTACTAAAGAAATTGCACTCGAATTGATGGGCTATAAATTTTGAGATTCGAATGGAATCTATCAAGGCAACTTTTTAACTTATTCCTTATCGCAAGCTCTTGTTAATGAAAGAAGAATAACTTATAACTGCTTAAATTAGCACATAATAGTATTCATTTAATAAATCGCATATCAGAAGCATTGCCTATTTAGCCTATTTACATACGTACGTTGTGCTTTTCTATTTTCCTAACAAAATAAAAAGGAATGTGGTCGTTACGTTTAAATGCTAAGTCGCATGCTAGAGCCGCTTTGTTTTTAGCATAACAAAAACAGCTGATTTTAGGCCATTGTATTGCCATCTGTGCTTTGGTTTAAATTTTATCGATATATCGGTACGTTTGTTTTTGTGCTATTTGCTATATATGAAAATAAAATTTAAGGGGGTGTAGAAGAGCACATTATTTATACGTATTTTAGCAATGGGAAAATGAGAAAATTTTCAAATTATTTTAAATGTGGCAGTTCCAAATTAATTAAGTACTTTAACTTAGTATCGATTTTACGATTCTCCTCGATACTACTCACTTTAGTTGCAGCAGTTTTCGGAATGGTTTGTAGGTAAACAAATAATTGAGTGAGATGGAAATGTAAGTGTAAACTAATGATTTAACAATTAGAATAACTTTGACTTAGCTGTTGTTCCCCATTTGGCAGTGTTAACGCCACATACGGATACATTACAAACCTAGAGGTAATGGAAATTTTACAAACGATTAAAAGTACTAAAAAAAAGTTTGGCATGCGCAACTTAGCTACAGTAACTTATGAGGTATAATCAGTTTTCTAAAGAGTGTGTCTATTGCCATACTAATTCTAAGTAAATATGACAACAGGCTTTACAGTATTTAGAGGAGTCACCGTGCAAAACGCAAACATGTGAATCCATTAAAAGTTATCTGTCCGATCTTGGCGCCTATGGATTAATGCCTCATGACATGCTACAAATGGTTAACGATCCTCCCACGAGCGCGTTGCACACACAGCTGGTAAGCAAGTCCATACACTGCTTCATAGTTCAGATTTGTATCAAGTATTTAATTGGGTTGCAGCTCATCGATGACAACAAAGTGCCTCTGACCGATGAGGATAACGAGGCAATTATTGAACTGACGCACAAACACTTTCATGGAATTGGAAACGATCAAAATGGATTACAACAAGAAGAGAATCTTGAACAGACATAGCTGTAGTCATTTGCACTATATATGATAGTTTATAATGTATGAGGATTGTTTATAAATAAACATTATATTATAAGCAGGAAGAGATATTTGACTAACGCTTCTGATCGCCAAGATCCTTAATTACATCTTCATCAATTTCGGCCCACTTTTCGGGAATGACGTCAAACAGATCATCCTTGACATCGCCCTGTATAACAATTTCATCATCACCAGTAACCGACGAGCCGCAGGCAAACTTTGTTCCAAAAAACTTTGCAGCTACTTTGAGATCAATATCTATCGCGAATGAAGCAAAACAGAAAAAGCTTAACGAATGCACGATTTAAAGCATCAACATCTATTTACCAAAGGTGCTCAGTCCGGTTACAACTGTAACGGACTTTTTCTTGCCGCGGGCAGCACGGGACACACAAATAAGTTTGGGGACATCTTCCTTCTTTTTGACACGCATTAATCCCTTACCGCCACGCTTTTGGCGTTTCTTGTCTTCATCTGTGCCATCGGTCGCTGCCTCTTCGACTTTTAGTCGCTCAAAATCATCGGGAAGATTGCGTTCGAGCCATTCCTTGCACTTTTCGTACTCCGGATAGTATTCGCAGTACTGCAAATATTTTAAGTTTTATTTGGCAAATGTTAATGCAACAGTTTTTAGAATTACCTCTATTGGCATTGTGCAGTGACCGCAATATTTCATGATAATGGGGTAAGCAACATTTTCACGTGGACCCAGTGTGAGACGCTCAGTAACATTTGTGGTTTCGTTTGTCATTTCTTAAATCGATTTGCTGCTGAGAGTTTGCAAAATTACAATCACCGCATATAGCAAAACAACAAAACAGGCATCGAGTAATCGAATGCTGCACCTCGTTGGCGTTGCCAGACTGTTTGTGCCAAATTATTTATTTTAACAAAACATGTTTTAATTACAATAAAAATTAATACTGTTGAAATTCACTCAAACAGCCTTTACTATTCGCGCTGTTATTTTTGAATGTCGTGAACAGTTACTGCAATATATTAAGTAACAAGAAAAATCCGATAAAATTATGCTAAAGGCTGTGATGTCATTTGCAGAGAGAGGTAAGCATCGCGTGTTAACCTCTAACGACTTAATCACAACTGTAAACAAACTGCGATTTTGACAAAAGTGTCGCAAAAACTTAAGGAAACGATGAAATTGTTATGACTGATTGGTAACAACTAACAGATAAGCATGCTTCCCCACACCACAGAAGCTGGCTCAGCCATATCCGGTGGCAGCACTGAGGGCAAAATTCGTTGCATCTTTTTAAGTGAATTCCATGCCACTGCGGGCTGCAAAATCAGCTGTCAGGTAAATAATGAAAATTTGTTCGTGCGGAAGTCTAGATAACATTAAATTTTGTTTTCAAGGTGCCCGACAATTATATATCCAAAGAGGTTTTCGATGCCATCAACGTGTACATAATTCCCAAGCAGCATTTGCAACGCTGCATTCTAACAGTAAATGCGATGGATGTTAAAATCGTTGGTTACCCCGTTGGAATACAGGATCAGCAAAAATACGCGCGTAATGCATTCCTTTTCAACTTGTGTTTCGTTTGCGATTCGCGTGCCCGTTCCGTGCAATATGAGCCTGTGGTGAAGAAGCTTTCCGAGTATCTTATTATGATGGAAGAGGAGTCCTGCTTCCTGTCTCGGGAGGACGACAAACTACGGCTACAGCACATCTTTGAGACTGTATTGCGGGATTTGAACGAACGCAAAGTGGCCACCATTGTTGAGGGGGACAATACGATTTATTTGAAAATTGTCATGCATAAGCCGGATCCGCCACCGGTCAAGGATCATGTGGTGCCTTTATTGCTGGCCAATCTGCGTGATACACCGCTAGAAAACTGGGACTTGACCACACAACAGGTACCAATGATAGAAAACAATAAACATACTTATTATGAAATCTATTTGATAGATATTGCCATATATCAATGGAATCAATCATGTAGCACGCATTGCCGCCGAGGCAGATGTTGAAACGGATCTGGTTAAATCCTGCATACAGAATCTGGTCTATTATGGCGTTGTGCAGCTGCTGCCCATATTAAAGTACAGCAATGTCTACATGACACAGAACCTTAAGCATCTCATACAAAGCGTTGCTTTGGCCAATGCCTGTCGCAAGTATGTGGCCATCCAGCCGGATAAATTGCTGCCCAGCGTGCAAAGGATCTTCCAGTTCTATGCATCGATGACACATGGCGTCACGCTGCGTGCCATTTGCCAGCGTTTGTGCCCGCAGGATCTTAATATTGATGAGCGCAAAATGGTCATCTTTGGACTGCAGCACAAGTTCATACGCTGCATACACAAGTATCCAGTTTTTACGGGCTCTGTGCCATCGGGCAGACAGAAGATGTACACAGGGCTAATAAGCTTCGATGAGATTTGCTGTAGAACTGGACTTTCGCCGTACGCTATCGAAAAGGATATTGAAAAGGATACAAACGTGACTGTGATTTGGAAATAGTAGAGTATGGGTTTACAGAAATGTTCTAAAGATTTAAAACTAGTAAAAATACATAAGCGATCTTTTACGTTACAATAACTTGGCCGTAAATATTTTTTTTTTTGACCTTGAGAATTGTCAAGTTCTACAATAGTGTGTATGAGCCAAATGAAACCATGCCCAATTTTATGATTTTTCAAACTAGTCGAACAGCATTTGAGCTATAAAGATAAACACGGGGTCAACTATGTCTTACAACTATCTTACAAATGCAGTACCTGTCGCAAGGTAACTTGTACCTATTATATTTTTTGGCTGAAAAACTTATAATAATTGTGCCAATTAACATTGTTTAAAACTCTTAGCTAAAATTGAAATGACTTAACTATACCGTTAGAGCAACAATAAATTCTTTTACCTTTTAAAAACGTGAGCGTCCATATCAACTTTAGTAAAAAGATGACCTTTCTCAAGTTCTAAGGCTCTAGTAGATTATATGTATTTTCTTTACCGAATTATTTACATTTTATAGATTTATTAGGTGCTCAACTGAACTGATACTTTCGAGTTTTATAGTCAAACCAAACTACGCTGTTAATGACTTTTCCAAGTTGGAAATACTCGATGCGATATGGAAATGGATTTGTACATAGAACGTTAGCATATATATGATAATGAAGTCGTAGAGGAGTATGATCGTGGCCAAAAGAAAGTCATTGAGTCGCATCTCTGCGAAACGACCTCCATTGATTGTCTGCGCATGATACATGACAAACTGTTGGGAAAATGAGGTGAGTTTTTGGTATTATAAAATTTGGCTTCACTTACCGCCAGAACAACACTGGTGACAAGCAATTGGAAGAGAATAAACGAATGTGCTGTTTGTGTCATCAGATGCAACATAATCAAAAAGATTGATGCTATCAGAATGACAAAGGATATTACAAAGAGCAAAACAACATCCAAAGTCAAATCGTGCTAAATTACATGCATGAATTCATCGATTACAATCAATAACATATTTCCTCAAGAACAACAACTCACCGGCACAACAGAGCCCAATAATACGAAAATAAACAAGAGCAGCACGCAAATGATAAACCATAAAATTATTTCTGGCCATAACGATTTGGCGACCATTGCAAAGAGGCCAACGATAGCAAACTCCACCTAAAAAATGTAAAAGTTTGAATATCAGCAAAGAGATAAGAAATTAATATCTACTTACAATTAAAACAGTTATAAACCAGTTGAGACCTGCGATAAAGCGTGATTTCTCCACAAATATAAAGATAAATATCAATGTTATTGATAGTGAAAAAAATATGAGACTTATCCACTCATATTTCAAGAAAGCCAGAGCATCCTTTTGCCTACGTTTAAAGATACTTGATACTAGATACATTCAACTATCAACAACAAAACTTACATCCTGTTAATGAGCAGCCATTGGATTAAGGCCAACAGCATCCAAAGAAAAGTTACCCCATAAACAATGACGGCAAATTTGCGACGGGTTCTTTGATAGGAACCAACGCGATCATCCATTGCTGCTGATTGTATACACAAATAATTTATACGACAATATTTACAAAAAATAAAATAAAATTTGTATGTTCCTGTCAATTCAATGCATATTTGTTTAGAACCACTTAGTTTGAAATTTTTGAATCTTACAATCAAAGTATTAGCAAAGAAAAACTAGTTACAATAATGCGAAATTAGTTCTTAAACATTATTAATAGAAAGTAAGTGCAAAAACTTGAGTTTCTATCATATTATAAAGCAATTTTAAAGGAGTATTAACTGATTTTAAGACTCCAGACAAGGTTGGCATTTATATTCTATTCTTACACAATCTGTATACATTTTTTTTTTTTGTTATAATAATGTTACTTAAAACTTGGCATTGTAATTGAAAAGTTTTAACAGCGCAATGGAACTTGATGAGGCTAATAAGAGTCTGGCTGGTAAGAAATTATTAAAAAAGACCTATTATGTGACGCTACTGATGCTGCTCGTTGGTCAACTTCAGGTTTTTATTTTTATGGAAATGTATGTATTGTATAATCCTATATAAACAATAATTTGAACATTAACTTGCAGCACATCTGTTAAGAAATTTCTTGAAAAGCATTATTTTGTGGGTCTGATGAATTTTTTTGTTAGTTTTATATCGATACAGCTGTATGTGTTCTTCTTCCATCATCTGGAGAAAAAATCAACATATAAACGTGTATTTGCCGGCATTTGGACGGTAAGCGTTAGTTGTATAGTATCTACAAATCCACTTTAACTGTCTAACAATTTCAGTTCGAGTTCAATACAATATCGATTATGAAACCGGCAAAAAGAGCGCCATACATGTGTTTTCTTGTCTCCTGGGTGTTAACCTCACTGATCATGGGCTTTAGTGTGTTGTATGGAAATTGTGTAGTAAATCATCGTCGTGGACTCTTTGTTAGTACATTCGGGTGATTTAAGTTTTTAGCTGAGTTAAGTAACAGTTGATATTCCATTTACAGGTGTCTCGACAAAATGTTATACGGTGGAGCGAACGTCTTTTTGTCTTGACTTGTTTCGGCATTATTGTGTGCTCCGAAATGAAGCGAGTTGCTCTCGAGTTTGGTACTCTTGTCATATACAGTTTGATGTCGAACATTGTAGGGCAAGTTGCATAAATAATACTTGTTAAATGGGAATCTGTAGGATAGATTAATGCAGTATCACATTTAATAAGTGTTATGTTAGGGGCCTCTGAGCATTTGAATAATGTGTTTCATTTTCTTGCTGCAGTTTGTGATCATATTTGCAGCCTCAATACGCAAGCCAAACTTTTATCATCTGGAAGGCGTTGCCGATCACATACTTATTGGCCAGCTGTACTATTTAAATTTCTATGCACTTTATATGGGATATGTGTGGACGATAGCGGCGGGCCTTGAATTGACGGATTGGAAAATATCGTTTTTTCGCCAGAATAAAAATGAATAGCTCGTAGGCTTGTCTTATGCGGCGTTGCCACTTTTATTAATTTACGACTATACGCATGCGCTGCAAATGTATACAACAGCTGTTTTTGCACGCAAACACACACGCACATACATTACGCACTTTTACACAATGTTTTCAAGTCGCATTCGTAAATGCAAATCTGAAACGTTCGGTAGCCTATTTTTACATCACTATTATCGCGCTGTTCGGTAGACAATTGGTTAGTGTTCCACTTTAGGATCCTGCCACATCAGTTTGTGCTCTCGCCTTAGTTAGTTGTCCTTGCCGTTTTAGTTTCAACTCGTTTAAAATCGATAATTTTTTTTCTCACCAATGCCAACATTAGTCGCTGACATGTAAATAATATATAGTGCAAAGTGGTTTGTTCTTGTTCGTTTTTTTTTTTTACAAAATCTTCGCTTTTATGAGTAACATAATAACGATTTTATATTACAATCCATTTCATATAAGTGTTAAAAGAATAGACAATACAAAGACATATAGAAATTTGTAAATGTGTATACATACATACATGCACGTATGTATATATGTTTAGTTAAATCGAAATGTGCTTGCGAGTGCGTGTGTGGATTTCAGTGTAATTTATGCCTAATACATGTGATAAGTGCCTTTCAATCGGAGAAATACAAATTGAAATACAATTTGTGCAATGTAAGCTATAACATTTTGTAAGACGGAGAACCATTGCACACATACACAGGATAACACACACATAAACAAACATTGTTTACAAATACATGTGGGGGAAAAGGTTTGCTTTAACTTTAAGGTTCGGTATAAATAACAATCTGTTTAATACATATGTAGATATATATATATATATATATAATGTTTTAGACACAGCTTCAAGTGTGTGCGTTATTATAATTATTAATTTGTTGTAAATGTTGTTAAGGCCAATGCAAAGGCAAGAGCAGGTTCCATCCTCTTTGACTCGACTTTAGTGGGGCGCCTCCGTTCCGGCGAGTGTGGCATGGTCGCTGCTTTTGCTTGAAGGTAAAGCGCACACTGCAATTGTCATGCGAAAAAAGAAAATAATTAAGTTTATTATTGGAAATTTATTTATCTAAATTAAAAACGGCTTTGCTCAAACAAACAGCTATTTAGAACATTTAGCATACTTATAGCAATTGGGTTACCTTTTGCTTAAACTAAATTTTGGTCAGCACATGGATGCGCGGTTTATATACATAAATATATATTAATACATGTATATATATATATATATGTATTTATGTATTATATTTTATGTAGTAATTGATTGTAATTGCTGCCTTAGAGATATGCGTAATTGTAAAAGCTCAACAAGTTGCCTTGCTGCATTTTGCTTTATTCTTGCGATATTTGTGTCGGTGTATCAATTGTAAAGCGACACTGTAAGTAAAAACAAAAAAATTTATATATTGATTGATATTGTACAAAATGTGGCCAATCGATGCATTATTTATGGTTGTGTTACCAAACCGAAACCGATATCCAAAACCACAAACCAAAACAAGAACATAAGCAATTAATCTATTGAAGTATGTTGTTGGTATTAATATTGCCAAAAAAACATTCAGAGCATGCTTTGAG
This sequence comes from Scaptomyza caliginosa, assembly GCA_035044725.1. NCBI lineage: Eukaryota > Metazoa > Arthropoda > Insecta > Diptera > Drosophilidae > Scaptomyza > Scaptomyza caliginosa. The sequence continues at coordinate 159,851 of JAWNNR010000646.1, forward strand.
TAGGGCTTATAATTTGATTAAATAAACATACACTTTAAAATTCGAAAAAGGGATAGTTCTCATAGTTTTCGATTAAAGGGCTGTTCATAGTTATACAAGATAACTCTACATTTTTTTTTTTATCTCTTAAAAACGTTCTTTAAAAAAAAATAAGTATTCATTTAGCGTTACTTTGTGAATGACTTAAGGAAATAGTAAGCAAATTTTTAAAAGAACCAGTGCAGTAGCTAAGCAAATATAAGTACTTTTGTTTTGAGTAGCATTTGGTAATTTTTATTGTTGTGCCATTTGTTAAGTCCGTCTCCTTTTGCACGAATTAGCATTAAGTTAGTAAAACTAAACTAGAAATATTTAAGAGCAATGAGGCATAGTTTATATAAGATGCGCTCTTCCCTAATATGTGTGTTCTTTTGAGATCTGTGAGTGGGTAAAGTGAAGACCATGGAAAGAGTAGTGCAGTATTTAGTGCCGAACTTTAAATGATTTTGTTATGATTTCCCAATGCAACTAAATTCATAGCAGAAGTTCGGCTGTATTTTGAATTTTTAGTAAGCCAAGTGAGATGAAGCATATGTAGCATTAGAATAAAAGCTCTTAGCATGAACATTAAGCGATACATAAATCAGTGTATATGATGTCTTACCAATTATAATGATTAGCAAGACGACAGCTATAACGCCCAGAATGATCATCATTTTCATATTGGCCCACCACTGCTTGCGCTTAAGTTTACCAGCTTGTTGCTCAAACTGTGAGGCGCCTTGTTCCAATTGATCGGCACGCTCGCCCAGCTCTGAGAGTTTTTGATCACGTTCAAGAACCTTTTCCACATTGACGCGCATAATGCCGACAACTTCATCTACTTTGGCCTGTGTCTGTTGCAGGCGCTTCTGGGCGGCATTGTTGTTACTGTTGTTGTTGTCGTTGTAGACATTCGAGGACGATGCATTTGGCGGTGGTGGAAGTATGGGAAAGCTGTAGAATGTTATTTGTGTGGCGGCAAGATATAAAAGCAAAGAATTTCAACAGCCACGTACTAATGCAAGCCCAAAATAGGAATATTTGTTTGCTCCATTTTAGGGGCTTGCATTTGCACGTTGCAAATACAAAATTCATTCTAATTGAACTGCAAAAATGCTGCAAGTCGCACTTACTCATTGTTGGAGCCGGAAGGTGCGGGTGCTTCGTTGTTTTCCATATTGTGTGCGTTGATAGCTGTCTTAAATGTAAACTAGCTGTAAGAGAGAGAGAGAGCAAATAGTTTTAATAAAGATTTTTTTGTTTATATTAACGAAACAGTGCTTGAATGCTTAATAGAACCTTAGAGCGGCCTAAACAAATATTCGAATCTGCTATTTTTTGTCAGTGCTATACAATAAATACAATGTATTTAATTTTACTCTCAGCTAATTGCTTAATAGAATTGAAAACTTCTCAAGATACGAAGCCAATTTAATTGCTGCAACTACAAAAACACACACATTTTTATATATATGAAGAAAAAATAGCTGCACACAATCAAAAGTTGCGATTAATAAAGTTAAATTAAACACAGAGAGGCACATACATACATAGAAGAAAATAACAGAACAATGACAAGCAATTCTTATCTACGCAATATTGCTCAGCACGAGTGATTCATACAATTACCAAACTTGGTCTAGCAAAAAAATTGAGATGAGTTGATACGGAGTGACTGGTCACACTGCTTACTTAGTTAAGTGGCAGACTTAAAATTATTATCCCTTAAACGTTATCCACTATGAGATGGATCAGTGAGCTGACCGCAGAAAACCGTGACTCTGGTTCAGATTTAGTGATTTTGGTGACAGTACTGTCAGCACCCAGAAAAAACTTGTTGCTGGTCGAACTTTGCAGCCGCCTGCCAACGCACAATATTTACATTGCGTTGTCGGCCTCGCCCAATAAAGCCTTAAATATACTTACATGAAAAATGTTTATTGTGCGATTGCTGAGCTGGTTTTGTGCAGCTTTCCTTTTTTGTAATGCTTTTCAAATTTTCCTTTTGTTTTAAATAACAAAAAAAAAGAAAGTAAGCCAACTATATGCTTGACAATTTTTACATGCTGTTAAACGAAAAAAAAATGGTGATGTGCTTGTTGAATAAAAGTCTTGTAACATTATTATGTTAACGCAGAAATGAGCATCGGTTTTCTTTTGAGTGTGGTAACACTGACATTAACAGTCTGACTACCATTTGCCGTTAAATTTAAAAAAATTTGTTTGCGTTATTTTTAGAAATATTTACCAATCGGAACATGGACAATGCATAATTCACTAGCCTCCAGGTTACTAGTGCGACTTCTGTTGCTGTTTGCACTCGTAACTGTTATATCGATTGTCATTTTAACAAAATGGGGCTTTGATGAGCTGACTGCGCAAACGGATAAGGACTCGCTGGCCAATCCAAGTGAGACAAATGGTTACAACTCAGCACTGAGTGCTCGGGATGCACAAATAGAGCGTCTGAAGCAAGAGGTGCTTACACTACGAGCACAAATACTGCTTCTACATAGTAATCGTAGTGGTAACAATAATGGTTTGCCTGGGAAATTGCCAGGAAACGGGTACTCCCCATCCTCATCCGCCTTCTCAAACAATACACAGCTGCATCCGGTGGAAAGCACAATTGCCTCTTTGTCGCATCATTACGACTGCAGCAGCTACATACGGAAGCAAGTCGGCGCTGCTGAGATCCTGCATGGTATGCCCCTTAACAATGAGTATGAGATGATCCCCTTCAATCATTTCACATTCACACGCGTCTATCCCATCGATCTGGGCCTCGGCAAGCGGGTAGTGGAGAAGCCCATCGGTTACAGGCGACGAGATCTTCTTGAAGCTGTCAACAAGGCTCTGGAGAGTCTCAATCGAAATCACACAGCACGTGCCCGAGCAAAGGGGTTAACAACTGTGGAGTTAGGCCGTTTTACCTTGGATGACTTTGTAGAAGGTATTCATCGCACTGAGCCTACCACTGGCACCCAGTATGAGCTGTACTTTCAGAGTATGAAGCATCAGACGCATGTGGTACGCAAGGCGTTAATTATGCGACCCTTCGCCCCCCTGCAGACGGTTCAATTGTCCGAGCTATCGGCCATCGTTCCCATTGTTCATGTCATTTTGCCCCTCGCCGGTCGCCTGCGCAGCTTTCTTAGCTTTGTCGGGATGTTTAAGCAACTTGCGGATCGTCGCCTTCAACTTATCGTTGTGTATTTTGGTGATTCGGGACTTAAGGAAGCCCAAGAGATTGCAGCAGGAGTGGAGAAGATTCAGCTAATAGCTGTCAATGAGACATTTAGCAGAGGTAAGTTTTATTTATTTTCTTAAATTTAGTCAACAAATGCTTAAATGAACCAAAAAATACTTGCAGCCAAGGCACTACGATTGGGTGCTGAACATGTCCAGCCTCCGGTGAGCAAAGTGACGCAGGACGCGCTACTTTTTATGTGCGATGTGGATATTGTATTTACGGCCAAGTTTTTGGAACGCTGTCGCTGGAATACCTCACCTGCCAAGAAGGTAAGTGAATGTCAACAAACCATAATTTATAGGCTGAACTAACAAACTTGCATGTTTTAGGTTTATTATCCCGTTGTGTTCAGCCTTTACAACCCACATGTGGTATACACATTACAGGGTAAACCACTGCCTAGCGAGGAGGACCAACTAGTGATCTCAAGGGATACGGGCTTTTGGCGTGATTTCGGCTATGGAATGACATGTCAGTATCGTTCAGATTTCCTGCAAATACGTGGCTTTGATGAAGAGATTATTGGCTGGGGCGGTGAGGATGTAATGCTCTATCGCAAATATGTAAGATCTAAAGTCAAAATTATACGCGCCACAGATCCGGGCATATTTCATCGCTGGCACACAAAGGTAAGTTAGCCTCAAGAAGCTTTGATGCAGACTCTAATTATCATGCTCTGTTTCAGATCTGCACAGGATCACTTAGTGCGGATCAGTATCGTGCCTGTATAAGATCACGCGCTTTAAATGAGGCATCGCATGCCCAGCTTGGTTTTTTAGCGTTCCGCGACGAGATCGCTGCAGCGGGTGCCATGTCCTTGGTATCGATGGTACACTCGTGATATCTTTTTGCCATTATGGGCCTAATCTGCTTTCAATACTCAGCCGCAATGTGACGACAATAAACTTGTAAATGTAGCCAATCGTTAAACTAGTAAACTAATAGCATAATTGTTAAAATCTGTTTATGTTTGCCGCTTAGATATTAGCTTAACTTAAAGAATATATGTAAGCATGTATATGTATTAGTTTAATCACTTCTGTAATAAACGTATGACAAATTGTTCTTCCATGAAGCAAACTAGATACAATCTTCAAAAGCTAAACAAAAAATCTAACATATACCTTACAACACCCACAATATATATACTTATATAAAAAGAAAAAAACTTATTATATTAAACAGCGTCTGTTCGCATTAGATAAACAAAATTAAATGGTTTAATTAATCTTGTCTCCGTTGTAAATGGTACATATACAGGTGGACCATAATGAAAATGGAGTTGTGAATGCCAACGACCTCCATTTTGGGTTCACTGCGCATGCAGACGAAAAAGATGATGAAGCTACAACATATACAAAACCCAAATCGCAGGAGCTGTACCGCCTTTTTCACTCTAGCGTTAAGCTTATATGGAATTCCTACTTTACAATACCCTATCATTGAGTATAACGCTTACATAAAAAAAGAAACGCTTCTTTAGGAGGATAACAAATACAAGCTCCACAAATTTTGGTATTAAACAATAATATGAGTTACAATTTTATATTTAGTATATAGTTTTTTTTTTCTGTACATTTGGTCTACCAAATTATCAGTGTAAGACGTTATGTAAATGAAACCGATTTAAATATATCAATACTTGGATTTATCAGAAATAAATATGGAACAGACTAAGTATTGAATTAAAATTTAAAATAAATAACGTTACAATTGCAAATAAATATAAACCTAGACTCTACGTTGGATTCACAAAGCGTTTGATTAAAAAAATCGATTTGTGATAGGAAACATAACTACGAGTATAAGTATAAGCACTTTGGCAAATTAATTCTTTTTTATAATTATTTTATTTTAAAAAGTGTTTGCAATTTAATATTAGCAAATTAATGCTGCTGTCCGTAAGCAACTACAATATCCAATTCGATATGTCAGTTTTGTCAACACTTATAAAAAAATATAAGGGAATGAAACAGTGTCATTTGTATAAAACTTAGTTGTTCAGTTATTACATCTTTGGCAAAGTTAAATAATTTTCACGGTCACGGTCGTGGGTTATGTAAGCGTCAAAAAATGAACTTCTGTCTCGTTATTAGTAAAACCAATTTAGCGCCGTTAATTTATGATTAATGCAAATCTGTGCTGAGTCAGACTTCTGGATAGGAATTCGCTTGACTCTTTATTTTGCAATTACGCAAGAAGATTCATTAATTAACAGCTCCAAATGCCTGAGAGCACACATAATGATCGGTTGCGCCCAGCTAAAAAGATTCCTGTCCTCCTGTCGTTCTACGAATGCTAAACTGACCATGAAAACCACAAAATCTAATTCAAAATTCAAACTGGGCTTGGCTACAAAATAACAAACCCAAGGTGTTGCAGGTGAAGTGACAAAACTACGCCCCAAAACCAAATGCCAACACCTCAGATAGAAATACCACAGCTTGGATCCATATACACATATAGACTAATATGCCATCCATCCCAGCCCACCCCTCTTTTTCTCCGCCAGCTCTATATCGCGCTTCAGTGCGTCTCACCGTCTCTCTGTATCTCTCTCTCTCTCTATGTTTCGGATTCAGTTCTAGCGAATCGCGCTCTAGCAACTTTTTTGGCGGCTTTTTTTTTTAAATAAATACCCGTGCTTTAGACCCAAGTAGCACATTCGTGAGTTCAATTCGGTTGCTAACAACACGTCGAACGAGATAAAATCTTGAATCAAAAAACCTAAAATAACCGACAAGGATTTGTGAACGGAGCCTGCCTTTTTGAAGAAGGGCACTGTGCGTGCCTGGAAATTATTGTGGAAGTGTTGCAGTGAACCAAATAAATAAAAAAAAAATACAATGCATATGTTTCAATTGGTGAGTTGGAAAACATTTGACTCATCGGAATCAAACGTTGTGAAAAATCAAAAAAATCAAGTTTTTAAATATGCCATAATTCTACTAAACATAACAAAGTTATACTATATTTGAAGTAAATTTTTATGATTTGCTTAAAGAGTTTTTATTATTATTCCAACAAGCTTATAATATTTATATTAGTTTGGCTCAATAGGGTAAAAATGTTCTAATATATTAAAGGAAAATACAATAGAGCTTTTATTTAAAAAGTGTTTTAGTCAAAACTACATGAAGCAAAGCTGTGTAGCTCTTACTTTGTACCTTATCCTAATGTTTTTTTCTCTATTTGTTTTGCTTTGTAAGAACTGTCAAATTCCAATTACGGAAAACTTAAAATAATTTCCCAAAAAGAACTTGTTTTTTAATTAATGAAATACCATACCATTTAAAAAAAATGGATTTCTTTATGTTATTACCATTGTGTCTTATGATCTCAGTTACCCGGTTGTGCATTAAAGTTTAAAATGCATAAAGTGCATAAATATACATTTCTTCCAATCCGTAGAGAGAGTTTAAATTTATACAATGATTAAGCTTCAAAACTTTTAAGATGGTTTAATAGTAATGCTGAAAAGATCCATTTTTCTTGCAATACTTTAAGGATTAATTGCACCTTACACTAGCCGAATATAACTATAACTAAATACAAAATGAATATATCTTTCATGTCCTCTTAATATATTATGTCATACTTTTTTTGTATTACTGTTTTTGTTTTTATCTGCTTTTATTAAAAACCTCGATTTAACGGCTTAGTTAAGCCTTAACCTTATTGATTTTTCAATATAATTTTTATATATAATATAACACTATTCAAAATGCCGATCGACCTTAGCTAACGACAGTTAGTAAAACTTAAAAGATCTATATATAAAAATAATTTAAAAAGGTTGGTACAATATGTAAATTATAGACCAAATTAATAATGACATCGGCCATTGACCTACAGCTATATACACTCAGGATATACACATTTTAGCTTAATACGTTAACGCTTTTATGGAGAAAAAAAAACAAAAGTATAATCATTCTAATTAAGTTTGCACACACTCAGCGACAAGTCACAAACGAACTCGAGATCTGTAGATTGGCCAGTTGGTGGTTTTATTTTGGCTATAGCCAAACCGAAACGCTAAGCGGAAGTTGTTCCTGATGCTTGACTAACAAAGCGTGGCGGTTTGGCTGGCCAGCATGATTAACTCTATTTCACAAAATGTGGAGAAAGAGAGAGAGAAAGATAAAGGGAAGAGAGACAGAGGTCAGGCAGAGGGGTCGAGCTGTACAGGTAAATGTCGTGTGGTGTTGAGTGGAGTACGTGGTTATTTTTGAAAAGCGAACTTTATGATTTGAGCCATGAATGAAAATACAAAAAAAAAAATAAATAAAAATGATGTCAATGCTATTTTATGCATATATGAGTATGAGGTTATGCTTTTAATTATGTTTTTCGTGACTATTATTATAATTATTTACATATGTTCATATCTATTATTGTGTGAGGTGTTGGCTGTTGGCTGTTTGGTGTTGGGCGCCCGCCATTTGAGTCATAATCTATGCTCTATATTGCATAATCTCTACCACAACAAATCCGAAGCCAGCACCACTCGTCGTCCATTGATCATATTTCACGCTTGCTGACGCCGAGTGTCCATTTTTAATGATGATAATGACGCTGATGATTTCTACACATGGCTTTGTATTTCGCCCGCGCAGTACTTTCGTCAATTATGATTGGAGGCTGTGTGTGTGTATGGGTTGGTTTAAGTGTGTGAGGGTGTGAGGGCTTTGGCCCAGTTGATTGCCCGACTGTGAAATCTATCTATCCATAAACAATAAGCTAATGATCACGCAACTCTTAACTCTGAACTCTTTTTGTAGTTGCTTAGCCTGGTCGTTGTGTGCTGCGTCCAGGCTGCCTTAAGAGCACCCGCCGAGGCACGCTCTGCCGAGCCAGGTGCCGCCGATAAGCAGGCATCAAATACTGGTGTACTTGAATCCGTGCTTCGAGGCAATGGGAAGAGTCGTCAATCACGCTGCGTTCGCTGTTATGAGGATCGATATTATGGCAGCAGCAGTGGCAGCGATCGTTATGGTGGATACTCAAGTCGAGCTGGCGAGGATCCTCGTAGTGCCTGGTATTACTCCTATGATCGATACGATGATCGCGCAGGCAGTGGTCGTGATCGTGATCGCGATCGTGACTATGATCGTTACTACAGTCGCGATGATCGATATACACCACGTACCTATGATCGGTACGAGGGACGAGGCTTTGATGATTACTATAGACGTGGTTCCAGCTCCGGCTACGATCGAAGCCCTGCCGGTGGCTACGGCTCTGGATACTCGGGTTATGGCTATGATAGCAGGGATCGTTACTACGGTGATCGTTACACTGACACTTCACGGGGTGAGTAAGAATTAACAACTTGAACCCATTACTGTGATAAAAAACCAAATAATAATAGAAAAATAGTTTAAACTAAATAATTAATATTGTGTCGTAGATATGATATGAGATATATATAAGAAAAGGGTATAATTGCCCCAATAATATGCAGAAAGTAAGAAGAATTATTAACCGGAACACTTAATAGGTTCTGGATAAAGTTGGGCTTTCCGCACCGCAGTCCTTTGTCGCAAAAGGTTTTAATGTCGCAATGGCTTTTTATGATTCCTGCCACTTATAGAAATCCGAATTTCACGCTCATTAAAATTCGGAGAACGGTTCGATAATCGTTTTTCATATTACAGTCAAATTAAGAGGTTATATACCTACATAAATATGTAAATGTTGAAGCCTTTAAGAATCGCTTGCATGCATATAGACGAAGCACCAAACCCAGTTAACAATACTCATGTTTTTTTATCTAAAATGTAATTATGATTTCTTAATAATGTTTTTGTGATTTCAGATCGTTATAGCGACCGCTCCCGTACCGGCTATGACAGATATGATCCGTATGACCGCTACTACTCAAGGTATGATTTTCGCAACTATCGTCCATGGGATGAGACCTACAGGTATCGATATCCTACTATTTCAGTTTTCGATATATTATAGTATAAAGATTATTTGTGTCCGCTCGTTTGTTTGTACTGAATGGTTGTCACTGCTAACACTATTTCTTGCTCTTTACATACAACACAACAACTACAACAACAAAAACAACTACAACAACAATGTCTAATACTACAACACGAAACATCACAACAACAACAACAACAAATGAACTCTGGAAACTCCACGCTTGGATACTTAATGCACCACTCGCTCACCCACCCGACAACCCAACCACCTAACCACCTACAAACCTCAACTTTTCCTGTGCTCTCCCGTCTTCTATCCTTACAATTTACTTATATTGCACCTATCCGCACCCAGAGGTCAGTCGGGTTTTGATAATTCGGGCCGTGGCTATTATTTTGCGGGCGATGATGATGATCGTCGATCCGCTGCGCAACCGGTCTACGGTCGTGAACGCAACTCGGCCACCCCCTGCGGACATCTGATCAGCAATTGCCCATATGGAGATCGTGGAGGCACCAAGGTTTCCTCCTCGGGCATCGAAAGTGAAGGCTATCGCGGTGGCCATACCAGCGTCATGGGCGAAATGGGAAAACCAAATGGCTCAGGCAGCTGGACGTACCTGGGTGATCAGGATAAGCAAACCTCACGTGGGGGTGGTGCAAGTAATGGCAGCGGCTCTACATCTGCTGCTGGTAGTAGTAGCTCCAGTGCCGGTAGCAGTATCAGTCTTGGAGGGGGTGGTCGGGACAGGGAGCGTGATGCACAGAGGTAAGTTGCAGTGGGTGCAGCCAAGCAGCATGCAAACCACATCAGCTAAAACCCAGCCAGTTTATCATGCGTTGACCCAGACCCACTTTGAAAATCTGTTTAGTACCGTTTAGCATAAGGCGTATTGCAGAACTGTATAAATTATTAAGATAGGCTTGCTCTCTTGTCGCCCCTTGTAGCTCTTCCTATGGTGGCCGACCACGCCCTCTAGGCGGCAGCTATCTGTTTGATCGGGACAGCAATGCCGTTCCAGAGAGCCCCACAGATGGCGCTAGCTCCAATAATAATGGTGGTGGTAATGGAAGCGCCAGCATGCCAGCAGCTGCGGCTCAAACGGCGGCCAAGCCAAACGAGTCCCAGGACCTTATTGGCCGGGATAAGCAGAAGGCAATGTCGTAGATAACCCAAAGTTGGAAAGATCAGGAGCGGAAGCGGTAGTCGCAGCAGCCGCCTTGTAGGTGTGGCCTAACTTAATTTCTTTAATATTTATGTGTAATTCCTAAGCAGACAAAATATATGTATGTATCCATATAAACATATTTATGTATGTGCAAGCCTTCCACGACATTCACTTTGCTCAATAAACAAAATTCAAAAGATTCTCAACAAAACCGTTATTAGATGTTCAAATAAAACACAAAAGTTTCAATAAAAGGTACAATTTATTTTAATATTAATAATGTTAACGCTCTGTGTACATATGTATGTATGTATTATTGTTTGTTATCAAAGATAAAAAGCTTATGAAATACTATTTAAGTGAAGCCAGTTACAAAGAAATCGGAATTCGGCTTTACCTTTTATTAAAGTTACAACTTTTCACCAAATCAAAATATTATAATGAAAAAATTATACAAATTATTATTTCATAAAGAAAAACAAATAAATTTGTAATCGAAAAGAACAAAATATAAGAGAAGAAAATAAAATATTTTATAAACAAAAATGCAATAAAAAAATAATCTTTAAGATATAAAGATGAATGAAAAAAAGTAACTACATGAAACGTATTTATAACTTAAAAAAAAAAAACAAAAAAAAAATCAAATATATAAAAAATATTATACAATAATATAAAAAAATTATATATAAAAAAATGTAAAATAAATATAAAAAGGGGAGAAGTTATTTGTTATTATAAAACAAATAAAAACATATGACGCGCAAAAAAAAATCAAGATAATAATAAAGTTATAAATAAAATAACTAAAAAAAGTAACTACATAAAAAGTATTTATAACTTAAAAAAAAACACACAAATATATATAAAATACTAAACAATAATAAAAAAAATTATATATAAAAAAATGTAAAATAAATATAAAAAGGGGAGAAAAACAAATAAAAACATATGACGCGCAAAAAAAAAAAAGATAATAATAAAGTTATAAATAAAATAACTAAAACTTTAATTTAACATAAATTTTCGATTATAACAATAAAAATGGATAAACAGACGCCAAATTATTCAAATGAAATAAAAAGGGTTTACCAAAATTAAATAATTTAATAACATTGTATAAACAATATGTGGAACTTAAGTCATGATGAAATATAAATTGTTTGAAATCAAATTAAAAAAAAAAAAACATAAATACACCAAACTGAAAATAGCTTACCAATTTCTTTTATTAATTGTTGCTTTTTAACTGAATGGAAAATATCATTAAAATTATAATGTAAGACGCGCAAAAAAAAAAAAAATCAAGATAATACTAAAGTTATAAATAAAATAACTAATACTTTAATTTAACACAAATTTTCGATTATAACAATAAAAATGGATAAACAAACGCCAAATTATTCAAATGAATTAAAAAATATAAAATATCATGTACATAAAAAAAACAAAACAATTAACAGAATATTTATCAAGTTAAAATCATTAAAATATAAATATAAAATTATAAATTGAAACTAAATTTAACACAAAAATAAATAAGTTATAATAATTTCAAAATAAAAACAAATAAATTTAAAAATTCAAAACAAAGAAAGTTTTAATAAATTAAATATATAAATTTAATAAATAAAAAAAAATATTGTAAAAACATAACAAATAAACAATTAAGAAATTTTCAACTAAAGATATAATTTTTAAAAAAATATTAAAAAATGTTAAAGAAATAGTAAAACAAACATAAAAGCAAATTATATATGTAAATAAAAATATAACTTACCAAATGATAAATGCAAATAAACCCAAATCGATTTGAAATGAACCTCTTGGAACAAACTTAGATTATTAACAACTTTTTTTTATAACAAAACACGCTTGCTATTGGCAATATACGTTGTTAAAAATTTCTCGATTTTACATTTGAATATTTTTTTGCTTAATTATAGGTATTGATATTTTTTTGATGGAAACTTTTAACAAGGATATTGTTAGACCAACAAATTTATAGCTTTTCTAACGAAAGATAACAAAAACGTAAATAAAACAGAAGAGAAAAAGAAACAAAAAAGGCACAAAAAGGGTAAATGGAAGTGATTTAGTCCTTAAGCAAATTACATTTCCATAATGTTATGTGTATATGGATAAGCATGTAATTAGCAAACTAGAAGCTGATCCGATGGTAAGAGTTTCCTGTTTTGCGATTAACGGTCTGTTTGATTTTGTTAATGGTTTTTAATCATTATAGTATTTGATTATTTTGTTTTATTTTCCGGTACAACGATGTTTTAATGCAAAGTTTAGTTTATGTTCTTTTTTTTTCAATAAATTTTATAGTGTAGTATTGTGTTCCAAAGAGATTTAGTTAATAGCAGAGTAGTATAGAAATATCTTGATTAATCTATTCCTTTCAATCTTAATAAGATCCGTTTGATTTGTTTTAATTCGTTTTTTGTCGGTATTTTTGTTTGGTATTGTTCTTTAAATAATTTTTTTTGAATTCCATACTATTTAAATCGGTATTCTTTTGTATGTTGAAATCATCGTTTACGTCAAGCTGTTGATAATAATTAAAAATGGTAATGAAACCATTTCTTTTTGGTTTTACTTTATTGTAGATTCAACTTACCAATTGAGTTTCTCTGAGTATTTCATTTGTTTTGAGCACACTTTCTTAATAACTGCAATTGTTTGATTTTAATTTTAATACGCCGCCACCAGAACCCAAGGACCCAAGTACCAGTGGCGGCTTTATATACTCAAAAAATATTTATATGTATTTTTCTCTTTCGATTCGTTGATGATCTTTTCCTTGCAAGACTACAAACTGAACTGTCTCGCAACGTTGATCTGTTGCAGTATTTATAGGCTGAAAACAAAAAAAAAAAAAACAACCACCACCAAAAGTACAATAAAACGGGCAACAATTGAAAAATACTTTTGCACGAAATTAAAAATTATGCGACCCAGAACGCAGGCGTGCCCCTAGTTTGCTGGTGCTCTGCGTTCCTTCGGGTCATAGCAGTGGAATAGGGTTCATGATACACAAATATGTTGTAGTTGTAGCATGCATTGAAATCGTTATGTTATGTTTATGCTGGTATGCGATCCCAAGAGTTGTCAAGTGGTGGTTCTGTTGGTGGTGGTGGATAACAAATGCCACCACCATTAAGATGTATGAGAAGTTTTCTGTCTGCTTTTGTTATGGGTGTATGGGAACTGCGGAACGGCAACCAGTTGATATATAGTATATTGGAATGGATTTCCTTGAATTTGCGCAATCTTTTTAATTTTCTCACGCTAAAACTTGAATTTTTAAGTAACTCGAAAGGGAAGTTTTTTTTTTTGTTTAGTGTATTTTGGCAATATATTATAGAAACACTTCGGGGGTTGCTGCGGCTGCGTTAGACAGTTGGCTACTGGTGGGCAGCCGTAACTGACTATTAAAATGCTGGTATACGGTATAGCTACCATTGAATGCGGGTCATGCTGCGCAGCTAAAGGGGGCAAAGAGAATGTGTGGCAGCTGCTGCCTACAAGCAATCAATGGTATTCGGCAACTATTGTATTACTCCTAAGTATTTTACAGATAAGCCCTGACGCTTGCTGGGTCCGTCTGCCGATAAGAGTTTTAATCAGTTGACGGCAACGATAACAAAAACCGAAGCAATTGTAGGTCGCACAGGTAAACAGTTCGAACCCGGCTGTTCAATAGTTAAAATCATGTTACACAGCTGAGTTTTCCTTAAAAATGTTTCGTTTTTCGTACCGTCCAAAGATAACACATTTTATGTTTTTAGTTTTATTTATATATCTATACTTACTGATCGAGCATTCATTTTTACATGTAAGTGGTTTTTATTTTTACTACGAATTGTCCTCTTGGGAAACGTTTTGCATGTTTTCATGCAAAAAGATCGAGAAGCTGATACTTTCCGTAAAATTGATAATGCTAAACCGAATAAAATGCTGTGATTATTAAATATAAGAGTGGTGTTAGTAATTAGTGTTTAAGGTATCATGGACCAATTCAATACACTTACTTTTACGCATTACTTGGGTCTATAAATGTCAAGAAGGGGGTAAAATGGATGTTCTTGGTTGCAAAGCAATTATCCGTAACATAAAAATAATAATAATAAAAATAATAATAATAATAATAATAATAATAATAATAATAATAATAATAATAATAATAATAATAATAATAATAATAATAATAATAATAATAATAATAATAATAATAATAATAATAATAATAATAAAAAAAAAAAAAAAAAACGTGTTATAGTTCTTCAAATAATTTTTAACAATTTACACACATATTTTTCTAAAGAATATGATAATTGTTTGTATATATTATAGGTACTTTGATGACATTTGTCTACTCCGCAATAATTACTAATAATTTAAATAAATCAAAAAGTTTACTAAACGAGTATGTTGTATATATGTACACATATAAATCTGTACAATAATTTTTCATTTGGATAATAAAGACAAATGCTTTGGAATATATATATCTTGTTTATATATGTATATAGATAGATATTGTATAAAGTCTTACATTTGGCGTGTAAAAATAGCTTAAATTTATAATTCCACGAAATGTTGTGACTCACACACACATATACATATACATATATACAAACACATATGTATACAAGCATTTAGTGGGACACTCCAATCATCAAACAATATATACAATTAAGAAAGTCGACTCATGTTGAATTGAAGTGCGTTAACATGGGTCACCCAAACAAAAAAAAACACACACACACAAGCACCTACCAAACCCCCACACAGACGCACACAGTAATCGGAAAAATTTGCGCTGCGTCGACGCTGACGACAGCAGAGGCGCTAACGTTGACCGCCTGGTGATGACGCGTTGTCACAGTCGCCAATGGCGCCAGTTTCATACGAAACGTACGTTGATTAACTTGTTGCTTACGCGTCCTTTGCCCCAAACACTTGTTGTGTCTCTCTTGCTCTCTTCTTCTTGCTGAGAGTATGTGTGTATTTAGTGTGTCAGTGCGTTTTTGTGTGTGTGTGTATGTGTGTGTGTCAGAATCATTTGCGTATTGCGGGCGCCAACAATTGTCCGTCCTTGTTTGATCCTTGTCTCGCCATCTCGATTTCAGCTAAAAGCCGCACAAAAACACTAGCAAAAATACAGTTTTACTTAGTTTAAAAACGCGTTAAAATTATAACTTATTTCAAACAGATAAATGACATGAGCTGAAAGTGACATGCACTTTTTTTGTTTAATTCCTGACGAAAACAATCAAAAATTGTTATTGGTTAAGTTCTTTAAAAGAGGTGCAAAAAGTACCCGTTTTTAATAGGTTTGCGGCAACATCACATATAAAATAAAATATTATTTTAAAATACGATTTGTCTGAACCTAATTGGGGTTTTTTTTGTACATCATTTTTGATCTGTTCAAAAATCTTTAAAATTGATTTAAATACTTACTTATATAGTATACATATATAAAAAAGTATCATACAAAAGTGAAGTCTTTGGATATTGTAGTTTTTGCGTCGTTTTGTTGCAATATTTGAACAAACATTAAAAAAACCCAATATATATATCTTTGAACATCATATTCACCCAGTGTCATTTTGTGATATTAGTATTGTGTCATTGTTTCGAAGAAGTTTGCCGATAAATATTTTGGGTCAATTGTTATAACGACTATTTGCTAGATAGTACACTTAGCTGTTGTGGTTGGCACTAAAGAATACTAAGGCCGGGGTGATGATGATGACACTGAAAGGCGCGACAAGTCTAGTTGTTGGCTGTAAAAGGCCCCTTCTACCCCCTACCCTCTTCGACCCACGCACCCCTTCCAAACCCTGCGTCCGCTTGTTGTTATCGTTAATCGATGGGACGCCCATCAACAATACTAAAAGCAAACAAGCAACAGGAGCCGCTTTGGGGTTGGCTACGCTACGCTAAAGTCAACGTAAACGTCAACGTTAACGTCAACGCGAACGCGAACGCGAACGTCAACGCCAATGCTAGCGTCAACGTCGACGTCGACGTCAACGTCAACGTCAACAGAGGCAACAACTAGCAACTGGCAACTGGCAACTAGCGACTGGCGGTGGCGACTCCTGAGCAGCATGACACTTGTAGTCACGAGTAGGCAGCTTGGCGCACAAGTCGTCGCATATCTGTAATTCTCACCTGGACACCAGCTCTACAGGGCTACGGGTCAGCAGGATATCCAAAAAATCGAAAATAAAAATATAGAAAAAAAAGGTGTTACGGCTGCGTGTAATACTCAAGGTCGCGTATTTGGCTCAGTTCGAGTCGAGTCGAGTCAAGTCGAGTCGAGTCAAAAACAAAATCAAATAATTAAATTAAAAATACTTTTTATGCATAAACGTATAGAAAAAACAAAAACATATAAATACATACATACATACGTATGTATATAATAATTTATTAAAAATGCTTGCAGCCCAAGAGAATCGTTTTCAATATGTTTACTTTACGCTCTCTGGACTGGTGGCCTGCACAATGTTAATACTCTTCTATATCTCCATGCGCACGACTATTGTGAGTGCTCATCTCTATATTTGTGTGCGTGTGTGTGTGTGGTGTATAAGTGTGTGTTGGTATCTCTAGATAATATATTCGCCTACTTTTACATTGTAGAATGAACGCCTGCGCGATGATCTTAAGGTTCTTCAACGCCAACTAATTTATGAAAAACCGAATCCACATTGGAACTACAACAACAGTTGGCGTCGCATCGGAAATGAAAAGTTGAGGCATGAAATATACTCAGCTTACTTTGATACGCGCACAGATATAATAGGTCAGTTAAAGAAGTCGTTATGTTAAAAAGTTCCCTTTGAAAAGATGCTGGCAAACTTATTTTAAGCTTGCCTAACACTTCGATAGTTCGACTTTTAAATATATCTTCTCCTCCACTTGTTAGATAATGTGCTACTGGATGAGCACCAGGTAACGATTGGCTCTCTGCGTGTCTTTGCCATTTTGCCCGAAAGACTTCGAGACTCGCGATTGAGCTGTATTGTCCGCTATGCGGACTTTAGCAGTCATGAGATTGTGGCTGAGGAGGCAGGTGCCATGCACGATGTGCACAATAATAGTTTTGCGGCATGGAGCATCATGTGTCCGTTGCACGTGCGCAAAGAGACTCCAGTGAGGCTGCCACAAGCTTTGGCAATAAGTTATGCCTCCAATCGACTAAGTCATCTAAGTCCCAGTTACGTGCAAATCAGGTAAGCAAACACAAAAAATATAGTAAATACTTAAGATAAAACAAGTAAAAAGCGAGTTTATCAAGATAGCTGGACAAGTCGATATCCTAAACCTTTGACCGTTCGAAATGAGATCTTGATTTTGATCTAATTTTGGTTAAACAATTTTTAAGTTTTCCCAACAAATGCGGTCACTCCATCTTAGAATTCCCGTTCTAAACAAATGGAACACAAGGTGTGGAAGGTTAGGGCTTATGTTTTTTTAAAAACTATTTTTTTAAAGGACGTAAAGAACTATTTTCTTACCAATTTTAGGGACTTTAGCAATTAAAATGTTAGCAATATGTGTTATCCGTTTGCACCTCAAGGGGCATTGAATTTTTGTCTGTGGTATCCCACCCCTATTTTGTACTTATGCTGAAGTAGAAAGCAATAGACACGGAAAGAAAGCCTGGGGAATACAATAGCAATAGAATCTTTACTTCGGGAATCAGATTAAATAAAGAAACCTTTTGTTTTTCTGCATTGCATTGAATACAACCTGAATAGTTAATAATTAGCTTTTAACATTTGTTTGACAGCTATCCACGGAACATGTCAGTTATGTTTGGCAAATCGCGACCCACAATTTCCGTTTGTGTCGGTCCACTCCAAGAGAACTACTCGAACGTATTGCGCCTGGTAGAGTTTGTAGAGATGTATCGGCTGCAGGGAGCTACACACTTTTACTTCTATTACGTGGAGGCTAGCGAGGAGGTGCGTCGAGTTTTGGCCCACTATCAGCAGCTGGGATTGGCCGATGTGTTTGAATGGAATGTTCAGGGACATCAGCAGGATTTGCATTATGCGGGAATTGTGGCACAGTTTAACGATTGCGTTTATCGTGCGAATGTGGTAGACAATCATCGGTATGCAGCTGTTGTGGATCTGGATGAGGTGCTCATGCCACTGAAGCACAACTCCTTGGCTGATTATCTAAGGCAATGCGATGAGGGTCGCACATCGGGCTTTGTCTTTCGCAACGTCTTCTTCTATCGACGTGATAGCAACGATAACTTCAATGCACCAGCTCACATCATGAATCGGCTGCTCTACACACAGTCGAAAGTGAGAAGAACTTTGGAGGTTATGCCTGCCTATATGCGTAGCAAAGTGGTGGTCAATACAAGATCTATTGTTGAGATGGGTAATCATCAGGTTTATCGCTCCGCACCTGGCTTTGTGGATCATATTGTGCATCAGTCGGTGGGACTGCTCTTCCATTATCGCGACAAGTGCATCAACTGCAAAATGGTTCTCATTGTAGACTATACGGCCAGACGGTTTGGTTCTTTGCTCTTCGATCGCGTTGATGACACTTGCCTGCAGGTCTTCTTGGAGCATCGTGGCATCTGTTCGTTTGCGTAGCCCTAGCCAATTGGCTATCGCCTCGTTGCCTTATCGTTGCCAGCGTTAACGCCCACCAAAATGAGTCGAGCTGATCGCGGAAATTCGGATACAGTCTTGTGCTGTCTGCAACATGCTTAAGTTCTGTTCGCTGAGACGCGGTGCATCGACTCCGCCGCATCCACCACCGCTGCCCGCCAAACGTGTGTCCAAAAGTGTATGACAGGTTTTATTTTTCTATTATTTGTCTACTTAATAAAATGTGCTTTAAGTTATAGCAACAAAATAAAAACAGCTGCTACCGAACTAATAAATGTGAAAATAATAATAAAAAAAATGTAATAAGTTAAAAAAAAGAATTTCGTAACGTTTTTGAAAGATTTTTGTCAAAAAGAATCGACAATTATTAAACAAGTAATTCAAAATACGTATACTTGTTCTAGGTCCGACTTATGTATTTGGACGATCAGAAAGTCGATCAAAGAAATAACATAATACTTCTTCTTCCTTAAAATAAATGCGATATTTTCGAACAGTATCTCTGAATTAAGCCAATGTAAACGGTTCAAAAATGAATTAGAAATATTATGCTATTATTTTGGAGAGCATTATAAAATTGATTCGATTTAACCTTTGCAGTCATCGCTACGCCTGCAGGATGTCGCCATAAGTGATGCGCAGCTTTTGAGTGTGCTTAAAGCACAGCGTGAGCGAGGTCCTTTGATATTGACACTCAGCAGGTAAGCAAGATATACTTAGCCTACATTTAAAGCAAAACAACAACAGGGAAAGTCGAGCGTAGCATTTTGTTAATTTTTGAGAGCTTGCAGCGTAACAGCCGCAACAAAAAATCGAATAAAAAGTCAACCGGAAACGGAAATGAATGCGTGTCGCTATTGTGGCACGCCATTTATGCGTCGCAAAACGCAAACTCAACAAAATGGCGCAGCAGGTAAGCAGCTTTAAGTAGCTACATAGATGGAATAGCAAACAGTTAACCGCTTAACAGCATGCTTTGTACATAATCTTAGATAATGTTATAGTGTGAACTGTTTTGACTGTTTTCTTCAGTTGGTTTCGTTACATTCAACGGTTTTTAAGGCAAAGGATAACTTATACCCAGACACTTAATACAGATCAAATAGATATTTAAATTGACATCCTTATTCCATATCCCCCCACTACATTTGATATCCCACTCTATTGTATTGTCCCTATGCATTGGCAATCCTTGACAAGTATCGGACTGCAGCTTCTCTACAACCCTGACAACTAATGCCTGTCTAGTGGCATTACAAGTGTGCTCGTGCCTCGTCACATTGTCATGGAAACCTAAGAACCATTCCGCCTCACTCCAATACCTTCAATACCCTCAATACCCCTGGCGCAGCAATAATGCCATAAAGTCATCGCTTTTTGTTTTGATTTTGCCTCAGCCGCTGCGTGTACTTATTTCTAGCATTTTAATCCAATGTGTTCATGGCGCCCATTTCAGCTCTCAAACAAAAACAAACCATAACAAAAGCTGAAAAACAGAAACATACTCGATAGTGCTACAATAACTGTCAACTGTCTATTTGCTGTCTCGCTGCTGCAGTCGCAGAACTGACCCGATGACCCCTTGCATCAAATTTATATGTATGTACATTCGTAGTATATATGTATATGCATACATTTATTTACTATGTAGAGAGTAGGGTATAAAAACAAATGAGGAAAAGTACGCCACTGTTAATGCTGCCTGTTGGAGCTTGACGACGCATTTCTGACAATCTATGAATCAAATGGGGAAGTATCAGGAGACATTATAGTAGTGGACATTGCGAGTGGGGCAAAGCCTTAAGCCAGCAACAGGCGAAATATATACCCTACAATGCAAGGAATGGGGTATGGTCATACAGTTTCTCTCTTGGAACACATTTTTACTTTGATTACCAAACTCAAACTTAATCTTTTCAATCCACACAGTTTGTACTATGCAGTTGTTGTCATATATAAAGATAAACTATATGTATATGCCATTTAAAAGTGTATAATTAATTCATGACAAGAATGCATTAATATAGTAATAAGTTAATTCTGATGTAATAATAAATTATAAACAACCCAGGAAAGCAACAAGAAATAAAAGAAACAACTTGATGTGCAACTGACATTTGAAAAAAAGTTTAAGTTTCTACAATGTACTAGCATCTAATTTAAAGAAGTTTTTCAGAATGTTGAGTTTTTGTCCAAAATAAGTTTTCTTCAAGCTTAATAAAGTTAAATTTTATATATGTTTCGACCTGATTTACAATACAGCGTTGAGTAAAACATTTTTTATTATGTTTGTCAATAACTTCTCGAACAACCCAAACCATTGAAAATCACCCACAATGTGTGGCTACGATGTGATCATTATGAGACTCACAGACCCTAAACCAGATGCGCACATGTACAAGCATTCAAAGTCATATTCTCAAATTTGTACTCGTAAGTGTACTCACATGATTATGACCATTTGTTTGAGTATCCCTAACTCGTACATATGTACATATGTGTATGTACATTTGTCGTTTGTTTGGGTTCTTTTGTTTTGGCATGGACAGCGCAGTCAGTTGGTTCTGGGCAAGCGCATGATGTGCAGAGACATGTGGCAAAACATGCTTGTCTCCTGTCTCTTTCCTTCACTTTCCACTTACAGCCCCACCTCCAGCTCCGCACCCTATTTTTTTTTGTGTGCATCTGTGTGTGAATTTATGCATACAAATTGGAAAATATCGGATCTGTGGTTCGTGCCCTCCAAGCGTAGAGCGCGCTGTATCGAAGCAAACAAAACAGAAAAAAACAAAACAACAACAAAAACAAATCGTCAACAAGTCACGCCAAAGCTTATGCCAAAGCTAAAGCCGGCTAAAGAGAAGCAGCTCCCAGAGACCAAAGCAAAAAACAACCAGCGGCCGGCAGCTGGCGCAGAGACTGAGATAGAGAGCAATAGCACCCACCACTTGCGCCGCCAACGCCGCAGTCAGCGTTGGCAGCAACAAGTCAACGTCAGACTAATCAAAAAGCAAGTCACAGTGGCTCGAATACTGATAAAAATTCAGACAAATTTGCATGCTGCTTAAATCTTGGATAGTAACAATCTCTTTAATATTCGGGTAACTGATTAATGCATACAAACATATTTGGCGTCCTTCATTTTAAATCCCCTACATTGAAATTTTAAACTTTTTTAATAGAGAGATATTCGTAGTAAGCTACTCCAGAAGAAACCCAACTACAATATGTACAATAAATAATAAAAATTTGATGATTTAAGGTGCTTTTAGTATTTTAATTGCCTACAAATTTATAGATTATAGGTTGTATTAATTAAAATTTGTTAAAAGAAGAGTTTCTTGAAAAACCCACCTATTTTGCTTTTAATTTTAAATAAGTACTCAAAAATACTACTAAAAAATATTACAATGCGTTTATATAGATTTTTTTGGTTGGACTAAACATTTTTGCGACATGTTAATCATTTGGGGACCACTGTGCTTTAGAGACTTTGCTCTGTCGCTGCCAGCGTGCACGTCGCTGTCGTCAAATACGCCGTTGTTTTGTGCTATACGATACCGTAGGCCCCTGCTATTTAGTTACTACAGAAGTTTTGCCAAGTCAAGTTGTCGGCGTGAGTGCGAGTTAGAATTTTTTAGTGTGTGAGTGAGTGCGAGAGCTATTCTTTTGCGAACAACAACAACAATAGCAACCGTTGGATGCATCAGCATCGCAGCATCAACTCAAGCCAGTATTTAACAGTTAGGACGCGCGCGAGAAATTCTTTCAGCAGAGAAATATTACTTGAGCCTATCGAAAGTCCCCTCAACCCGTTACCTGTTACCCACTTCCCATTTAACAGTTACCAGTTACCGATTTGCAAGTACGCGTGTGTTTACTCGAGTGTCATATGTATGTATATGTATATGTGTCAAAAGTGCAGCAGCAGCCAAAGGCATATCCAACGTCAACTATAACGCATACTCTCTTTGCCACAAGCACAACGTGAGTTTTTATTTTGAATATACCCCCTCCCCCCTTTTATTTTGTTTGCCATTAATTAAGCTTATCAAATTAGACCACAAATTGCGAACGCAAAGATCAAAGTTGTGTTTTATTTTTCTTTTGTTTTGTTGGTGTCTGCGTCTTCTCTTTCGTTCATTTGATGTTAGTGTGCCAATAAGTGTTTAACCTAGAGGAATCATAACTGTGCTACAATGTCGTTGTAGAAGCACATAAAACTGTTATACTACGTGCGGGTCCATGAAAAGACCTTTGATAAATTGAAAATTCAAATGCAAGTGCGATAAGCTTTTTGTTTTTGGGATTATTTAATATCGTTAAGATATAAAATTAAGGTATATATGAAATGGTTAAAAAAATATTATCACACATACATATATTTACCAATTATATCCGACCAAAAATGGCATTAAATTGTGCCTGGCCTCTATTTGAAAACTGATCTAGATAAATGTTGTGTGTGCAACATGTCCATGTGTGTGACTGATTTTTAATACGTTTTAAATTATACTGTACGGGGTTGTTTAGGGCAGCTTTTGGTCATAGTTCAATTAAGATTTTAATGACCGGATGTTTGGGGCATGGCATGCAAATGAAGTTTACACCAACAGCGCAGGTATTTTGCTTTGGATTTTTTCTTTTGTTAGTAGAGAAAACATTTTCATAACATTTTATTAGTGAAATTACTTTATTAATTTTTTAGCTGTCACAAACAACTTTCAATAAATCGCGCATACGCGCATATATAATTCATACGCACTGTGCGCCCACAGTCAAGGGAATGTCATTATACCTAATATTATTATTATTTATTCTGCCTTTGTTTACGACAACAACAATAAAGCAACAAACACTGCGACATGGCACACATTTTGATAACACACTTGCCATACGTAAAAGCTTTTAAGTTTCTTTTTTTATTCACGCTTTGTACCTAGTACGCTTTAATTTGTCTAGAGTGATATGTGTGAGTGCGTAAAACCAAACCGTAAACCAAAAAAAAGTAGAAAATACTCTTAACCTGTGTTGAAGTCTTTTTAACGGGCATAAAAATTAAAATAAGCCTACACTTGACCTTGCTAAAAATAGAAAATTGTAAATTTCGATATCTTCTATAGTCTTTTCGTCCAAAGAAGCAGTCTCAGACCTATTGGGTAATGTCGCGGCTATCGTGATAGCTTCTTCCAAACATTTCTCGCCTACTCCAGCATGCACCCTTATGAACATATCAGACCTTTAAGGAAGTAATTTTAGATATATTTCACTTTTGGCACAAGATTTACAACCGCAAACCCTCTGTCTCAACGTTATTGTCGCCTGACAGTTTAATTAATCTCGAATACAATTATGCAACGATTTGTCTGCACATAAACGAGCAGTTGTTCCACTGTCCACCACGAATTTTTACTGAAATTATCTTTATTAATCGAAACAGCAAACATTGAAAGCGACGATGGGTTTTTATTACGAACAGCATTTTATATTTGGCACGTCCTTTTTCGAACTGTCCGTTTTGCAATGGTTTCACGCACAAAAAAAAAAGAATGCTTATTGTCATAAATCGCATTTTGTTCCATCGCACCATTTGCGTTCTATGTTAATATACTGCCTTTCACTGACCACAGATCAGAACAAACGCTTTAGTTTTCCCTATCAAGTTTCTCTATTGTGTCTTTTTTTTTTAAAAAACTTAGATTTTTCCGTTTTTTGTCTTTTTGACTTACACGCGCAGTTTTTTAAGCTGCCTGGAGGTATAACCGATTTATTAGAGATTAAGAAGTAAATACAGTATACATACATAAGTATGTGTGTGCTTCAAGCGCTGGGAGCCAAACTTAAGCAAAGGGAATAGGGAAAAAAATATTTCAATGATATGTATGTATAACAAAGACAGAGAATAGACATAAGCTTGTACATTACATATAATTTAATATAAATTTACTAATTTATTAAACGATTCGCAATTTTTCACTATATTCTTAAATCTACCAGATCATAAGTGAAGTTTGGATCGATAATTTTAAGGGATATAAATTTGGTTTTAGCACTAAACAACACCTAATGCTCAAATTTCACTCCGTTCGACCGAAGTTTTTTCTTTTCATATTGATTTGACCCATTTTTGGAAATCGATTGATTTTATACAGAAATTTTATTTGATGCAAAGATAATTTTTGAATAGTTTACAAATAGTTTACCTATTGCATCGCATGAGTCACAGAACAAGTAAATAATTATTCTTTTATGCTTCACGTCCAATTGTTGTTGCTTAATTAAAGCGACACTTGGCCTAGACATTAAGCTTAGTGCCCCGCCCCAGGTAACCAAAAACCACAACAATGTCGCTATGAGAATTGAATTAAATATGAAATGAATCGAAGAGAGTTAAAGTGCCAACGGCCATCAGCTTTTGAATGTGTTTGGACTTTTTTTTTTTTTTGTTTAATGCCATTGACCGTTAATTTTTGTTATGGATTGTTGGGGTAAAACCACAAAGTGGCAGCCACAGCCAACCGATTGGGTCAGTTTTAGCCATACAAATGGAAAATCTGAGAGCTGTTGCTGCTTTTTGGGAGTACTTCTTAATAATAATATTGTAATTGATAATATTCACTATCGATTAGTAAAGTAGACGTTCCCTTTTAAGCAAACGAAAAAAAAAAACAGAAGAAGGAACAGCAAAGGCGTTTTTAATAGGTCTTACAAGAAAAACCAGTTTAAAAGGCCTAAAGGCGTATTTCAGGGGTGTGGCGTTCAAGCTTGTAACAAAGGATATTGAATATGTCACTAACTGTCTTTGTACTCCAAATTTTTTAGTCTTTTTTAACATTAAACTTCTCAAGTTCCCCTTCCCAACAACAAACGGTGTAGGTTCCCATTTTCAATACCCGGTTGACGAATACAAAATTTGGTATTAGAGAGAAGCAACTGAAACGATTATTTAAGGCCTTTCATAGAGCCATAGGAATATGATTAAGCAAAGTAAACTTACGAAAAGTTGTTTAATGATTAATTTAATATATTATTATTCTAAGTATTAATGTGTAGATGCATGCATTGCGACCCAAAAGAGATCTATTCTGCCCCTATTTAGGCTAAGGCCGTTCCATGAGATTCAGCACCTGGACAAAGACAAAGAGTTTCTGGCTTAAAGCTTAAAATACAAACTATATTCAATACCGGAAACAAATACAAAAAGAATTTTGTTGAAAAATCAAATATTAGCTGGTGATAGAAATAATTCTCGTTCTTGATTATTAATTTTAGCTTGTGTGTTACCAGTTTTTTTTTTTTCCAATTTTATGGTTATTTCACTTGCCAAAAATTGCAAAAACTGGCATAAAACAAAGCGTGCTCTTTTGTTTTTGTGTTTTTTTTTTCTTATTTTGGCAAATGACTCAGAGATAGAAAGAGCGAGAGAGAGAGAGAGAGAAATTTCTTTAGTATATTTGTATACGTGTATTATTTAAAAGCAACGTATTTTTGGATAAGCTAAATGCGAAATAGATTTCATATGCAATTAGCATTCATTTGTTATCTATTATTGAACAAATGATTATTATTCTAATTCAAAATGTTGGGCGTTCTCCAAACGCCCAGATTTTCTTCTCTTTCGTTTTGTTTAGCGTTTTGCAAGTTATTTAAAGAGTTTCTTGCTTTTTGTGGTTCAGCGCAAATGCTTGATTAAATATTGATAAAAAAAATAGATTGTGTCTACGAATTCCACGAATTGGACAAGTAAACTACACAGCATACATATAAATACACAGAGATTGTATAACGTGTGCGTGTGTTTTTTTTTTTTATTATTTGTTTTTGCATGTCTGATAAGCTAACATTTACAATTTCTGCTTATATTTGATCAATTGTACTGCCAGAGGGACACTTTGCCAACTGAAAGGGTATACCACAGTCTATAATTTCCAAATGTTCTTACTTGTTTTATTTGCACATGCAATAATTTGATTGTGAAATGAAAGAAAAAAAATCAAAGAAAACCGATAAGTTTGCCCTCGTAATTGACGTTTAGAAAAAAAGTTCAGCGCTTGATTAATGAGCATTAATTGTATTTAACCCCTGTGAGCGGTTTGAGCGTTCTGCTTCGAGAGTTGGCGAAATCACTTCCAGCTGTTGGGTGGCAGGAATTGAAAGCTTTTTCCAGCTGTCGATTGGTTGGCAAAATGCCAAAATCTTCTGTTTGCTTGTACTAGGTGCTCAGAAAAATAGCTGGAATTTTTTTCAATCAGCAGAATGTTGAATACAATGAAACATTTTTTTGTTTCCTTTCAAAGCGCATAGTGTATACTCTATAAAGCTTAGTCAAAGCAATCTTTATCTTTAAGAATTGTTGTTGTATGTAAAACTTTGGCTTTGAAACTATTGAATATGGGAATAATTTACAAGCAATATGGATCACTCTTCTCTTTTCACTTAAAAAAGTTTAATAAGTTAAGTTAATAATATTTAGTGGTATTGTTGGATTTTAAACAAGGTTTTATTAACTTTATTCCATATATTTTGGTAAGAAATTGTACGGCTTACAGAGTTGTGGTGGAAATTATTTAGAGCGTTATCTCAATAAAATATTTGTGAAATTTTACTTGTTCTTATATTAATTTCATAATTCGGTTCTTCAAAATTTATATTATATCTGTATGTAAATATAAAGGTAAGCGCTCAACATAAAGTAAAAACATGTTTTTTGTTTATTTGACAAAAGTCGCATTCAATTTGGTTGACTTTTTCATAAGAGTATCATATATTGAAAGAGAAGCTTGCTATTGGTGAATGCGATTGATTTGGAATAGTAGCAGGAAATCGAACAGTGAGAGGGCGAGAGCAACAAACCGTGTGAGCTGCTGACTGAGTGTGAGTGAGAGGGAGGCAAAGAATATAATACATACAATAATTAGCTTTTGTGTTGAGCACAAAATCGCAATAGCAATAACAGCGAAAAAAAAAACAACAATATCAACAACAACAGGCAGTTAACAACTTTGGCGAACTTATCAGCGCAGCTTTAGTTGTTC
Organism: Scaptomyza caliginosa; assembly: GCA_035044725.1. NCBI lineage: Eukaryota > Metazoa > Arthropoda > Insecta > Diptera > Drosophilidae > Scaptomyza > Scaptomyza caliginosa. The sequence goes on from JAWNNR010000646.1 coordinate 187,928, forward strand.
TATGTTGTTGTTATTGTCCACGACCGGTACACAGTAAAGTGTATGGCAGCCGGGTTGCCAGGTGACAAACTGTTGTTGTTGTTGTTGTCGATTGCTTGCCGATTGTTGTCGTTTGCTGTCGATTTGTGTGAAGCTTGAAAAGCTTCAGTTGCCATTAGAACTTCGACTTTGACGTTGTGCGATCGCGAGTGTGTCTCGAAACGAAAGAAAACAAACAAAACAACAAAACCTAAACGAAAATAAAAGCAATTCATTGCGCTACACAACACTACACTCGTCGTTAGTATTTGAAACTAAAGCTATTTTTAGCATCCAAAAACACAGAGTGTGTTTATTTAGTTGTGTGTGTGTGTGTGTCTGCATGTGTGTTTGGCTTGTAACCGAAAAAACTTCTTCTGTCTAACGCAACGTGACAAAGTTTCGACCTTAATGTGTTTATTGTCTATATCTGTAAGCAAAAAGTGAGAGAAAGAGAAAGAGGCAAAGTAGGCACTTATAGGTGCTGTTGGGGGTAACAGGTTCATGGTTCATTTTGCCTTGTGAAATTGAATATTAAGCGTCAACAGTTTTTCACTTGGTCGCCAAAGTGTTGAGATCATTGTTCGATTTATAGCTACTTCACAATTTGTTATGCTAAGTTCTCTCTCTCTTTTTCTTCACTTATTCTCAACTGTTAGATAAGACAAGCACTAGCACCAATGATAGATATATCATGTACATACATATGTATTTTTGGTTGACAATTTAAAGCTGGTCACACTGTTCGCGCCCAAAAAGCACGCCACAATGCACAAACAGTCGTTGACCGGCATCAACCCTCCCTACAATGGGACCATTTTTGGGGCCTCTGAGTTTTGCATGTAGGTCCCAAAGATTCAGTGTGATTTCAGCACGTACGCGATGCATTGAAGAACGCGGCAAGCACACACAAAAACCAAAAAAAAAAAGCTACGTACTAAGAAAGACTGAAAGCAAACTGCAAATAGTATAATGTTTTTGAAAAAAGCCGACGAAATTGCAATTAATTGACTAGCAGCAGCAAATGTGGCGTTTTGGTTGCTTTTGATATTCGAATTTGCTTAACTTTTGTAATTTGCCGCCTTGCGTAGTTGACCTTACAGCGCTTACGCTGGCAGCGCTGCTAACTCTCGCTCTCGTGACGTCAGCGCCGCTGTTGACGTCGCTGTTGGTGGGTGGCTGTGGCTGCAAGCCATAAATTAATTTACAAAAAGAATTTTGTTTATGTTACGCCTGCCCAAAAGATGATGACAGTGTATGTGTGTGTGTGTAAAAAACAAATAGAGCTTTTGGAAAAAAAAGAATGAGAGACGCATACGTAAACAAAATCACAACAGCAACAAAAACAGATGCAGCACCAAAACTGTAGGCAAATGAAAAGGCAGCAACAACAACAGTTTACGAATATGCTTAAAAGCAATGTTAAAAATCGATGCTAATTAGCAACAAAAACAACAAGCAACAACATATCATAAGCAAATTTTAATGGGCCACATTGAATTTTTGAACACCCTGTAAATTCGATAAGAAAATTATAAATAAAGATGATATTTGGTGCTAGTATTTTTGAGAATTTAACAAGTTTGGGCTTAATATCTAACAACCTTCAAGTAAAGATGAGAATTGAATAACGAATCTATTAAACGTATTTATCTTTTTATCAGCAAGATATTTGCAAACAATTAGTTATACTGAAATCTTTTAGTTGATAATATCGATATTGCATAAAATAACAAAAACAAAATTAATCACAACAGATAAACAAACGATAATACTTAACAAGATAGTAAAAATAAAAAACACTTTTAGTAAACACAGAGAAGAAGAAGAAGAACACACACACAAAGTGATGTTTTAAACATAGCGGAAACGAGACCAAAGAAAATAAACAACTATATAATAGATGGTATTTGTGTCTATTTTTTGTCTGTTTAGCAGAAGGAAATTGACGACTTAATAGGTTTTTAATTAGGCATCAAATGTTCAAAAGTGTTTAGTGGTAAGGTTGCTGGTAGTAGTGGGTTGTTGGGCTTACCTTCATCTGCCCTACAATAACAGTCTTGTCACACTGTTCCTCGATGTTGTTGCATAATCTGCAATTCCCTGCCCACATTACAATTCATTTGCAACACGTGAACAATTCACACTTGTCTGTTTGTGCATTCGTTTCTCCCGCCACTCGTCGTCTGACACCTGACAGCAACGGATCACAGATCTATTTTACGCCCCATGATGAAGACGGAAAAAGAAAAAGATGAAGTAGAACTGGGAGAGGAAGATGTGTTTCAAGCTAAAGAAAGCAAGAAAATTGAAATCCATGAAGAGTACTTTTAAAAATAAATCAACGACTACTAACCGCATGGCCCAGTGGAACATAAATATATGTATATGTTTCTATATATATAGACTATATGTACTGTATATTTATATCTATCATGAAATATATATTCATATATATATGTAAGCCGGCACACTTTACCACTCGAAAATAATGCTTCAACTTCAACCCGTACAAATTATTCAAGTGTACACAAACAGCCAAAAAAAAAAAAAAAACACAAAAAACCCCAAATACAAAAACACACAGATTTTGAAAAAATCGGAAAATTCTATAAGTTTCTCACAGATACACACACACACACATGGCTGTAATTGAGAAAACAGAGAGCATTGAGAATATTTCTAAATTTTTTTTTTTTAAAGAGTCTTAACGTTTGGCTATAAAGTTTTACTATTCACAAAGCAATTAACAGAGTGGAAATGAAAACTTATTTATCTTTTTATTATTACTAAGGGACGGTGGTGTAACGGATATGCTAATAAGTATTACGCTTGAACAAGTAACGTTTAAGTTAAGTTGACATTTTCATTAATCATTTGAACTGAAATTATTGCCTCAATTTAATAACAACAGTATTGAACTAATTGTTCCCAAGTTTAAGAAAAAGAAGCTATAGATAAAAAGTTATTAAGCATGTTGTTAATATTTATATTTTACACTCACAATTCCAATGTTATTTTATTTAATGAATCGCATATAATTATATAATTAAACATGACATTATTTGGTAGCTGAAAAAACGGGAAGCGCAAAAGCATTCTGCCAAACAGCTCAATTCAGATATGTTTATAGCGTCATATATATAGATACATTTATTTTAGGTTTCTTTCTATCGTTTTTGTTGTCATTTTCTGGTATGTTTATGCAACATTTTTGTTTAAAATGCGCGTGTGCCGCAAAAACCAAGAACTTGACTTGACTTGGACTTTATTTTTTTATTTGCTGTTTATTTACATTTAAAAACTGTTCCGTGAGACAGCGAGCAGCGACAGGAACAACTTTGAATAAATACTACATTGCACAAGAGTTTTGCGCATTGTTTGTTTGCTTTGCGCTTACCACAAGCACGTTTCCTCCTAGCACTAACCACCCCTCTCCCCACCCTCGTGACCCATTCGTACTCGATCCACAACTCCCACAACTTGACTCTCTCTCTCTCTTTCTATTTCTCTATCTTTCTTGGGACAGACAGCGTTTTATGTATTTTTAAAATGATCATCAGACGAGCCTCATTATGTTTTTGTTGCCTTTTTTTCTTAAGTTTTTCGTTTTTCGTTATTCGTTATTCGTTTTTGTTGCTTTGCTTTTGGTTTCCCCGACTTTTACGTGCCGCTGTGTGCAACTGATTTTGTGTGGCATGCTTGGCAGCTGGGAACAGCCCCCATGAGCCATTCCTTGATCGCCAGTCGCCGTTAGCAGAACGCAAATGAAAAATCGGGAACGCAAAAGCGCACAAAAAGTCGCAAAAAATCGTGTGTTATTCCTTACAAAATTCGGCGCGATGAGAGCAAAAGTGAAAAACTAAAACGTAAAAGTTTTGCTATATATTTATTCTTTATGCATATATGTATTTGTACAATTAATTGTGCAGCGCTAGACGCATGTCAAATTTTTCGTTTTCTTTTGCCGGGCGGGCGATCATTTGCAGTCGACGTCGACGTTGACGTTGACGCTTTTCAAAATGCCGGTTCGTCGTCGTTTTGGTTGATCGGCGGATTGTAGCGTATGGTTCAGTTTTTTCAGTTTCAGTTGTGTTTCTGCCAGCGACGAGTGACACAGAGAATATAATCCCTAAACGACAACGACGACGACACAAAAACAAAAAAGAAACGAGCAATAAAAAAAAACGAAAAAAAATACACAAAAATAAGCAATTTTTAGATTTCGCTGATTGAAAGGCGTTCAAGGCGGCGTATGCGTAATTGTTAGACTTATTGCAACAAGCAAGTGTACATAACAACCCAAACACACACACACACACACACACAGAGAGAGAGAGACACACATATATAGAGGAAATCTAAAAGTGTTGTTGCTTTTGTTTTGGATAAACGAAAAAGTTTTAGCAGGCTTCAAAGCGACGTAGACAATGCCAAATAATCGTAATCGCAATCGTAATCGTAATCGTAATAAGCGCAATAAGAATCAAACAAACCAACAGCAAACAGCAGCAACAACAGCAGAAGAGCACCAGCAACAGGAACAGAATGTTGAACAAAGTGATAATAATGCAAAATCTGAAAGCATTTCAAATGGATCAACAACAGCTACAATTGCTGTGGAGACAGAAGCGAGTGCAGCAAGCAGCAATATAAGCACCGAGGTCCGTGAGTCTAAAGAGGATGTTATACCAAAGCAGGAGACAGAAAATCATCTAAAGGAGAAGCTTATAGATAAGTTTGTAAATCAGCTGATCGAGCAAGCAGCAAATCAAGTAGATTTGTCCAAAGAGCAATCACGAGAAAACTCTACTGAGCAGCGGATTGATGTAGAAGACAAGCTTGTTGATTGTTTACATCGGTCTGATCAGCTTAATCCTGATATTAAAAAGTTTGATCTAGAAGAAGTACAGTCAAATAAGCAACTGCTAGACCAAGCAGAGCCTACACACACAAATGCTAATCTTCCAAAACTGTATGAAGATAGCAAAGAAGATCAGATAGAGCAACAAAAACTATTTGAACCGTGTAAAGAAGAACTGAAGCAGCAATCAGTTGTACGCTTAGTTCCGGTAATAGTCGACGAAGAAGAAGAAAGCAGTTTAGTTGAAGTTATTAAAGCAATGGGTGCAAAAAGCAGCAAACAGCAGCAACAACCGCTAGTGGAACAACAAGAGGAGAACGATCAGCAACAGCATGTTGCAACTAAGCCGCCAGGCAGTCCACGACAAGCCAAAGTCATTGTGCATCGCATAGTTCGCGAGGCTGACCAGGAAACGGATGAGCAACAACGTGATACAAATAAGCAACGGTTGCCAGAAACAGCTGTGGAGCAGCATCATATCGAAACATTAGAGCAAGAAGATGTAAATGAGCAACTGTTGCCAACGAAAGCACAGGCACAGCAGCAACAGCAACATGGCGATGCAAGACAGCAGCAACAGCCGCTGCAACGCAGCACCAAAGTCATCATACATCAGATTAGGGTCGAAACAGATGCAGAGGAACATGAACGCAGAGGTAAGCCCACAATTGAGGAGATTAGTAGCACAACTGCAACATCAACAGCTACAGCAGCAACACACAGCACAAACAACAGCAATAATAGCGGCACATTGTCACCACCCCCACGTTATTTAGTGGAATCCCCCTCACCCAAGCACAAGAGTGGAAATCGCACAGAGCTTAGTAAGTTTGCACGCGATGTGCAAATTCAAGAGCTTGATCTTACAAGCGATTGCGGCTCTTGGGAGTTCAATTTAAGTGGTCCTCAACAGTCACCTTTGGTATTTGAATCGGATTCGGAAACGGAGGCAATCACACCAACAGCTTCAGCTACAAACGCTTCACGTATAGCTGTGACAGCGTCTATGCCGGATTTGCCGTCCAACAGTCGGACGGAGCAACAGGAGCAACTGCGCCAGATGCGCGCCCAAAAGCGCAATGCACTTGAATCGCACTTTTTGCCGCAGTTGCTCAGTCCGCGCTTCTTGGACAGCATTCTGGAGGAGCAGAGTGAGCAGGGTGATCTAGCTCTTGGCCCCAGTCACAGCTTCTCCGGCAATAAAAATCCGGCTAAGACGCGTCCAGCTATTTCCTCTAAGGCATTCGAAACATTTCCGCGCAGTCAAATCGATTTCTGTCGAAGGCAATCGAAGCGACGCGAGCAACCAATGGCTCTTATGCTGGAAACAAAGCTGCTGGATCAGCCCAGCGATTTGGAGAGCTGTACCCGATTGCAAAGCGCCCTGTCGCCCCAGTCGGAGGATGCGGAACTTGTTTACCTAAGCTCATCCGGTTCAAGCAGCGTCTCCGATCTAATGGAACTCGAACTGGAAGAGGCAGCTGCTCTGGTCGAACGAACACATATCGATCTCGATACTGATGCCATCAAGCTTATTAATCGACCCGACGACGATAGGAGCAGCAGTACAACAACAACAACAGAGCCAATCAGCTCATCGAATGAAATGGAGACCGAGGGCGAGTGTGAGGTTTGTAGCACTGTACTAATTAACTAATCTCTAAATCTGGGGCTGCAACAGAAGCAGGTTCGTATTCTAAGGGATAGGAATCTATGTTCCTTCTTGTTATTGCAATATTAAAAGTTAATTACCTTTTGACTGTGATATATATTAACTGCTGGGTGGTGATTGTGTGAAATATGTTATACCTTTAACAGTTTTAAAAGAAAAAAGTTTGTTAAAAACTGTAATAAACAACCATTTTAGACTTCAGATTGTTTTGTAGAATCGTGTGGATTTTGTTATTTCTCTTTATTTAGTGTTATATATCTTTTTTTAACATATTTATACTAAGCAGATATAAAACCTTTTCTGGTTGATAGCGCATTTTTGAAAGGTTAAATCAATTTAGTATTGGGAAAACTTCTATATAGCATATACCTATTGGAAATTTGTGATTGGGATTTGTTGTTGAATGCGCAATAAAAATAAAGTAGGCCAAAAGTTTGTTTATGCGTAGCACATGGTTTTTTGAGATTACTAAGAAGCAGTTTATGGCATGCCTAACACAATTTAAGCATTGAGTAACAAATTATACTAAACAAAAATAAGAACAATTGGCTAGAACAACAACTTGAGCAAATCCGAACAAAAACAATTGCAGGTTGAAACGGAAGTGGATACGGAAACAGAGGCAACTGGCAACGAAGGCAACAACCAATCAAGTCGTGAGAGCACACCTGTTAATAACGCTCCCCATGATCCCCAAGATCCCAACGCTGGCCGAGCATCGCCAGGCAGCTCTTCATCGCTATCATCGCTGCTGAGTGCGGCAACAACGCCGACACCGGCAGAGACTGCGGCAGAGACTGCGGCACTGACGCCAGCAGTGACGCCCACGCAAACGTTTAACGAGTCGACGTTGTTGGCCAACGAGATTGGCTCGAGCGAATTGGCCAACAGTTCAATTGCAGCCACGTCGCTGGCGGCAACGCGCGAGGAATTCGTTCGCAACATGGACAAAGTGCGCGAATTGATTGAAATGACGCGACGCGAAGAAAACGGAAGCGATAACGAAATCGGTAACGGAAACGATCGTGTTAGCGAAAGCGGAAACGGTAACGCGAATCCAATGTCGTCGTCGTCGTCGTCGTCGTGTGCTCAACAAGTTTTAGCAACAGCAACCGAAGTGATGCAGAGCCATAGTAGGTTATCCCCCTCGCCGCCTCCTGTGCCACCACCACCATCCAACAGTTTGCTTTATCCTCCCAGTAACCCACCAATCCTTAGTCCACTGTTGCTGAAGCGGCAGGAATCAAATGATTCACACTGTTCCGACAGCACACAGCACAGTCAATGCACAGCCATCAATATGATGGCATCACCAACACTACCTCTACACGAAGCACCAACACCACCATTGCGACAGCAACAGCAAACAACACAAAAAGATCTTTCTCAAATTTCAGCTGCTGAAACAGATGAGGAACGCATAAAGAAACTACGTTTGCTATGCACCGAAACATTGGCTGCCATGCCCTATGGCGAACAGATGCTTGAGGAGCTCGCCAGTGTTGCCAAAGATATAAGTCAGCAACAATTGCAACAAGAGATTCAACATCAACAACAACAACAACAACAGCAGCAGCAACAGGAAAACAACAATATGCCTTATCCTTTGCCTCATTTGCCGCACATCAGCGATCTACAGTTGTCATTGGGTCAGGTGAACAAGACGGAGAAGAAGAATACTTGGTTAGGTTTACCAACACAATCTGATCCCAAGTTGCTTGTATGCCTTTCACCTGGCCAGCAAGCCTTAGTTGCTCAGCAGCAGAAACAACCCCAACGGCCCGATGAGCTTCTCGATGCACATGAAAAGTTCATTAAGAGACGCGGCTATCATGAGTTGAGTACGGAGGAAGTGCGTCTTATGGACAACGCACAATTAAAAGTAGAACAGGAGCAAATACTCAAAACGGCAGCGAAAATGCGCGAATTGCGCAAGAATTTAACGCCCACCACATCGCCACCACCACCACCACCACCACAGCAACAACAACAGCAGCCGCCACCGGTGCCTGTTAAGAGTGCTCAGACAGTCGAAAAGGCAAAGAGCCAAGCAGCACAGCAGCAACAACTTTTAGCAAATGACGCAAGCCAGCATATGAGAGCAACAGAAACAAAAGTAACCGACGCAGCGACATCATCATTTGAAAATAAACCGGAGCAGATAGCAGCTGATCAGCAATTGCCATACTCATTTGATCATCGCACGGCCAGCCAAACAGAGCAGCATCGGCAGCAACACAGCAGCTTTACTAACAACATCAGCAACGAGATGACTAGCAACAATGGCAAATTTCCAGCTAGCATGGAAAATGAATTGGCCCGCATGTTTCCAACGATGGCACAGCAAGGTGATATTTTTGCAGAGCAACGCAAACGTTTCTCCAACATCGAACAGAGTCAACCAAAAGTTAAGCAAACCAAACGTTACTCCAACATTGAGACCAGCTCTTTCGAGTCCAAGAAGCGTTTGGAGAACGGACAAACCGTCTATGACTATAGCAGCAGCAGCTGTGATAGGCGGCAGGAGGGAGATGGCATTCCACTAGCAAGTGGGAAATTTCCGGTAAATATTAAAGAAGAAATAAAAGCAACAACTAGAGTAGATGAGGTAGATTGTGCACCACCAGTGCCCCCGCCGCCGGCACCAGCAAATATTATGTCAGCAACGAAATTAAATGGAATGTCAAACACTTTCATTGATGACGCACAGCAACAGCAACAGCAACAACAGCAGCAGCAGCAAAAATTCTCCTCGGAGAATAAGCAGCAGACCGAGCAGACAACAACTAAAGCAACAGCAACAACATCAATTGACAGCAGCACCAAGGTGAACAATGCTGGCGGCACTTATGAGGAATTTCGGCAACGTGCCAAAGCAGCGCTCGACGCGATTGCTCAGCCCAACAGCAACAGCAGCAACAGCAATGGCCAGCATTTGTCAGCTAATCATTTGGTAAATGAAAAGCTTTTCAAGGACTTTGATGCTCTCTCGCAACAGCTCAATGCCGAGCTACAAACAGGTCGCGAGCAGCGCGAACAGCGTAACAAAAGCTCATCGCTATACGATCTCAATCGCCTAAGCGGCAACAGCAATACTGGTCACAATCAACTTGAACAGCTGAAGCGTCAGCGACATGCTCACATGCAGGAGTTAGAGCGTGAGATTGAACGCTCGACAAGATCGAGGCAGGAGCGTATGTCATCTGTGCCGCGCTCTCACGAAATACCAATTCAAGTAGCTCCGGACTATGCTCAACGTTCCCGTCGCTCCGAGTCGTTGTGTAATCTTATGAACCCAAGTAGACCACATAGCTCGGCGGAGCAGTATCGTGTGGTGCAACATCAGGAGCAGCAGCAGCAGCAGGATGACTGGTCTCAATATGCCAGTGACTTGGGTCATTCGGAGAACATAGCACGACCATTTGCGCGAGAAGTTGAGATCTGTTATCAGCGACAGGGTCACAATCAGCCTCACTCGATACGAGCGCCTAGGCTATCGGCAAGCACAAATGATTTGTCTAGCTTTGGAGGTGGCTATGATACTCATAATGCCTATGGTGGGGCAAGGAGGCATGCACCAATGTTGCAGCAGGCGCCTGTACAGCAGAGACCTCACTATGCTAGTTGCTACTCGATGATTGAACGTGATCCAAATCCCACATACGTAAGCACCACCTCTAGACGTGGCGTCTCACCAGCTCCACCACCACCACCAGCACCACTACAACAGCCGCCTGCGTATGATAGACAACAAAGACGTTCCTCACTGCCTCGGGAGTTGCATGAACAACAATTGCAGTATATATTAAGCAAGGAGGAGCAGCTTAAGCTAGAGTTTGAGAGATTGCAGCAGGAGCGACGACGCCTTATGGATGAGATGCAGAGAGCACCGACAGTGTTGCAACAGGCACCACCACCTCGCAGGGACAGCTATCGGCCGACTCCAAAGTTACCGACACTTAGTGAGGATGAAGTTTTCCGGCAACAGATGGCCGAGGAGTGGATGCACAAGGTGGCGGAGCGGGAGGAGCGACGTCAGCATAAGATCATTAAGATCTCCAAAATCGAGGATGAACAGCAGCATGCTACCACGGAGCAGCAAGCGAACATCAGCGATGAGTTTCTTAATCGTGTCAAGGAGCGTAGGCACAAACTTGCCATGCCCGCGGATAGCGATTGGGAGAGTGGTGCCGAATCGCATCCGGCACAGGCAAAGGTAACGCGATCGGGAGCGGGAATGGGAGCCGGCAGTGAATCGGACGCGGAGGCACCGCCAGTGCGCATTCTCGAGGGTCATAATGAGGCAAATTTGCGCGAGTTACCTCGCCATTTGCGGGAATTCGCTAGGTTTTCCACTTGCGATCAGCTGGATGGCGGTGAGGTACAGCGACATGAGGAGCAGGAACGCAGTGAGACCGCAACGGAAAATTCGCAGAGTTGTGCAAGCCGGAAGTCAACAATTGTGAAGACGTACAAGGTGTCTCGTTTACCGCCTTCTGTGCAGGGTGAGTTTGCCACGAAGAAGACGATGCAAGCGACTACAACTAATAATAATAATAATCGTTATCGTTATCGATCAAATACCGCGCAGCTCGTTAGTCATAATGTGCATTTAGGTAACGCTTCTGTAACTAGCTATCACCGCTCCCAAACGCCTGACACTGGTTGTGGTTCCGCTTCCAAAGGTTCCTGCTCCTCCTCATCCCCTGACTCCTTTCTTTTTACCTCACAGTTGAACAACATCCCAGCTGATACTTCCAGCACTTTGCAAACAGATAGAAATAATAACACATCTCAATCTTCATCCAACACATCGGTGGCTGGTAGCATTTTAAGCACCGCTTTGCTTTTGGGCCTTTCTGTTCTCACGGCCTGGAATAAGTTTAGCTAAATCCTGAAAGCACTTTCTTTTCATTTCGTTTTGTACACTCCTCGAAAGTTCGACAAAATTTGTTAGTTTACTTTTTTTTACGAATGATCATTTCTTTTAATATTTGCCATAATTGTTTTTAAAGTTCTTAAACTAATTTTCGGTTTTAAAACTCATTGGTTTATCGGTCATTAAGCATTTTGACTTTATCCCTCACCTCACATTTTCACAAAAATCTCAATTAAATACTTGTTTTTATTGTTTTTGTAGTAAAAAACTTACCATACTCTCTCTCTCTCTCTCGCACTGTATTTGTAACACTGTCTCTCTTTCTCTCTGTGTGTTTCTCGCCCCTTTGTATATCAAAATTTTTCTCTGTCCGTCGCCTTCACACAGACAATGATAAAACAGCAACAACCAACACCAACAACCACCACAACTGTAATAACAACAACAACAGATCAACTACTGAAACTACAACTTCAACTATGCGTAGCCATATAGAAACCGAATCCAGATCCATAAATTCGAGCCGATTACACGAATCGCCATCGCCATCGCCACTTTTAAGCAATTTTCATCGAAATTTCGATGAGGTGTTTGCTAGTTCACCTTTTCGTTCGACAATCTTCGAAGAGTTTAATAAATATTGGCGCAATTTTGAGCATTCAACCACCACGTCCGACAGTATCTAAATACATACTATATACTATGCACGCCCAAAACCTTTGCTAATGGAACCGCATAATAATGCTTTTATATATGAATTTTATTCCCCAGAACAGCCTTCCAGCCGCATGCAGCATACCTTTAACTAAATAAATATTGAAATTATGTTTTTTGTCTTAGGCAATTGTTTTATAAAAAACGAAAACAAAACAAAAATTAGTGAAAATTAGTTAATTGTTTATCAATTTAATACATTAAATTAAATATCGTGTTGTTAAATGTTAAATAAATGATAAAATTGATTAACAAACTCAATTGTTATTTACTCTTTATTATTATTTTTAATGCATGCCATATATCTATATCAAAACATTTATTGATTTGAACTGTTTGTACGAGCGCTTGTATATATATTCATTGCATATAATCCATTTACTAATCCTGTAAATGTCATAGTTAAACATTAAAATGTATTTTAAACCTATCATTTTTCACATATAAGGTATTTAAAACAGGAAAGAAAAACTCAATTCAAAAACTTGTCCAGCCACCCAAAGTTAACCGTTCTATAACTGAACAAATAATGTTGAACGTAGAGTTATCATTTCGGAATTAAGTACAGAAACCGTTTTATTCCATTCACGTACTCCGCAATATCAACCTAGCACCTACAAATCTAACATTTGATTAATAACATTGTCATGACACAGCAGAGGTTGTGTTTTTGTGTGGTATTCTTCTCTGTTTTAGAGTCCGAATTAAAAGCATAGAAACATTTGCGATATAATGTAAGTGTTATCATTTCATTTTAAAGCGTATTCATATATTTTAAAAATCATGCAGTAATTTCACAAAAATACTACATAAATATATAAAAAATTGCCATAGTTATGCGAAGAAGTAATGTATTAATATGTAAGCTCCATAAACGATTTTCATTGCGAAAATTATTTGAAAAGCTTGACACAGTATATTTTGATTTAGTTCCACTTTGACAATTTCGATATTTGTTTGCTCAATGGTGCAAGTAGGGAGCGGGTTAAGTCAATTTAGATGACAGACAGTCCAGAACCTAAATACTCTGTCTCAATTGAGGCAGATTATCTGGGGCGATGCATAAAAACTGCATGCAAAAAAAGATAGACAGAGAGATTCGCGGCTAAACGGAAATTTTAATTAATTCCATTCAATTGGTATGCCAAAGAGGGTTATGGGAGGCAGGCAATCAGATACACAAGAACAAGAACAAGCTATTCGTTTGTTCTTGTGTGGCATCAACAGAGACAATTGAGCACAGGGTTCTAAGAGTACGCATGATGTAGCATGTTTGTGCATTCTAGATGTGAGCGCGCAATGAGAAAACTTAACGCATACCAACAATTTTTGATAGCAAGTAAAACTGAGCGACAACAACAACAGCAGCGGGAGACTGCGACGCCAACGCCAACGCCAACGTCAACGATGGCAACGAGGCAGCGAAATCTACGCCCACAAAAACAGACGCGATTTTTGCTATCGCCGCAGCAGCTCCAGCAGCAACGACAACGACGCAGTTGGTCTGAGAGCGATCTGCTTAAGGAGATTGACAATGAGCTGCAGCTGGCCAAGGGTTTTCTCTATGCCAACGGTCGGTTAAAATGCCCCCTATTCTCCTCCTCCCTTTGTGTATATTTCCCAGCAACCATTCTGTATGTCTACAATGTCTGGCCTCTAAATGTTTGATATATGTTTTCTTTGAAGAAATGAGCGCAGCTGCTTATGATGGTTAATATAAAATTTATAGCAGCGCTCATTTTTATTATTTATTATTCTCTTTTTATTAATCCAATTTCGCCATTTTGATTTTAATTTTATTTTCCACCACGGCCAAAAAGTATGCTACATATTTTAAAACAATGTAAATACTCAACGAGTTGTGTATACGACGTGAAAAACAAGCGAGCGATCTTTGGTCTGTTTTTTTTTTATTTACTTTTGACGGACTATGACAGTATGTGTATGTGTGTGTGTGTGTGTGTGTGGGAAAACTTTGGTGTATCGAGAATATTTCTGGCCTATCAAGAACACCATATCTTTTCTCATTCGCTTTTGTACCAGCTTCCTCTGTCTCTCTACCGCTCTGTCTGCTCTCTATGCTCTTGTGATAAATTTCTTTTATTTTTCCTCGACTGCCTCTGTTTACAAAGCATCAACATATTGTTTATGCTAAGGCCAAAAGGAAAATGAAAAAGTCAAATTTGTTGAGCGAGCATTCAACGAATTTGTTGTGTATTGTTGCACTGCCGCTCACACAAATTGAGTTTTTGGCTAAAGATTTTTAAAAGAAAATCAAAGCAACTTGTATAAGATTTTCGGTTGGCGTAGTCGTCGTCGTGTTAAAGTCGTGTGCGCAACGCGAAGGCGGGTGAAAAATAAAACAAATCGAAATAGAACAAATTGTTTATACATATATAAAGATATATATATTTATATATTGAAATAAGCAACAGAGGCAACGGAAGCAGCAGCATTTCCATATTTTCACTTGCACATATCACGATAATTTAGTTCGAGCAAAAATAAAATGGGGCAGGGTTAGTGCGCTTTTCCTTTTGTTATAATTGTTTGTTGTGCTGTGACTCCAAAAATTATGTGCTTGGTGTTTTTTTCCAGTGTACTGAAACTTATTGCAAGTGTTTCTTACAGTTGTTTTATAACTCATATGCAACATTTTTGCAGAGCACACACAAAACTCAACAATGTTTGCGCCGAAATTTAAAGCACGCGCGCCAACTGGCTCAGGTAAAACTTATTCAGATCTACTTGTGTGGATATTGTATCTGATGAATGCAATGCGAAGTACACACTGTGACACTTTATGCAAATTATGTGGCTAACATGACATTTTCAAGGGACAAATTCACAATCGAATCGAATTCAATTTTATAATATGGTAAAGATAGCCCCCACTTTTCAAAAGACACTTATGGATCTTACAAACTGCAGCATAACTAGTCTCATGAACATCAGCCTTTTTAAAATTCAATGGAATGGTCTAATTGTATCATATTTTTCTCTTGGTTCTTTATGCAAGCATTGATTCTTCAACTTGTGAGACCAAAATTATGACTTAAACATTTGTAAACTATTCTCTGTAAAGCATTATTAAGGAAATTTGTTCACCAACTCACAATTGATTTGAAACAATACCTTCTGTCTCAACATATTATTTATTTATTAAAAACACATTTTTAATTAGGTATTTTGTATTTCTTTTAATTTATTGGCACTTATTTATAGTCTAATCCATTCTATTCGGTTTGCTGCCCAGTTCTTGAATCTTATGACTTTGTTTGAACTATATATATAATTTTTTATTGTATTGTACAATTGAACTTGATTTTTGGCAAGGCACATGTTTATTTTAAATATTAAGTTTTTCTTCATGGTGGTGCCTGATCAATTTCAAACTGGAGCTAGAGGTGCTCATGGTTTTTACTCAGCTTCCTCTTACTCATAATTATTATGCGCTAAATATACAAAATGACGTACAATCCAAAAATTTGTTGGCCTAGCTAAATTTATTACAATTATATATGTTTGTGTGCAGCAAAATTTTTGTTCTAGCTATAGCTAGACGCCCACAGCTGCCTGCCTTTTACAGTATCCATTAAAAATGGAAAATAAACATACAAAGAAAATCCAGATGGAAAAACGAACATGAAAATCGCAGTACATCCAACTAATACTAGTCAAATCAATGTCTTAACGGTACACCTTATGGCAATCTTGTGCTACGCTTTGTGGGCGTAGCTAATCTATCAAAATACGCATACGACCCGTTGTCCGTTTGATTGGCGTCACGATGGGAACATCGTTTGTGTCGATCGTTAAGCATTGGCCCAGAGTAAAGTTTTGAAAATAATGTGCTTACTTGCACAGCGATTTTCGATTTGAAATCATAAAATTCGTTTGCTTTAATTTTGATCGACGCTCGCGTTGTTTTTTTATTTAGTTTTATAAAAAAAAACAAAAAAAACACAAAAAAATATACATATATTAGAATAATATGTTATTTGTGTAGAGACTTATAACGGTGGAAAATAATTTATAGGTATTATAAATAACGTTGAGTTTGAACCGCATTAAAATTACTGATTTGATTTTTGAATTTTTTGTGAATAAAATAATAGTTGACTTTCTGTATAACTTTCTGTTTGCTTACTAATAAATATATGTTTGTTTAGAGAAGCTCAGCCACCATTGCTTGGCATATTATTAAGTGAGAATAAGTGCAAATTTTCAATAATTTATAAAAAGATACCTAATACCCAATTTTCATGGGTATGTTAGGTGCAAAAAGTAAAAGTAGTCGAGGATTACCATTGTTATTTACCTCGATTTAAGATTTTAGTCCCAATGACCTTTCAAACCTGTCGGATTAAAAAAGTGCCGATTTCTAAAGGGATGGACTCTTTGTTATGCTTTTTAAACATTCAACTTAATGGCAGTGCACATCACTCTATAAACACCATACTCACTCACTATTGACGTACCAAATAAATCAATTCGAAAGTTGCGTCTAATTTGCTGGCAGCAATAACAATAAGACGCACCTATTGCAGGCTGGGTCACAACGCTTCGGCGAATGCCAGGTCGTGACTTTCCACACCCTCAATCGAGGTATAGATCCAAGCACAAAACCAATCGCCATCACTCCCCAATCCACAAACCCATTATAAATAGGCACACGCACAGGTTGCTGTCATTCCGGAGACAAAGGGCAAGGGCACACAAAATTTATGTAGTTTGTTGGCACTTTGTATACTCTGACAACACATTATGATATTATATGAAACTGGAAATAAAAAATATATTTATATAGACGAAATATATTGACCAAACAATTTATTACCAAGATTAACTTTATTTTTCTCAATGCATCTTGTTACTGAACTACTGAAACTGCGCTCATTACAGAAAGAAAATTCTTTGTAATGTGTTAATTAATCGCAGTTAGATATTTCGTTTCGTTTTAGTCTTAAATACATTTCACACAAATGCGCCGAGTTCGAAACCAATTTTCTAAGTAAATGCGCTTCTTCACGAACGAGCGCTCAGGGCGCTCCTTGGGGCCACACCCAGCTTTAGCAGCAGTAGCAAAAGCAAAAACTGAAAGCACCCCTCTCCACCTTCTGACCATTTAGAAAAGACTAGTTGACTCTTTATGAGCATTTTCCATGCAGTATTTTTATTGGCCATTTGATTTATTCAAAAGTAAGTGAAAAGCAGATAGATCAGCATTAAACAAACCGGAAGTGCCAAGCCAAGCAAAACCAAAAACTACCCAACACATTGCTGTCCATTGTCTATTACCTTTTGTATTTAATTTATTTTTTTGCTTTTTAATTTTTATTCTTATATTAAAAGCGACCAAAAGAGTTGAACGTTAAATGGCTAAATATAAAATACATTGACTCTTTAGCTTGAGCTCTTTTATTTTGGAAGTAGTTGTGGTACTATAGCATTCAGTGTATGGTATATTTAGTCACCATACATCCGTTCCATTTCGCATTGCACGCATAATTGGCGTTCCACAAAAAGAAAGAAAAAAAAGAGCCAACAAACAAACAAACAAACTCTGCTTTTGTCTCAAATATATCCGATTTGCTTTGGGGTGGGCAATACGAAGTGTGCGCTCCATTGAGCACGGAGCGCATAGAGCGCTCCCATGTTTTATTGCAGCAGTAATTGATCTTCTATTTAAAATCGTTAGCACTGGGAAAAATTGTCGGCAATGGACTGGAAGGGGAAGCCTAGCTACTATCCGACTGGCTGGGTGTGTTTAGCCTTTTAGCAGTCGCTTGTGATTTGCTTTTACTGATGTTTTGTGGATGTGTTTTTTTTTTTTTGTATTTTCTGTGCGCTCGCCTGAGTTGGTCTGCTCGACGCAGTTGGGTCACGTAAAATTCAGTCGCAGTTAGCCGCGCGCGGAGTCAGCAGCTAAGAACTTGCTATCGGTTAAACGGCATCCTTTAACGATCCTATGCTATTAACATAGCACTCGAAAAACTAACCAAAAGTTGTCATATCGTGCATCCTGTATTGGGTAATATTCAAATGAGTGTGTTGGTCAACGAAATGCGAGTGTTGTTTAGTGACTCATTCAATGAGCTGTTAATTTATTCATTTTGATTGACAGTGGCAAGACTTTGATTCTTTGATTGTATAATTCGATTAGGTGCTGATTGAATTAAGACGTCAGCGCATCCACCCACAATACCCAAGAGCTAACACCAAGAAAAATCAACAAAATCAACAAAATCAACAACAACAAGTTGACCAATCAACAACCACACACAAATTTTCACCAACATCTACGGGTGCATGAAAAGAACGAAAAACTATACGATATACGTGTCAATGTCTAGCGACTATAACGTCTAGGGCAGGTTGTGTCAATGTATCTGTATCTGATTCGTTTTGTGAATGTGAATGTTGTGTGTGTGTGTGTGTGTGTTTGTGCTCGAGTAAAAGCTATTACAGGTGGCATATAAATCTGTAGAGTGAAAGATATACATAGACAGCGAGGGCGGTTTGGTTTTTCAGATCAAATAATATCCGTTTTATTTACCAGATGGGACATTTATGAATAGTCAAAAAAAAAAAAAACAAGTTGAATAAAAGTGTTAAGTGTTCAATTTGGTTTACATAGTTTTAACCGTGTAAACAAAATAAAACTATTTTTTTTTTTGCCTTAAAACCAGCAAAAGTTTTGTTTGCACAAACACTTTCAAAAAGAGTTCTTGATTTAATTTGTAATCAATCTTAATTGTTGCAAACTCTTTGCAATGTTTATCAATATAAGCTGCATATTTTAATGTTGTAGTTGTTTCTGCAACTTAAATAAGTTCATTGGCCAAACTGAAACGTTTGGCTAAAACAAATTAAGCACCTTGTGAATTTCAATATATGTGTTTCAAATATAATTTTATAACAGTCTGCTTTGTATCTCTCTATTTTTGTATTTGCCAAAGTCTTTGTAAATTCTAAACATGCGCCAAATGCTGTGACTCATTCGCTTAATAGTGTGTGTTTGTGTGTGTATGAGTGTGATTGTATTTGTTTGCGATAGTCTTTTCTCTTCTTTTTATGTTTTTGGTTTTTTGTGGCCATATTTTGAATGGCTGCCAAATGTGACTTCCTTGGTCGTATTAATTATTGCTGTAGAACGTCGCGATGTTCGTTTGTCAATTTGTCTTCGCTCCGTTTGTTGACTGCAACATTTATTTTGGTTAAAGCACACAAAAGAAAAAAAAACCACAAGAAACATAAATCCAAAAAGCAACCGTTGAAACCATGCATTAAATTTGTTGACAAGTGTAAAATGTCAACGCCGCCAACAAAGAAGAAAAACTTAATTTCTATTTGAACTTGCCCACCTGAAAATGTCATGTTTTGCCCAATTTGCAAACTGCCCCACATCCCAAACCCCTTCGCACTCAATAGAGAGGTGTCAAGCACTTATCATTCGCATCATTAACAGGCGTTTGGACACCCAAGAGTCAAACACCGTTCGGCTCCAGCAGCGAGTTAGATATTGGTGGCACCTCATCAGCGGCACCAACACCACCGCCGCCACCCACATTGCCTGTGTGGACGCCACAGCCATCGCCAGCGCTTAGTGGACGCAAAGAGTTTCGTCCGGTGCGTTTTGAGTCGCCAACATTGCCACGACGCTACACCGCCAACCAGCAGCAGCCACAACAGCAACAGACGACGACAATACCACCCTGGGCTGCTTCAAACGGCCCAAATAGCCCAGTGCCTGCACCACGAAGCAGCACCACCACAAACTTGAGCACACCCACAACTCTCAATTCCAATCATTCTGATTACACAGAAACCGATTATTCCGCTCAGTTTGGACCAGTTGCTGCCAGTGCGAACGTTTCCGAAAAGATTAAAAGTACTGAACTTAGTTAAAAATCTCCGAAGAGTTTAGGAATACATATTTTGAAAGCCAAGGATTTGAATACAGCTAAAAATTAGCAAAGCATACTTAAGTAAAACTCGATAGTCAATTTGTGATTATGGAAAATAATCGAATTCGCAACCATTAAAGTTGTATTGAGAGTATTTTTCTCTTTTTTTTATCAAATCAATGGCTTCTACAAAAGATGTATTCAAAAGTAGCTGTGTCTTACTGTGCTTAGATTTTTGGTAGCTTGCCTCTTTAATTCGAATTTTTATTCTGGCAACACTCGTATTTTGCCGAATCAATTTTGATTTAGTTGGTTAACATCAAATGGTACGATCTAATAATTCTGATTTTTGTCTCATCACACACACTTTTCCTCCACCTTACCTTGTCAACATGATAATTAGCATTTGAACGCTCGGCTTCCACGTCGGAGCTGCATAGGCCCTTCGAACGCCGACAAGTGTGCGATACCAGCCGTGCAGTCTATAAGCCCAATGAAGTCAGTAAGTATCCAATGGCAGGCTGTTCTAATAAAGCAAAGATAAAATCGCTGTCTTTCACGTCGTTATACAAATAAAGTTAAAAGTTGTACAACTGTTTTATTTAACTGTCTGACACCTGTTTAAGTAATTAAAACTCTAAAACTCTACCCCACTTCACTTTGAGAACACAAAACTAAATCCACAATCTACGGTTTACAGTCTACAAAGTCAAGCACGAGTATATGAGCGAACCTGAAACGGAAAGCGATCGTCCACGTAAAATGGCACAGTTAGGTAGACGTCAATATGATGGCATTGGTCCTGTGACTAATGATGGAATGCCTATCATACTCAGATCGGTAAAAATTAAAATTTTAATTTTGTGTTGAGTGCCGTATCGTAGTTATACCAAAACAACCTTTTTTGTCTGTTTACGCTGCAGGAGGTCCAGGAACCGCATCAGCATGAATGGTACAAGCGACTCTATCAGACCATACATAAGCAGAAAAATGGCGGTAAATGTTTTTTGCCAATTGACCAGTTTAAACTGAAGCATTGTAAAACTTATGAAAGTGAAACCCAAACTCAATAGTAAAAAAAGAAAAGTATTGGACATCTCTACATCCTTTCCACTTAGCCTCTTTGTATAATGCTTAAGTTTGGTATCTGCTTGACTAGTTCAAATTAAAAACCTTTAAACTCTTTTCAAATGACTTATTTATCTATTGTACCATCCCACATACCCACATCCATACGCTTTCGCTAAAAAAAAACTATTCTGTCAAAACTGTTCGCACACAAAAGACGATTTCGTGATACGCTACAAATGTCCCAGAGGTGATTTTTTGACATATTTCCTTATATATACATAATTCTTGTACATTCCAAATTCAGCTTAAGCTTGCCTTACAAGTAGTCTTGCCTTTTTTACTATTTTTTTGTAGCTTCTATTCATAGTATTCCTGCATTTGCGCCATCTTTTTTATTGGTAGTTATAACAATTATGATTTACATTATAAACATGCATGCGGAACCTAAAACTCGGTGTTTTAATTATATTATCTCATATATTCGTGACGCTTAGCTCATTGGAAATGCTTTAACTTTGTTTAAAAATTAATCCTTATTTAAGAACCACAACACTTTAACAACATGTTTGCTAACACACCAATTAACAAAAACAAAAGCAACAGACCTATAACACTTTTAACTATATATCTTAAATATTATGTTGGGTTAATTAATTTAATTACCCAATCCCTCCAGCACGGCCGTCGTACAAAAGCAATGGTTATGTCTCAGAGCCCGAGCCAAATTACGATTCTGATTACTCAACTGTAAAGTATCGAACACAAAATCCGTTACGCGTTCAATCCGTTTCCTCGGCTGTCAATGTGCGCAATCTCAACCAGGACGATAAGTAAGTGAAACATATATTCGCCCTGTCTTAAATAACCTTAAAATTCAATTTCAGATTGTATGGTACTATGCCCAATCCTATAAAATCGGCACAGAACTCTTACAAAAATCAACCTGGTCGCATTGAGGACTATACAACCGGTCATTCTTCTGTTTCGGAGAAGGAGAAAAAGGAGGCAAGTGCCCCTGCAGGAAAACATATATTCTAACTATGTGAACATGCAAATCATACATATCTCTCATAAATTCAACTCTCATTTGCCTACCACGCTTGCCTTTAGACATTCCTATCAATTATTTCATATCACAAGCACATTCACAATAATACGTTTAATACAGCAGCGCTTTACACATCCTCAGTCATACATAGCAATAATTCTAACTCACAGCAATTATTTTATTCACAATTCTAGTGGTGGGACGAAGTGATGGACATCTTTAACGGGGTATGAACACTTTGCTATATATTTATTGTTCTAGACAATTAACTTTAGCTATAGAGTTTTGAAAAGTTTTTATTTGTGTCTGATGTTTTTGAGTTACAAAAGTTTGCTTTCCGTTAACTTATCCTATTGCCAATCTCAGCTCCTTGAATCTGATATCTTATCTCTCTGCATATTATTATTATACTTTTTCCCTTCCCTACAAAAAAATATGCTTAACGCCAAGTGGCTCAGGGATCATACATGCATACCGCGTATTATTATAGAATTCGTCGATGACTTTGATAATTATCTAGTAAGTCTTTTACAGTTGTTGTTTACTACAGCGTGTAGTAAAGTCTAGCCAAACGGCAGTAGGGATCATTCCTAAAAAAAGGCACTTCAGTTACTAATATAATTACAAAAATAAATTAACCAATACATATTGTTTCTCAGAAATAAATAATTGTTTTTTTTTTACTGTAGAATTTGGAACAATCAAAATTATCTCCGCTTTATTCAGAAGGCAATTTGTCAAGGTATAAAAGAAGAATGTATAAACATTAAATTTTATACTGTACCAAAGTTTGTTTTAATCAACAGAGCTCTGGCCAAAGAATCTGGTTACACCAGTGATTCCAATCTAGTGTTCCGCAAAAAAGAGCTAGCTCCAAGAAGTCCCTTAAGTCCCGTAGAGCAACGCCAGGCCTACAAAAGTTTACAGGCAGGAGGAGAACCGCCTTTACTCGGCTTCCGCAAGCCAGCGCCCGAGAAACCCAAAGGTAAGCCATAGCATTAACATTGTTTTATAGTAGTTAAGTCTAATAACTAAAGTAATGGCGCAGTTTTTTACTAAAATTTCGGTTGGTGTTGGTTTTTTATCAAGTTAAATATAATCTAATGTGACTGTACTTCTCTACTACTTTAACCACACGTATTTGGTATTATCTTAACACAACCACTGCTCACCTCTGAAGTTTTTATCAGCAATCAATGCGTCAAAGCGTTTTTTACACCACATTGCAGCACCGGGCACCCTATTTTAAAAGTCGCTGCCGTTAAGCTAACGTTTTATCTCTTCACAAATCTTGTACCCAAATAAGAAATTGTGGAGGAATTTGAATTTATACAGATAACGCCAACACTTACGAAAATTCGCGTGAGCACCAGACCAATTGAAGAGTTGGAGGAAGATCACAAAGAAGAAATAAGGATACAAAAGGATTCTAAGCCGCCACCACCTCCACCTTTTCCACCCCAACCACCACCGCTACCGCAAACAACTACGTCTGCTACAGCCAACAAAATGTTTTCGCACTTTTCCAAAAACTTACCCTCTTTTATACCGCTGAGCAAGAAGCAGCAGCAGCTGAAGGAAACACCGCCTTTACCGCCAAATCGTCGATCCTCCTGCACCAAAAGCACCGTGCGCATGGAGAAGACAACTAGTACTAGCAACAGCTGCACCAAGTCGCGTCACGAACAATGCTTTCAGCCACCTGGCGGCACTAATTCCCTTACCTTGCGCAAGGTTACCGCCAGCTCCCGACGAGAGCCCATTTGCCGATCAAAATCTACTGGAGCTGTTTCAACTTTGTTAGCTACTCTGACCGCCACTAAGGAGACACGCAGTAAGGATGGTTGTTTATTGCGACAACAGCATCATCATGCGCGGTTGCGCTCTGTGAGTCCAAGTCGGCGACCTTCGACGCGCATTCTGGCGCTGCGTCATTCCAGCCGCAGTCCAGTTGCTTTTGGTCGAAGTATCTCCAAGGAACGAAGTTTTGCCGAAGAGAAGAAGCGTCTGGAGAGCACTCTGCCAGCGAATCGGACAAACTTCGAGGCCAGCACCAATATATTAAGGGATCCTTCTTTGAAATCCCCTCAGGAGGTTCGTGAAGCAGTGCGTTCGTATGCTACTTGCAAGGCGCAACATACACGAAGTAAATCACTGCCTCGCTTACGACAAAGCAGCAAAACTGTTAGCACTACTACCAGGCACACAATGTGCTTTCCTCAGGTAAGGCCGCAGCAACTCCTTGACTGCAGCCGCGCCTTAAGGAAAGTTTTGCCTAACAGGTGTAACAAGTCGGAATCTATTAAAACCGTTGCAACAGCGCATCGCAGTGCCTCAAATGACAGCTTGCCACGCAGCAATTCCACCTATTCCATTGACTCCCAGGTCAGGCATGAGTCTGCACCACCCGTGGCACCACCCAAAACCTATATGGGCAAGTTGAATGCCCCACTGCAGACCAGTCGCAGTGAGGGTCATGTGCCTCGTAAGCATAAATCGAAAAAGAATCCGACGACGTCTGTCGCTTCCTACAGCGAAACTGTGCGTGAGAAGACGCATTTTTGGAACGACTTCAATGCCAAACAAAAGTCACAAATTCCACACTCACTGCCACAGCAAATTAACGATTACAAATACAGTTCGCTTGTGGAACCTGTGGTCTATGGTGAGGATGTTTATGATTATTCGGGTCAAGGTCCACCCAGCTGCATTGAAGATCTCGTATGGCAATATGAAAACAAGTCGCAACAAGGCGTCAAAGCGGTTGTTGCCGCTGTTACAGACATAGCTCGTCCACAGTCACCGGTGGGAGATGTAGGTCAGGTGGTTCAACGTCGCTTCTCGCCAACTCGTGAGGTGCGAGTACCTCAAAACCCCCAAAGGGAGGTACGTTCCCCCTCACGTCGGCGCATTGATAGCCTACGTTCCAGTCAGCGCCAGGAGAAGGCCGATCATCAGACGGTTGTACGTGCAAGCAGCTTAAGTAGTGCCGATGATCGCAGCAAAGCAGTACAGCAGTCGAACGTTGCTCCTTCCGGTGGTAAAGGAGGACTCTATCAGTGTGGAGAGCTTGCACACAGTGCCACCTCTTTGACATATCTAGAGCGCCATAGTCCCAGCTGTCGCTATCGTAATAACTGCGAACGTTTCACAGAGCTGAACCGTTTCTACAGTACACTGGAGCGTGTGGGTCAGCTGGAACGTGCGACATCAGCGAGCAACTTTCATCCGTTACGCAAGGATGCGGAGCTACTGGACTTTGATGAATGGCGCAAAGTGCGACTGCATGAGCGTGCTGAGAAAGAGTTGCAGTATCTCGTTGGTAAACTGAAAATGGATCAACGTGAACGCGACTTACACTTTCGCTCTAAGGATGTAAATGAGCTTAAGTGGCGTCAAGATGCGGATCAGGCATTGCACTCAAAGAAAAAATCTGTGGAAGATTTACGTGAAAACTTTGAGCAGCTGCAATTACTGAAACAACATCGAGATGAAGCACAATTGCTTCCACCCATCCAGCGTCAATGGCGGCGCAATACTGTTGCAGATCTGGCTAGTAGTCTAGAAACGACTAATCAGTCACAGGTTCAGGTACAGTCACAGGCACGGGCCCACACAGATCGTCATTTGAGTAATGATTTAGTTAGCACTCTCTCCAAGGACCAAATAAAAAAGATTACCCATCAACTAAATGAGATATATGCCGGCAATCGCAAGCCGCCTACTGCTCTTGAGCAGGAGCAGTTTGTGGTCACTGTGGATAAGAGTTCGAAGCCCAGCAGCCATGCAAATACACTTAAAGTGCGCTGCAATTCCAACATCAGCAAGGAACAACTTCTAGGACCGGTACTTCGCAAACGCGAGGAACAATCCCAGACTCTGCCACGCCCTAGTCGCAGTCAATCGCCGGTGGTAGTAGCACGGGAAACTCGTGGTGCCATTGCTGCAAAGAATGCTGAGCTTACGCTAAATAAGTCAACACCAGAGGTCCCACCACGTCCGCAACCAAAGGTTCAAGTAACTAAAGTTCCCAAAGTCGCTGCCTCACAAATTCAGGAGTCTCAGTCCAAGGAGCAGCCGATCAACCAGAAAATTCAATATTTTGAGGAGCGGCAGTTCGAGGAACCCGCAAAGACCATTTACCATGCACGCGAAGACAGCTCCCCAGACGAGGCGGAGGTAATGCGACTTATCGAACAGAACATGCAGGCGAGGCAGTTAGCCCGCAAACATCACGTCACGCACACGGAGCTTAGCAACTCGTTAACTGATTTAAGCGGCTTATACGGAGAAAGACCAATAGCACGTGTAAATTTTCACTTGCACAGCCCGCCCGATCGTCCACCCGAAGGAAACCAAGATCACGATACGGATCTAGGCCAACGAGAGGACAATCAGGTGCTCGAGAGTCATCAGGAGCAGGAGCTCAGCTACGAGCCTGGTTCCGGCGATGGCAGCATTGAGTTATATGATGCATACTACCGCTCCAGAAGTCTATCGCCACAATCTCAGGTATCGGCATGTTCCAGTTCTTATTTGCAACGCGTCTACACGGGAGAGGTGCAGAAAATTAAACAAAAGTTCGAGAGTATTCAGCGGGAACAACATAATGAACGGCGTGATTTTTTTGGGCTTAGCTCGCTGCGGAAGGCGCGCAGCGATCCTGAATTCCAGACAGGATCAAAAGACGCCCAGGGCAACGTAACGGATGCGTTGCTAAATGAGATACCCAAACAATCGTCTGATGTAAGTCAGCGTGCTGCAACCCCATCACCGGAACGTGGTAGACGTCGTCAGAGGGGTTTACTAATGCCCCACATTGACATCATAAGCAAGACAGCAGAGCTGTTGCCCATTTGCAGGGCAACTCCTAGCCGGAGCCACAGCAGTACTGTAGGTCAAGTTCAGACACTACGCAGCTGCTACGAGACTTCGGAGAATGCACCACAGCGATATTTATCCACATCACTTGCGGATTTACGTGATGTTCATGAGAATGCATCGCCACATTTAAGCGGTGACTGGGTGGCACACAAGCATCCACAACGCACGCCAGCACTACCTAAGAAACCACTAAGACACAAGGTCCTGCGTGCCAGCTCCACTTCACCTTTACGTCCGGTAAAATCATATTCTTCCAACTACGAAGACGACTTCTTTGGCAATCAACACTTCGAGCCACACAAGCATCGGCCCAAGGCGCGTTATGTTCCGGATGGTGCCGATGCAATCATTACACCTACCACTACATCAACAAAAGCCACCGCTAGAACCCGTCGTACCCGGTGCCCGGTGGGCAGCGTGGAGCGTATCAAACGCAGCATGGCCGTAACCTTTAAAGGTAAAATACTTTTTAGAGTGGTGAAGCAGTGTGTTGTGTTTTTCCAAGGGTATCTACTACCATGGTTGCTTCAGTTACGTTGATTCTTTTGTAGTTGCATTTGCTGCTTAATTATTAATCGAGTCCCTGCTTCAAGAATTGGCAATAAATTAGTTGGTTTTATTTTTTTACTTATTCGGTTTCAAAATTGATTACCTTGTATTACTTTGAAATTGTTGGCGCAGATTTTGATTCGAGCGCCGCACCACCCATACCACCACAGCCGCCACAGAACCACTCATACGAGCCCTACTCCTACAGCAATGGTGACCAAATTGATTCGGGTACAGGTGAGTCACATGATGGCTATCCAATATTTAGGCTTGCAAAGATGTACTAAAAAAACTAAATAACTCAACAACTTGACTTTTACAAAAAACTAATGCTTTTATATTGTCAAATTCTAATAAAGGTTCCTTGATTTCTGGTTAGCCTAAAATAGATTTTTTTTACATTATTCAAACTTAAGCAACGACTTTCAATATGTGTGTACTTAAAAAGTATAGTAAAAACCTAAAAGGTAATGACTAGAAACTAAAAAGATATCTTTGTCCATTGACAAAGTGTCCCTTTAGGAGCGATACACCTGGATATGCATATGGACAACAAATACATATTTTCTCCACATAAACATTTTCTTATAAAACAATATCAACATTAAGCTCACCTAATTCCCCCGTTTATCTCCTTTGAAAGCTAACTCTTTTATACTTGTGTTGGAGAAGTTCACAGTCGGTTGCGTACAACTTTTTTTTTGCAGAAATGCACAAGTTAGAACTATGTCATTTGACTTTAATCCAACAGGCATGCGAACATTTCTCTACAGTTTTCTCACCCCTTAATATAATTCAAGGTTTTTCTTGTTATTAAACTCATAAAAAAAGATTGATAGTAAGAAAGTGCTGATCAAAAAGAAATATATGCTCTTAAAAGCAAACTATGATTCGTTTAATAGCATTTTGGTTAGACCCATTAAATTAGTTCATCTGCTGGTAAATGCCATTATTTGGGCTATTAGTTATAAATATTGATTTCACTTAAATCAGCTGGCTTAATGCTACCCCTTTTATTTATTATACTATGCTCCGCCACTGCGTGCCGCTTTAATGCAATGACCTTTGTCAAATGCCGTTTTTTTTTTACTGCCGCAACAATTTTCCGCAATTCGTGCAATTTCACTTTGAAGGTGCGCTCGCCACTTGACCAAACTAATCAATAGCACCAATAACACTAGAAACACAACACAACGTTGACCCGCTTAGCAGCCCACAAGCCACCTGTTCAAGGCACAAGCCAAACCGACACCCAAACCGAAACCAATACCAATAAGAACCATAAACCGAAGCTCTAGCCGATAACGATGTAGTGTTGAAAAGCCACCACCAAAAAGAGCCAACCGGCTAACACGTTGCCATGGCCAAAATACGACGGTGATACGTCAACAAAACAAAACTTGGCCACTTTCAGGTTGCCCCAGGTGGATGTTAGTTATTAGTTAGCTATCGGCTATCGGCCTTAAACTAAGTTAGTTTCACATATCCGTGCCAAAAACGCCAGACGCTCGACCATTTCCTTATTGTGTTGCAATACAAATATATATAGAACGTGACGTGCTTCAATTAGGTGGTGCAAGTGCAAAGTGCAAAGTGCAAAGTGCAAATAAAAAGCTTATTTTTCAATTCATTTATAATCAACACAATAATAAAAACGGGAATGATACATCAAACGTTAGCGCCGCAACGTAGCAATAACTACATGGGGCAGAATTCCCATGGCAACAACAGCAACAACAACCAGAAGAGCAGAGTTGTGTTTAATGGTGCGAGTGTTGCGGGTGTTGCAGGTGTTGCTGGTGTTGCTGGTGGTGGCAATCGTGTGCAATGGAAACAGTTTCATAAAAAGCTGCACAGCAGTTGTAATGATTTAGATCTGACCGATGACACCTTGAAGCAGCAGCAACAACAATTGCAGCAGCAGCTAAGTTGGCGTGTCAACAACAGCAACAACAATTGGCTTAATCGTCCTTTGAGCAGCGATGCAGACAGCAAAAACAACAACAACAACTTGACGCCTGGCACGCTTCATCAAAGCGTTTGCGATTTGCCCAATTGTGGTAAGATCGTGTGGCTGCGACGCAACTTCGATTATAACACTGCAGCAGCCCCAATGGTGCCACCATTGCCAGCAACAATAACAACAGCAACAACTACATCAGGCACAACAGCAACAGCAACATCAATGAGTTATCACATTGTAGGACTGCCACACACACCGTCGCCGTCTTATCCTCAAGCATATTTAGCCAACCAACATGCTCTAGGTGCCTCTATGCCGTTGCTAATGTGGCAGCAACAGCAACAACGACAAAGGCAAAACAGCGGCAGTTAGTAAACCGATTATATTATAGCTACTCCATTCGAACACCCCCTGGTTTTGAAAAGAAAGCCACTTGCCACAGCTCCGTTGCAGCTGCAGCCGCTCACTTTCTCATTTGATTAAACCTTTGACGACCTTCCTGTTTGCCACTTTCTCACTCTTGTTTCTTATTGATGCAAAAATCTTAACAAAAAACTCATTATTAGCGAATGGCCCAAAGACTAATTGATCCCGAGACAGACAAAGAGAAAGAAAGAAAGATAGAAATGGTTTAAATGGTTAAATAACAACATAGTTGCTCATGTTAAGCTTTTGTGGTGCATCGAGCTTATATTGTTATTAAAAATTTGAGCTTAGAAGCTTTTAACCCAACGACTGGTTTTGTTGTGTACATTGGATTATCTGTTTTGTGTTAGTGTTGTAAAACACAGAACACGCTATAAAAAGCTGCCTTGAAATATGTGCTGAAATATTATTTATTTGGAAGTTTACAATCTTAGTAAAATGCGAATAAGATTTCATTATTTAAAATTAGGGCTAGTTGCTGTTACCTTAAATTGCTTTAAGCTTCAATCAATATCATCATTAAATTGATAACACATAACCCTTTAGGTGTTTACTTTATTTAAAAGCATTTTTAAATGAATAAATAATGGTTCAATCAATTTGAAAGCGATAAAACTTATCAAGTGATAAAAATAATAATTTTGTATAAAAACGTCATTCTTTATTTTAATAATTTAATATGAGAAAACAACAATATTAAGTGCTAAACAATTTTTTTTATTGTGTGTTTTGTTTATGCTATTTATGTACACAGTCTTACTAATCATTGCTCCACTGTAACCCAAAGACGCGTAATTCACACATTATCAAAACAACAAAAACAACAACAACAACACTAACAGCAACTGTAAAAGTAATGAAGAAAATGGGGTACCCACAGTTTCTGCATAAACGTGAGATTTGTAAGCGCCAAAGAGTCATCGTTGCTCGTTGTACACAACGATAAGTAAACGATTTTACGCTAGTAGCTTTAAAAGGTGCCTTTGACGCTCAGACTCTCAGTTACTCAGTTGCTCAGTTTCTCAGTTTCTCAGTCTCTCAGTTTCATTTAGTTTCTGTTTTGGTTTCAGTTTCAGTTTCGGTTTTAGTTGAGCGCAACGCGTGCTTGAGAGCAGTTGGGTACGTGCCGCTTTGAGATCGTCTAGTGAAACGATCGGTTTCATATTGAGTTTCGTTCGTGTGTTTGTTCGGTTCAGTTGAATACGACACAGCCCTTCTCGGCTTTATCAGCTGTGCGTATAGCCTTTGTCGTCTAGTATCTGATGAGTTGCTTTTGATTTTGTTTAATTGGATGACTAATACAAAGCAGGGGAATTGAGAGAGTTCTCCCTATAAAACTATAAGCAGCATAGAAAAGCTGATTTACCTGCTTAAACAAAAGGAAAAGTGGTAAAACAAAAAAAAAGCCGGCATAACTGGGTGCGCAAGTGCATAAGTGTGTGTGTGTGTTTGTGTGTGTGTGCAGTGAAGATGAAAATTTGCAACACTTTCAAAACGCTGCAAATAGCGGCGTTACAACAAATCAGTGAAAGTGAAAAATCTCTCAAATGACAATTAAACTTTTTGTGTTTTTTTTTCTTCGTATGAACAACAAAAGTGTTAACTGTTTTTGGTGTTACCATACTGTTACCAAATATTTGTATAGGTGCTCAATTTCTTAAAACAAAAAAACATAACAAAAATAAAATATCTCTAGCATCGAGTACACAAAAGTAATAATTATTCATGTTCTTGAATTTCATTTGTGCACCAAGGGGAAAATGATGAGGAACGGAATAAGGCTGCTGCGCAATTCGAATGGAATATTGTTAGCTATCCAATTGTACAACTGGCATGCATATCAGTTGAGCGTTTTTTTCAATTCACTTCCAAGTTCATGAGAAACTCGACCACCCCTTTTATTTCTATACATACATGAATGTATTTCACTAAGACTTTTAACAATGCGGAACAAGGTCAGAACAGAGAGTATGTTTTCCATCTTGCTAAACTGTTACTCACCTCAAGTTATGTATATGCTCCTATCATCTGTTGATTGATGCTACTTAACTTAAGTTTGGTACAGCAACTATATAAAAAAATTATTAGCCTGGCATTACACTTTCCTCTATCCATCCAGCCATTGTACCATTTTAATAGATAAATTGAGTTGATAGCGGTCAGTCAGTCAGACAGTTCGCCACCCACAATCCACAATCCACAATCTACATAAATCACACTATCCAGTTGCAACCACTTTCGTTTCAATTGGCAGCCCATTTAGCTATTAGTGTTGCCTAACGAGCACCAACTTCAATTGTGGCTAATTTTCAATACACTGAGAAATGTTAATTCAATTTGTATCTTGACAAGTAACTCATTCTCTCTCATTTTCCACCAGTTGAACCTTTGTTGTTGGGGGTTATCTATCTAAGAGCTTAGCGAGGCGTGCGCTCAGCAACAGTTCACAATGTTGTTTATTTGCTTACCAATTGGCAACGCGCACAGCGAAAGCCAAAGCTACAGCTTGACAAAGATAGAGATAGAGGAGATAGATAGATACAGATACTCAGAGAGTTACAGATACAGCTATATGCAATTACAGATAAGGGCTGTATGTTGTTTTGGTTTCGTAACAGCTCTCAGCAGTAACAATTTTTATGGTTTTTTTTTTATTTTTGCGGTTAGGTTGTCTTACAGTTGTCCCCTTCGATGTTTGTTTTTAATCAAAAGCGTCGCGTAGTTTATTTTATTTATAAGCCACGTTAGTAGCTGCCAACTCAACCAACCCAATCGACAACAAAACTTAGTTAGTTTGCTTAGTTTGCTTATGATCTTGCAATATGTATATTTTTATATTTGATTTAAATAGCAACTCCCAATTGTTATTACGACACAGACGTTAACATACACTTCAAGACACCCATAAGGCATGAGTACAAGCAGAATATATCGGAGGAGGAATTAGCAATACGACAAGCGGAGCATATGCAGAAATTGTATCAGGAGGAGCGCAGACGCAAGTATCTACAAGAGTTGCAGGACATGAATTCCCGACGACACACCGACAACTTTACACCCTCACAAAAATCACCAATCGCCCTCAATCGCTACGATGATTTTCCCACGGACGTAACGCTTAAAACACTCGTGGGTCCAAAAACCGTTGCCAGAGCGCTTTACAACTTCCAGGGACAGACCTCTAAGTAAGCAGCAAATATTTAATTCTTGCTTTGCAATCGTTTAATCATTTTTGTGCTCTTTTTAAAAGGGAGCTCTCGTTTCGCAAGGGCGATACCATCTATATAAGACGACAGATCGATCCCAATTGGTATGAGGGTGAACACAATGCAATGATTGGATTGCTACCAGCAAGCTATGTAGAGGTTGGCATTCAACTTTATTTAAAAGCTATTAACAAATGCATTTACCAATCGATTTACCTCAATAGATTGTAAGTCGCGATGGAGCTCGCACTCCCGTTAAACGTCCGTCGGAGGGTCAGGCACGAGCCAAATACAACTTCCAGGCACAGTCCGGAGTCGAGTTGTCTCTTAACAAGGGCGAACTGGTCACCCTGACTCGACGTGTGGATGGTAATTGGTTTGAAGGAAAAATAGCCAATCGAAAGGGCATTTTCCCAGTCTCCTATGTAGAGGTTAGTTCGCGTATAAGGCAAGAAAATATTTGTTGAAGTTATATCTTATAGATTCGACTTTCCACTAACTTTCTACAATCTTTAATTATTTCATGTACCTCATCATTTTTATTAACACCAATGCTCAGGTTCTAACCGACATTGGTGCCGAAGATATTGCGGCTAGAACGACAACGGTAATAAACACTCAGAGCACGACAAATCTACGCCCAAATCTAGATATGCTTCGCACAAACATTAATCAGGAATTCAATACACTGACCCAGAACGGTGCGCATCCACCGAATGGCATACTTAAAGAAACCCGATCGCTGCACAAAACGGATGCGCTTCATGTAGACACCAGTTCGGAGCCCGTAACGTAAGTGACGAACTATCCAATGAATCACGCTTTCAACTCTTTTCACTCCCTCTATAGATATCGCGCTCTGTACAAATACCGACCACAGAATTCCGATGAACTTGAGGTCTTAGAGGGAGATCTGGTGCATGTGCTAGAGAAGTGTGATGATGGCTGGTTTGTGGGCACATCGCAGCGAACGGGCTGTTTTGGCACATTCCCTGGCAACTATGTGGAACGTGTCTGAATCGGTATTGAGCTTGAAATTTTGGCGTATTGATAACCGTTACGATATTTGTTTGTTATCTGTTCTGGCAAAAAAGTGAACTCAATGATTTTGTTGCCTAATTACTTGAAACGCAGCCAAAGCAGATGCAATTATTAATTATTTATATGAATAACAGTTCATTATAATTTAAATTGTTGTTAAAAATGGGTCAGATGCTTATATTTGTTGCCGATGTGTTTCTTTTTAATTTGAATAATGTACAACTATTTATTTATTTTTAAAGAAATGTTGAAATTATGTTTATTTATAAAACCAAAACAAAAATATTAACTTCTTTCTCCTCCAATTACCACCCGCACACACACACACACACACACACACACATACACAAACACACACACACACAGATAAACACCAAATATCCACAGTTGAATTAAATTCATAGATTAAGCCCTAATGTTTTGTCATAAAATTATTTTTTTCGCTTACCTACTAATTTTAACTAGTCACAGCTAATTTCCAAATACATAAAAATGAAAATATATAAAAAAAAAAACCATCACAACAATCAAAAGTAATAGAAATCGCCATTTTGTTTGTTTAACACCAAGTGCCTTAAATATATAGTACATATATTGTTTATTGACTAAAACTAAAAACAAGAGCGAAAAATAATAATAAAAAAAATAAACACACACGAACACAAATGGCGTTTTGTTGCGCCGATAATGCTAATAAATTAATATGAGATATTTACTATACATATTTAATAATAATGAAGAAGAGCTCTATTTGTAATATTATTATGAGAGTTTACTACACAGACACCTGTTGCAATCGAATGCAAATTAAGCAAATAAAGTTAACTAAAATAAAAACAAAAACCAAACACCGAAAAAAAAACAAAAAATATTTTTTATTTGTTGATAAATTGAGTTTATCTCAGATAAATTCAGCAAAGACTCCTTTTAGACTGGGAACTTGCCAAGAAGAGCTAGTGTTTATCAGAGTTCCTTAGGAAGGCTTTACTTTATCTGATATTGCACAAATGTTTGTGACATCATTGGAATAAAGGCCAAACACAAAATGTGTTTAGGAATGACCTATTTATGATCAATACAAACATTTCAGTTCCATAAATTTGTCGTCTTTTTCACTTAAAGTGTCCAGTTTAATAAAAAGCAATCAATCTATACCTATAGAAACAAACATATCCATATGAAAATAACGAAATAATATACAGTGGTTATACTGTGTTTCTTAAAAAAAGATTCTCACTAGCAAAACAAAATTGAAAATTGATAAATATTAGAGTATTAAAAGCTAATTTTTTAATAAAATAAATTTCTTACAGTAGTAAAAAGTTACAAATAAATAATTTATATATTACAACACTAAAAAATTCATTCTAGCCCAAGGTTAAATCACAACTTGAAGTAAATTTTTGTAACATTTGTTAAAGTTATAGAAGATTTTAAGTATGTCTGCACTAGTTCTTGTAAGGCGGACCTCAAAATACAACATAAGGTTGACAAGCTAATACATATATAAAAGCATTTTAAGTGATTTGCAAATATAGGTTATGCAAAGAAAAATACTTAAGCGTGTTTAATAATCGTTTTTGGAAACATTACAAACAATTCGTATTTAATTTTCAACAGCAAATTATTTTTAAATATGTAAAACTTAATGTCTTACTGGTTTTAATAATGTTTAAAATAATAAATTCCCTAAACATAAATTCAATCTTCACGTTTGAGCCAATTTTCGTTTTCTCTCCTGTTTTATCTCTCGTTTAACAGCACGCTGTTCCAGCTCCTCGGTGTACTCGGCGTACATGGCCAAGAGCGCCGGATAGAGTCTATGATAGTGTTGCAAATCGTTAATAGTGACCTGCATATTGTCAAAGGCAATGGCCACTTGCTGCATATCCTCGCTGCTGGGCAGTCGAGGGCATTTGGCATAGCGTTGCGAGAAATGGGTGAGAATAACGTGCTTGGCCTGCATGTCGCGACCCTGTTGTATTGCCTGTGAGATGGTGCTGTGCGTCTTAATGCGCGCTTCCTCCTCCAAATCATCCTCCATTGTGGCTTCATGTATCAGCACCGTTGAGTTGCGGCCCAGCCTTACCAAATCCGTACAGGGCATCGTATCGCCGCTGTAGGTTAACTTAATGGGTTCACCTTTGTATTGTGCTTGCAGCGTTAGACTGACACCAAAAGCATTCGGACAGTGACGCACCATGCAGGTGGCTATTGAGGCTATGCCCAGCTGCTGCACTCGCTCTCCAATCAGCGGTGAATCCAGCAGCTCTCCATTTGCTACCAACGTAAAGGCATCAGCAATAGGTTCAATTTGACGATCGTAAAACTGCAGCCAAGGTTCGATTTGACGTGGTGCCAAAAGCAACAAGGTTTCCTTCGGATTTAATTTTTGACGTTCTTGCAGCAACGAAATAAGTCCAATGTGATGATCGGCATGCAGATGCGAGATATAAACAGCGTACAGCTGGCGCATTATCTCTTTTGTGCGCTCAATGCCATAGAGACGCACTATCTGACCATGGGTTCCTTCACCGCAGTCGAGCAGCATGAATGCATTAGCATCAGTCTGGATGAGAATAGAGCTGACATTGCGGGTTTTATTGGGTATGCAGGATCCAGTACCAAGGAATATAATGCGTGGATAATTGCTTTTCTCTGTTGTTTGAGGAATTACTTCACTTTGCAGCTGGCCGAGCAGCTCAGTGAAACCAGGCACTGCATGTGTCTCTTTAATATACTCCCCTGGCGTCAACTTGGCCTCCAGAGTTCGATCGAGTCCTGCATAAAAACAATATAAGAGCTCATGAAATAACTATCCAAATTAGTTGCAGAAAACTTTGTGAAGAAGACTTTGCATATAATTTACTTACCCCTTTTAGGTCTCAAATAAAAGCTGGTCATTGAAGTTACGCCTTGTTCGGACTCTGTTTCCTTTTCCACAGTTTTAAGATTTTTATTGGAACTTGTCAGCTGAATCGATTCCTCCAAACAGTTTGCTTCCCCAAGCTTGGTTTTCTTAAGGGTGCTACTTAGCTTACTGCTTTGGCTGCTCTGATGCATTTCTTTCGACTCGGCGAGCAGTGGAAAGATGCAAGGCGATAGCTGATGCAGCTGATACTGGATGCGATGTGAAGCTGCATATCCAGAAAAGAGATTAAGCTGCGAGTTAAGATAAATGTGTTGGGTGCAGTTTGAAAAATTATGATTCATAAATGTGCTATAGTCCGGGTGAGCTGTAAGTTCCGGTGGACTGAAGTGCACCACGAGAGAAACTTCGGTGAGCTGTGAAGAAGCGAGCTTTTTGTATTCACTGGCCTGTGCCTGCAAGGATTTTAGGTATTGCGCACTGGGCACATCAATAAATACAAAAGAGAGCGCTGTTTCTCCTGGTTCAGTAACATCCACAGAGTGAACCACCTTGCCACAGGGCAGGCTTACATCGAGGCCATTTTTTAGCTGGCCGAGCAATGGACCTGGCGGCACTCCCTGTTCCACACATTTGATCAGATTTAGTGCACCCGGTCGTGGCTTAAGCTTGCATATATAACTGAGCACGGGCTGATCGGTCTGTTTCTCGCTCCGCAGAACCAAGGGCTGTACGCTTAAAATGGAATCTTCAAATAAAACGCCCTGAGTGGCGTCTATGGTTTGCATCTGCAGATTTTTGAGCACCACAAAGCGACGCATGCTCTGCAGCATAGTGTCCATATGTGGTGGTCCATGCAGACCTACATGGCGTACACCTGCGTCTTGTATGGTAAGTGCGAGGCCAGGCAATCCACCTACCGTTGACCACGTGTTGCGGGTAACGAAGATCTGCTCCAGTCGCGAGAGGCGCGTCTTGTGCTCGTGCGCCAGCCGCTGCGTGCCCTCGCCGCAATTAAAAAGATAACGTGACTGATCCGTGAAGAGGTAAACAGCGCTGGGTGAACCATTAACCCCTGCTCCCAGCACCTGAAGATTGACAGAGCCGGGAACTACAGAAGATAGCTTTTTGCGTAGCACATTAGGCTGTCGTTCGTACTTGGGAGGGGGTTCCTGCTCCCCAGCGCTTGGCACTGTACTGCTGCTCATCCTAATGTATGCTATCACTTTTTGGAGTTTTCCATGTGGCGCGATTCGATGCAATTTCAATAGTGGCAGCAACATCGCGCATTTAGCGTGCGTATAACAGCTGTTTTGCAGGGCTGGAAACGATAAAAGCGGAATACGCGTTTGTCAGCCGACTTAATGCTGATTGCTACAAAAATATTCTTCTCCTTTGAACCCCTTAAAAATATCATTTTTAAATGATTGCAGATGCGGAATGGACAATTTACTTAAGCTTTTCTTATAAAATTTACTTATTTGCTTTCATTAAATGTTACACTCTGAGAAATGTAAAATATACATAGCAACAGGTGCGTGTCAACAACAGACTCAACTGTTGAGCCAGCGTTCTAGCGGCTGGGCGCCATCGAACGCCGGCTGTTTTTAAAATATCGCTTATCGATAAGCATAAATAAATAATTTTTCTGCACGCACGTGGAACACCGCTGTTTCTGTTTATCCAGTTTAAAATTCCCCAAGAAAAATGGTTTTTTTCACATGCAATATTTGCGGCGAGTCTGTAAAAAAACCAGCCGTAGAAAAGCACTACCAGACGCGCTGCCGCAATCAGACAAAAAATGTGTCTTGCATGGACTGTCTCAAAGATTTCTACGATGAGGAATATGTTGCACACACAAAATGCGTTTCGGAGGCACAAAAATACTCAAACCAAAGTTTCGTGCCCAAAGAGCCCAAACACAAAAATGCACAGAAACAAGAAAGCTGGATGGACATCATACGCGCCATATTGGACAGCAGCATCTATCAGCTGACGCCAGCGGTGCGCAGCGCTTTTCAGCGCCTCCAAAGCGTCGACAATGTGCCGCGCAAGAAAGCCAAATTCGAAAACTTTGTGGGTAACTGCATGCGCATGCCCCGGCAACAGGCAAGCCAAGTCTGGGAGATACTCGAGAAGGAGCTTAACAAAATGAAGGAAGCCAAACAGGCCGAATTGGCTGCCGCCAAGGCAAATAAAGAAGCGGCAGCTAACAATGTTAAGAAAAAAACCAATGGTGAGGCACCTCCAGCGAAAAAGGCCAAGCTTGAAGCTGATGAATCATCATCAGAAGCACCCAATAAAGAGGTCAACGAATTTGATTGGCCTGCGCAACTGTTAAAATTGGCTTCCAAGCATCCAGATGGCATTTTCCAGGAGAAACTCAAAAAGAAGCTACTTAAAAAATACACCAAACACTTGGCCGTAACAGAGCTAAGCGAAAAGCAGACAAAAAAGTTTGATAAACGTTTTGAAAAGCAGCTAAAAAAATGCGATACCCTGCAGCTGAATGGAGATCTCGTAAAGTCATGCTGATATATGTTAACCTACCTAACGTAACTTAAATAGGCTATAGACTGTAATTAAAGTTGACTTATTTACTGAAACTATTGTTTTACTTTACAGATTTAGAGGTATCAAAGAAAAGCCATTCCTCTTTGCTTACTGACCAATTTGTCAGGAGATCCATACATTTGTTAATCACTAAAAAATCTGTCAAGCACAAATGAACCGAAAATGCTATCTCATAATTGCACATAATATACTCCTTTTTATATGATATTGGATATAAAAAAAAATGTTTTATATAGTTTTAAGATGCTTCTTGCACTGACGCAAAAAGTTGCGTGCAACGCGACATTGTGGAGTTTGATGAAAGCGGTTTGGCGGACAGTTTAAGATCATCTCGTTGGCGACACATTCGAGCACCAGGCCTGGATAAGGATGACAACCGTGGGGTGCCAAACGCTTGGCCAAGGA
This sequence comes from Scaptomyza caliginosa, assembly GCA_035044725.1. Classification (NCBI taxonomy): domain Eukaryota; kingdom Metazoa; phylum Arthropoda; class Insecta; order Diptera; family Drosophilidae; genus Scaptomyza; species Scaptomyza caliginosa. The sequence continues at coordinate 228,021 of JAWNNR010000646.1, forward strand.
ATTCACACTTGTATGACTTAGTTGGGCAGAGGCTGGGAAAAAAAATGTTTTAGTTGGCTGGAATATTTAGAAAAATAGAAATGAAAGCTAAGCTATAAGTACACACCATGTTTGTCACACTTGATATAGGTCTGATAGAGTAACGTTTCATCTTTGGTGTTGGACAAATCGTTCTCCAAGTGCTCGCGAATGTGTTCCAAGTTTAAGGATTGACGATCAGCAGCTAAGAATTCCGTGCTGTTGTATGTGCATTCAGCTGTGCACTGCAAAAAAATAAATAGAATACATTTAGGGGACTTCATTTCATAATGGCTAGTTATCCTTTGGTCATACTCACAAACATACAGATCTGCTCCTCCTGCTCGGTAGTATGATGGATCTTGTCATTCCACTCCATTTGACAGTCACTAAACTGTGGCGATTCATCGTGCAACTCACAGCAAAAGTCATGCTACAAAATACAAGTTTTACACAAACACTAAAAACATTTAATTCAATGTCTCAACCATAGTATCGGCTCCATATAGTTCACAATCCTCATCAGGTTGAGGCTTGGATAACGCTAAGTTAAGGAACAGCAAACTATAGACCAGGTTGTACCATTCCACAAACATTTTTGATGCGTTGCATTTAAGTTTTTGGGCAGAGCTCGTCAAAAGTTGTTAGTTTTATAGGCCGCTTAATGAGCCAAGCAATTTATTAGGCGTACAATTTAATAATTTAAACGAGTTTGAATAACGAGCTTAACTTTATTTTATTATTAGTTATCTTGCTAAAAGCTGAATTAAATGAAACTAAATGAATAAAAATATTTTGGGTAAACACCATTGGGCACAAGTCAATTATTTATTTTATGGCACATAGCCTTCCATTAAAAATTGATCCAAGTTTCATACTTTTTTCGATGTTTGGTTGATATATATTTTGAAACTTTTAGCAGCGTTGTTTTATTATTAGTTTTAGTGAAAAAAACTGCGTTACACTCTTTGTCGTCTTAGGTTAATAATTGGAACTGTAAAATATTATTCGAGCATTAATGCTACAAAATACTCTTTCTAACGTAAAGAAACGACGTTTAATTAAATGGCATACATATACATACATGTATGTTTTTATGTGTTTGATTGAGATTAGGTAGAAGTTTTTTGTTTTAGTTATTAACTTATAGGAAAATAAAGACTTTTTTAAGAAGTGAAATGCAAAACATTTAGATTTGAGTTTTTTAAAAAAACTTAGAACATTTTCAGTTTTGCAATTTGTTGATAAGAGCATAATATACTTTAAATCACATTTTAGAGAGATTGCACAATATAGCCTCCCAGAATTTAATAGCGTTTTCTACAGTGAGCGGGACACTCCACTGTATTCCTATCAGAAAGATACCCTTGTAGGGTAGTACGAATGTTAAAATCATTTCAGCTAAGTTTTATAAGCCCTTTTAGAGATTTTCTTCGAAAGGGTAAGGAAAGTGTTGGCTTGCCTTTGATTAATTTACTTATTTTTAAAGTTATTCTTTTCTTTAACTACATTGCTAAATGTGTCGTTTAAATATGGTTTAACTTTGCCTTCACAAATAGTATCGATTTTTTTTTTATACATGTAGCTTGTTGTGATCGTTTCGTTGATTTGCTCTATTTCCTGGAACACCCTAAAGATTAATGATGACAAGGCATCCATCCATCACCGATCAAGCGGCACACAGCTAAATACCTATAAGTGTGTGTAGGTTGTGTGTCTTTTTGTGACAGACGCACCCCGCTGCCAAATTAAGTAAAAGGAAAATCACTTTGGAGTTGAAAATGAGAATTGAGAGTGAAAAGCGTCTGTTTGAAATTTCAGCTGAGACAAATGCATGCGGAAGCGCATCGCAAACCCATTCTCATTCATCTCTGGCCCTACACCCAGCTGCAACTAATTAACCGAGAAATACATCATAAATAGCCCAAGTAGATGATCATTATATATATATATATATGTATATACATACAAAGCGCTGGCCATCACCATTAAAGACACAGAGGCAAATGCTGCCGTGGACGTAGACGCAGCGTCGCTGCTTTAGCAGATCCCAATTGTTTATTTTTACGGGGCTCAGTCGGGAATGGAAGTGCTCTCTTTTTCTCTCTTTCTGTCCCTCCCTGTAGGGCTGGAAAGATGGAAATATGTTTTTGTGGTAGAGTCATAGCTGCGACGTTTCACGGTGGCATGTGGTAGTGAGCTCAATCGAGCGGCACGTGCCTGCCTGAAGTTCAGTTTATCCAAATTGGAACATGATTCTTCAACATTTCTTTTTTTTTTCACATCAACCAAAATTCAAGCACACTCACAAATTTTTAGCAATATTATTATGGGGGTGGAGAAAAAGTTTGGAGCTTATATTGCGGTCTGCAGAGAAAAATATTTCTTATTGTAGGCAAACGGTAAGTAAAACAGTATTTTTAACTTACAGGATCTTAATAATGCGAGCGATTATTTTAATAGATTATCAACACTTTAACATACAATGTGTATTCAAATATTACATTATGTTGAACACTCTATATTGGAGTTATTCTATTTTTTTAAACTGTTCACAAAATGTCACATTACCACAACACTTTTACAATCTTTTGACTCTTGGAGCTTCTTCTACAAAGAATGTTTGCAAATACTTTAGGTTTTTTCGGCCCTGGTTGAACGTGTGCAACATAAATGTCAACAGCAACATAAATTAGTAAATGGAATTATATCTGTATTATGTAGGTATATATTTGGATTAGCAGTTTTCTCTCTCCCTCCCTCTCTCTCTCTCTCTTTTTCTCTCATTTTATTTTTTTCTTGTCATTTTCGTTGACTATTCAAAGAGAATCTGCAAAAGGAATCCATTTGAATGAGAAAATGCATTTTGTATGCAGTGGAACATAGCAATTGCTTTGTTAACAGCGCTTTAGCATTCCAGCAAACGTTTGTCTTACATATACATAAACATGCACACACGCACACATACATGCACATACATTCGTATGTTAAGTGTAACGGTCGGTCGAACCGAAACGAAAAGCGTTCCACAGAGCAGAGTTTTGTTTTAGTCAAGAATTTGTTGGCAGTGTGTTCGGTTCGTTCGTCTTGTTGTGTGGCGCTAAAGAATCGACTCGAATCGAATCTAGGTAGACAGAAGATTCGCTGATGCTTCTCTAAGATACTGTTCCAAAAATATATATATATATATATTGTATGTATAGACACTAAGTTGTCAGCCGGTTCGTTATTTTTAAACTTGATATTTTTGGAATCAAACCGAGTGGACAAGTGTTAAACTTTTTACGATTGTCCGTGTGTGCTCGTTTGTGAAAATGATGCTCGCAAAATTGTGAAAGACGCCAAGACATACAACTTTAGTGGAATATTTATAAAATTATCGAATAACAAACTTTGCTTTTGCAATGAAAACGGTTTATCAAATATATAGAGCGCTCATAGCGTCTCTGCTGCTGCTACTGCTCCTAACACAAGGTACTGATCCAGTTAACGCCCAGTATGAGCATTACCTGGACAGTCTGCGGTCCAATGAGCTCTACGAATATGTTGAGAACAGCGGCAGCATCCAATACTTGGCCAAGGGTAACAGCGAGCAAGCTCTGCTGCAATTGGAGCAACCCATTAGTTTCTATGGCGAGAAATATGAACAGATCTATGTAAGTATCTGCATTTGTGATCTGCAACAAAGTAGTTGTAGCACTATACAAGTATTGTGCGCTGAATGAATTTTTGCCAAGCTGATAAGAACGAGACGATAAGGAGAGCAATTGATTTGATGCAAGTAAAAGCAAATAAGATGCTACGTTTTGTTCAATTTCTTCTCGACTTAATATACTTATAACATACATATTTATTTATGTATTTGTGGGGCCGATGTATTTATAGCTATACGGTTAGACATTAACATAAGTTTTCGGCAAAAACATGAAAGAAACAACAACAAAAAAATATCTAAAAGCAGCACTTTCCCAAAAACCAATTCGCACGCACTCAACCCGAATACCAACATATAAAAAAAGAAGAAACATTAACAAGGAAAACAACATTTGAGGGTGGTCCATGGCGATCTTTTAAACACAGATACTACAATAAATAGCCATCAAGTCAACCCATTGATGTTCGTGTCGCTATGACGCCTTGGCACGCATCCAAACATTTGGACGCCTTTTTTTAAAACCTCTAACTGAGGGAACTTTTGTTTGTTAAACTTATATGTAACACATTTTTGGTGTACAAGTTTAATTTGAAATATGGATTCATGAAATCCTCTGTGATTTTTTAAAACTTTTTTGTTTATTATCCTATATATAGCTGTACACTTTTTATCAAGCGGCAAAGGAAAAAATATTGAAATTCAAAAGAATATTTATTTTTCTTTCCTGCTTAGAATCAAATATTTCCAAAACTGATTTCCAAATTTTCTTGCCTACTCATAGGTTAGACAGAAAAATCTTTCATATCAAAATGTAGAATGAAAATTTCTTCCCATTCTTCTTCTTATTGTAAGTAGTTGAATGAATGAATTAGCTATTAATCTGTATATAATAATATTAAATATATATACTCGTATATACATTTTCACATCGGTCTAGTAAAATGCTATTTTGCGAGAGTATTTATTCTTCGGACTTATAAGACTGGCTATTTCTGGCTGGTTGACTTTCAGTATTGAACATCAAGAAACTATGATCTACTCTAAGCATAAACGAGGAGCAAAAGTGTCGCCTATTTCTGTTAGTTAATTAATTAAATTTATGTGTCTGAAGTCAAAAAATAGCACGCGTTCCGAAATGCGTGGCATTAATAATGGCCATAGATATGCATATATAACTTAGAATTCCTTTGACAAAAAATAAACAAATCAACATTTCTCCAAGCTAAAATGCATAATTTAGTTTAGTTTTTGTTAAATGCTTAAGCCACAAACCCATAAAAATCCAAACAAATTATTTGAAATAATGGAATTTTAGATTATTTTTGTCGTTTAAAAGTGAAACCACACTAAAACTACACAAATAGCCAATAACATTCTTGTATGTAGCAAAATCTGTAGAAAATGTTCTTGATATTTATAACAGAAGAGCCTGTAGAAGGTTTATTTAGTTTAAAATAAAGAATATGGCAAATATTTGAATGCTTACAACCCGTTGTGCCAATGATAAAGTGCAGCATCCCATGATGTGGATGATGGCGAGAAAGAAAATCAAACACCTGTGCTCCGAATTTTGAATTCCAAAATTCCGATATTCCCCATCTGAAATTGTACATTTGTTTATTTAGGTAAAAATGTATGCAGCCGATGAACTAAAAATAAAAATGCGCAACGCAAAGTTGTGCAAGTGTAAAACAGGAGTTGAATAACAATAATTGGGATAGAGAATGAGAATGTAGTGGCTAATGGATTGACTCCAATGCAGCTGTATAGCAATAGCATTGCAAATGAGTTTAAGTCTTTCGTAAGACCACATATTAGCGGAGTGTTGCAGCTGCCCAAAGGAAAAGAAATAAAGAAAGGCATTCTGGATCGAGTGAGAAGATAAATTAGAGAGAGGGTTGTCCCCAAGAGCGAGGGAGAGAGTCGTATATATATACCTTTGTTGTTGTTTACTTTCCGCTAGGCGCAGTTGGCCATTAAGTGTTAAGTAGATTGTTGGCACTTCAACAAATCGAGCCAACAACTAATTGAAAAACACCATACGCACTTCCTTTTAAGAAGAGCAGCCACTTAAAGTCAACACTCCATTTACCATTGCAGATCAACACGAATGGCATTTTGACATTTAATGTGGAGTTTGCCGAGTATTTGAACCAGCCCTTTCCACTCGAGTATCCCTCGATAGCGGCCTTCTACTCCAACGTGGATACCAGCAACAGTGGCGACGAGAGCAGTATTTCCCTCTTCGAAACGCACGATCCGCAATCTTTGGATCGGGCACAGCAGCTGGTGCGCTATGCCTACAGCGATTGGACAGAGTTTGAGGCGAGGCAATTGGTTGTTGCTACGTGGCGCAATGTCGGCTACTTCAACTCGAAGACGGATAAACTAAACACGTTCCAGGTGGCTTTGATCGTTGGAGACTCGCAAACATTTGTGCAGTTTGTCTATCCCGAGGGTGGCCTGAACTGGCTGCAGGGCGAGACTGGTGAACTAGGGTTGCCCGATATTCGAGCTCAGGCGGGTTTTGTTGCCGAGGATGGACGCTACTTTAATCTCAATGGTTCCGGATCGGAAAATGTATGTTGAAAATGGCAAGCAAATAATCAAAAAGTGTTCTACGCATATAAGTCTTAAAAAGCATTTCAGAAATATATATCAACTTATTCATTATAAGATAATATTGCATCTGCAACTACCAAAACATTTTCTTCGTTAAATACACTCATTGAAACTTATATAAAGTGTAGAAGGTATTTAATATATATTAACGAAATATTGATATATATCTACAGGCACGTTTTCTAAGCGAAAGCACCAATCTTGGCGTTCCTGGTGTCTGGCTTTACCAGGTGGCACCTCTGCAACCGTTCGACAATGTCTTACCCCCAAACAATTTAGAGACACGCACCGAGTCTCCTGCGCTCGCCCAAAGCTGCAATGGCAATGGACACCAGTGTGATAGCCATGCCCAGTGCTACGACAACTCCGAGGGCTACTGTTGCGTCTGTGAGGCGGGCTACTATGGCAACGGACGTTCTTGTCTTGCCAATGATCTGCCCATGCGTGTGACAGGCACCTTAACCGGCCACTTGAACGGACAACCTGTCGATGAGGAGGCCAAGCTGCAATCGTATGTGGTAACAACAGATTCTAAAAGCTATACCACCATCAATCCAGTTAGTGGAGACCAGGCAACCCAGTTGCGTCTAGTGCTTCCACTGCTAACCACAGTAGGCTGGCTCTTTGCCAAGCCAATCAATGGAGCTGCGAATGGCTATCAGCTGACAGGAGGCAACTATCAGCACATCTCGAGAATACAGTATGAGACGGGAGAAATGCTGCTGGTCAACCAGACCTTTGAGGGTCTTAACTACTGGGATCAGCTGTCAGTTAAGATTGAACTGTCCGGTGCCGTGCCTCAAATTTCAGAGAGCGCAACATTGCATCTGCCTGATTATACGGATGAATATCGTTTTGTGCGCCCTGGTGAACTGCAGTCACTGCAGTCCCACAAGCTGGAACTGGTTGAGGAGCAGCGTGTGATAGGTTTCCAGGTGGATCAACGCATCGTCTTCCAGAGCTGTCTACGCGACGACGATGCCGATCCCACGGACCGCAGTGTGCTTCAGAAGGTCTCCAAAATCGCTCTCGATTACTTCGAACTAGATCAGGCATTGAGAACAAGCGCCCTAACTAAGATTGGAGTCGATGCTGAGTCAAATGCCTGCAATGATGGCAGTGTCCAGTGCGGTGAGAATACCGTCTGTGTTCCCTACGAGGACACCTACCGTTGTGATTGCCGACATGGCTATGCCGCCCAGCTGGACGAGCGTGGCTTGGAGCTTTGCATTGATCTGGATGAATGCGCTCTGGGGACCCATGTGTGCGACGAAAATGCAATTTGCTCCAATAATGAGGGTGGCTTTAGCTGCGTCTGCCTGGAAGGCTATGGAGGAAATGGATATCGTTGTTTACTCAACGACTCCGCAGATAATATTGAGTATCCCACAGAAGCAACCTTTGATCAAGGCTATTCCGACACTCAGAAGCAACCGCAACCCGAGCCACCAAGTCAGTTGCCAGACTATCAGCCAAATCAGGGTAGTGGACAGCATTTAGATGAGTGCTACGTAAGTAATGTATAAATATACATGTACACATCAACAGTTGAGAAATAATCAGTGAGAAAGAGAAAAAGAGGGAGAGATATTATCAGACATAAGAATACTATAATACCAGTATAGGCAGAAAAAGAAAATGCTTGATCTTCTTATTATAATGTATTCGTTTAACGTCAGTTATTATAGGGTAGGAACGTTTCTTTAAAAAACCCTTTTAAATTTTCGGTGGAGTAGGCATTTTACCCGGCGGGTAAATTTAATTTGGAGGTTTAAGCAAAATAATTGGTTCTGGGTTTGTTTTTGTATTGAAAATTAGCCTCAAACCTAAAAACAAACAAATATAGGTTTTGTTTTACCATCCTGAATAGTTACCGTATTGAATGTTTGTATAGTCTTTTGTTGGAAGCCAAGTTTTCCTTATTGTAATTTGCCTTAAAAACGTCGTTGATAAGGGTAAAGATTGAATGCTCTTACCACGAATTTTGTGTAATCCCATTAACAGAATTAAAAAATAGTTTAGAAACGCAATATAAAAAAAATCATTCGACGAACTTTTAATAAAGAAGCATGAAAATAATTTAAGTTTTTGTCTAGTTAAGAATTGACATGGTTTTTATTTGCAGAGTTGCTCACCGGATGCTGACTGTTATGAAGGACGTTGCGGTTGTCGAGAGGGTTTCTCCGGTGATGGATATAGCTGTATGCATATCTGCGGACATGACGAGGTATGGGAACATGAACGCTGTGTGCCCATTTTGCTCGACGAGCACGAACTGGAGCCCAAGTGCAATTTCCTAGGTGATTGCACCTGCCCCGAAGGTTACGAGCTGAGCGACGATAGTCGCAGTTGTCGTTATGCAGGCGGATACGATGTGGACAAGAGTGATGATCTGATTCCATGCGATGTGGATACCAACTGTCATATTAATGCCAGATGCTCTTGGTACGAGCACGAACTGAGACACATTTGCACCTGCAATGCTGGATTCAGCGGCGATGGATACAGCTGTGAACCCATCGAGGACTCCTGCGCTATTGTAAGTAAACAAGTTAAAATAAGAAGTTATGAAATACTCTACTACGTGGTACATTTCAGAAACCTGACATTTGTGATTCACATGCTACATGCAGTTACAACGACCAGTTGGGCAAATCGGAGTGCGTCTGCCAGAGAGGATATACGGGAGATGGTCATCGCTGCCAGCTGGCGCCCGAATGCGAGGCAGCCGAACATTGTGGGGAGAGTGCATACTGCGATGGTGGCGTCTGTCAGTGCAACGAGGGCTATGAACGGGATATCAGCGATCGTTGTGTTCAAGCTGGGCGCTGTGGCTCAGTCTTTTGTGGATCCAATGCTATCTGCAAATGGGATGCGGCGCTTGGTGTGCAGTTCTGTGATTGTATTGATGGCTATCAGGGTGATGCCCTAGCCGGTTGCACAAGCATACCCATACCCTGTAACTTGCGGAACAATTGCGGCATCCACGCTACTTGCGAACCCACAGAGTAAGTAATAAGAAAGTCTACACTTTAATATTAATTGCATTGTTCAATAGTTGGTTGGGTTTCTTTATTCAATTTTTTATTCGAAATAATAATTATTTTAACCCCAAAAAACTAAGGCAATTTCCTAAACTCCAATGCGACTTTAGTTTAGAGAGCACTTATTGAAGATACAATTTTCTTACAGAGATCCTGCAAATTATACATGCCAATGCATTGCTGGTTTCAATGGCGATGGCTATGTGTGCATCGAGGAGCAGAATTGCCTGAATAATCCCACAATGTGCGACATGAATGCCAAATGCCATTCGACCAATTCGGGTCTAGTTTGCGTTTGCAATCCAGGTGAGTTTCTTCCCCTTCCTTCCTTCCTTCCTTTTATTGCTCGGCGGAATTGCGCTTTGGTATGACATCTTCTGGGCATTCCGAGCACGAGTTGATGAAACAAAAGCTAAATATAGCCAGTGCCAGTACAACATTTAAATAACCATTGTTTCGATCCCATGTCAATGGGTGCATAAAGAATTCGCGCATAGACTGAAACGTTGTTGTTTTCCTGCTATACTGACTAACCCGCTGTATTAAGCGACGTTGATGACAGTTGACCATTGACTTCGACACAACGAGTTGATGCGTCACAGGAAGGATGCTCTTTTGCGTCACCTTCAATAGCAAGCTTTGTACTGCAAGCATTTTTTTTCCGGGAATTTGCCTTTTTTTTTGGTTTTTATTAAAGGTTTCCTTTTTTTTCGTGCACTATATGTATGGACTTACTAATATTACAGACAACTGGAAATTTTGTAATGAAATGACATCAGATGCCAAACAAGTATATAAATGATGTAAAGTGTTAAGCAAAGACAGCGCCTGCTCATTTTTATTTGTTAACTGTTTTTAATAACGATCAGTTGAACTGCTGTCCAATATATTTTCCATTTACTTAATATTTATTAACCAGTTAATTTAAATGTATAAATTATTCTATACAATGGATCAAATATGTGTTCTATGTAGTTAAAAAAAAAAATTAATATTGTGTGGATTATAAATTAAAAATGTTTCTGTTTTATTCTCTATGCCAATGAATTGTATATAACAGGCGGAAAAAATCATATCATGGCCCATCAAATAAATACATATACATATGTATATATTTATGATGAGCGTTAACAGCCTTGATATATATCCATGTCCGTCTGTATAAACGCGTCGATATACGAAAAAATAGATCCAGTTGTATATTTCCAATGATTCATTAGGTTTTTTGTTATTCGCCTGAGATTTATGTGGGAATCGGAAATTCACGACATACATGTAGTTGTAACCGATACTAATATCGATTACTCCTGTAAGATCACGACCTCTTCTGTAAGTTGTTAAAAGAGTTTTTTGATATTCTCGTCAGCTCTGCATCAGACTTACGCAAAAACATTGTTTGATTTTAAGTTTGCTTGGAGCTAAGGCAATATATATGAGAAACCTTAATTCCATCCCTTGATTAAGAAAATCCGAAACTACATTTATAAGAACCGAAACTTGACTTGAATATATTTTAAAAATTATGCTTTTCAGGTTTCTATGGAAATGGCTCCGTTTGCTTCGAACGTCAACAGCACGAATCGAACTTCCTGATTGTTAGCCAGGGCGTAGTGATTGTACGAGTTCCTCTGAATGGACGTGATGTACAGCCGATTAAGGTAGCATCCATGGCAATTGGCTTGGACAAGGATTGTGTGGAGGGACGCGTCTATTGGGGAGACATTTCAGCCAAGAAGATTATAAGCACTAAATATGATGGCACCGATGAGCGCGTCTTTATTAGTATGGGTAAGTGAAAGAGTGCAAGCAATTATAAATGATTCCCGATTTAAACACATTTTGCAGATATTGAATCGCCTGAGGGCATTGCAATTGATGTCATCTCACGCCGCCTTTACTGGACGGACTCGGTGAAGGACACAATTGAGGTAGCGAGCCTTGATGATCCAACATTGCGAGCTGTCATTATTAACAAGCAACTGGTTAATCCACGTGGAATTGCCGTGGATCCTTACAGAGAGTAAGTAGCTTTCACCAAATGTTAGAGTTTTGTTTGTTAAAAGACCAATCCCCAATTAATAATTTTTAACAGAAAATATTTAATTTTTGGTTTTTTTATTATTATTTTATTTTTGGATCGAAAAGTTACTCAAGAACGTTATTGCGAATAATATTTTCATCAGGTTTAACTTTAGTGGAACTTTAAAAATATGGTTTTACTTCTCTTCCACTCTTCTAGGAAACTCTACTGGTCCGACTGGGATCGCTCGTCACCAAAGATCGAATTCTCCGATTTGGATGGTACTGGTCGGGAGCTGTTATTAGGCCTCGACGCTGTTAAGCTGCCCAACTCGCTGGTTGTCCTGGAGCACACTGGTGAGCTGTGCTATGCGGATGCTGGCACCAAGAAGGTGGAGTGCATTGATGCCCAGAGTCGTCAAATACGTACCATATCTCAGGAGCTGTCATATCCATTTGGATTGACTTTTACGCACGATCAGTTGTTCTACTGGACCGACTGGACCACGTAGGTTTTGTTTTACTTTACAAATAATAGTTTATAACATTTCTTTTTTTCGCTTTTACAGCAAGAAGCTTGAGAGCGTGGATACCGCCGGTGCACGCCAGAAGCCCATTCAAACACCTTGTTTTGGCAGCCACAAGATGTATGGCATGACTGCTGTGGATCAAAACTGTCCACAGTATCGGAGCCAGTGCCAGATTAACAACGGTGGTTGCACCGATTATAGGCTCTGTTTGGTAAACCGCAAGGCACCATCCGGCAAGAGTTGCAAGTGCACAAGTGCCTCGACTAGTTGCTCTGTGACCTCACCCTACGCATTGGCCACACCCCGCAAATAAAACTCAATGGCATTAAAGTAAAGTGCAAATAATTATTTGTATACCCATAAAAAAGAAAACTAAAAACAGAGAACACAAGCCAAACCAATAGTGAATTCATCAAAAAGTAAATAAACTTATGTGTGTGCCATCTTTTGTAAAGCTACTAAATCTTATAAATACATATGTATGTATATATGTATATCTGTCATAAATACAAACATACTTAAAAACAAATAACACATATATCGCAATGCTCTCAATGTTTAATCTATATATGTGTAATCTATATACATATTTCAAATTTATTGTTTCATGACTGCCATGACATGTGCCTTAGGGAGCATAGTTAAATATTACAGCAGGTCTTAAAATCTTACCTTGACCATGCTCTAATTGTCATCATTAAATACAATATTTTTTAAATAACATTTGGTTTTAATAAGTTTTTGTTGTTGTTTGCTTTGTTTTGGTTTCTTTCTTTTTTTTCTTTGGTTCTTTAATAAGTAATAGTAGGCATTTTGCCATTTTTGCTTTTTGTACATTGAGACATTTACTATTTGCTAGTTTAGTTTAGTAGCTGCTAAGTTTATTACCTAGTGCTAAGTCTACCGATACTTAGTACACTAAATGTACGTTTAGTTTTGGTGTGCTAACCGCTCATTTCGCATAGTTTTTTAGGACACTGGAATGCATATTTTATTTCTGGTTCATATTTATTACGAACTGAGTAAAATGTTCTTTGTATAAAACGCCTTAAGTTTGGAATGTACAAATATGTCGTATTTATCTTGAGGATCTAAATAACAATTTGTGTGCAGGTGAATTTATAAAAGGTACTTTGTATGAAAAAGCTACATATATTACTTATTACTATACACATGTCCTTGTTGCTCGGATCTGTTTGGGTTTTCTCAAGGGTGCCAACTATCTAAGGTCAGAGGGGTTTTTATAAGTGTATGTATAGCTATGGAGAAATACTTTGTTAGAAAGTGTAGCTCATTGAATTTGGTACAGTTGTTTGTTTAATCATAAGTAGCTTTAGGTCTAGGCTTTGAGCACGATCATCAAAACGAACTAGTTGCTTATTCATATTTGTACAGACATACATATGTACATCAACGTAAACTATATTCTGTTTTTTTGCGTTGAGTTTTGAGTATTAGATTCTTATATTTTGTACGCTTCGAACTTACAATTATTATTTACAGCAAACTACTGTTGTTCGTAAAGCATTAGAGTATACCAAAGCCTTTTTTATTCAAACTTTTATTTTTGGAAAAACCGTTTTAAATATTTAAAACCTAAAATGTTTTTGTGTTTTTTGCAACCGATTGAAATAATACTTGCAGTTGTGTTTGCTACATAAATGATATGATAGCACCTTCCTTAATGTAATCTTTAATACGAGTAATATATATTTATTCATGTGAGATCTGTGCACTGTATGAAACCTAAGGAAGAAGCTGAAAAAAATGTCATTGAATAATGCTGCAACATACTTGTTTCTTGCAAATCATGAGCTACCCAATAGCTATATATCTATATATAACTCACTTAAATTGAATATACATAATTAACTAATTGTTTTTTTTTCTCTATACGCCGATAAATTCTATTTTTTTTTTTTTTTGAGCCTTAAGTATGGGGTAGCGAATTTTCATTACAGTAGATTTTGCTGCTATTGCTTAGGTCTATTGAAGGCTTTAGCGAATAACACATTTTGGATGCATGTTACTATTTACAGCTTGTTAATGTAATTATTACCTTATTTATGCCAATAAAGTTAAACAACTTTGTTTGTTCCCAGAAACACATTTTTCATAATTTAAATAACGTATGTTGAAATTTCTTAATATAAATGATTGCTAATTGCTACTCATATACTAAGGTTTAGTTAAAAGCTAAATTATAATCATTTCTTGTTTTTCAAACTTCTTTGCTATATCATAGACACACAGAGACATAGATTGGCTGCTTTTGGGTGGGTTAGGTTTTGGGGTTTTCGTATTATTACTTAAAGATGATAGTGTGATCAATAAATTTATTTCTTCCGATGCAAGCGGTGATAATAATTAAATTTATTTTTTGACTTTATACATTAAAAACATGCGAAAAGGGTTCAAAATGAATTTAAGAAACTTAAAGACAGTGTCCATGGTTATGCCACAAACTTTCGTTTTGATATTTACGTTTTAATTAACTAAACAAATATACAAAATATTAAATCAGTGCATCCGAAGTGTAACAGTTACAGTTACAGGTATTTTAGTGTATGTTAGGGTACAATGAATTATTGACATACGATCATCTTCTGCACAAGTGTGCAAATTTTAAATGCATGTGGATTCTGGGCCAGCAGCTATACTTATTGAAGTATAAGCATTTAATGCCTTTAAAATTTATCTCGTCGTCTGTGTGTGCTGGCTGTATTCTATATCCATTTGTTCTTTGAAATCGATGAGCGGAATCGGCGACCCCACATTAGGTTGTATCATACAATCGTGCCCTGCAAATGCTGCGGCGATGGAGCCTGTGACTGCGATTGTGATTGCGACTGCGACTGCGACTGCGACTGCGTCAGTGAATCTTGCGCCTGAAGTGATGCACCAGAGGAGGTGCTTGGTCCCGGTCCCAGATCAGCAATGTTTATCGCTAACGATGAGCCGCCGCCTAGCATGCCGCTGCTACTTCCACCACTGCCACCAAGTGCTGAGGGATTTATTCCACCACCACCACCACCACCACCACCACCGCCACCCAAAATGCAGGGCACGCCTAACAGGGGCGTCGGCTCCTCAGGTGGCGTCACCTGCAAAGAGATTTGATTCTGTGTGCACAAATATTTGTGAGTCGTGTGTGTAGTAAATGTACTCAAATCTACAAACCTCCATGCCAATGTTTCCATTGAGCGATATCTTGATGGGATTGCTGTGATTTGTTGCCTGCATAAGCGTTGTGAAGTGACTGATGCCAATCTCCTCCAGCGACGACTTGCGCCTGCCATGACTAACACCCACACTGGGCAATCCTTGTCGTAGCGATGATGATCGACGGAGCAATATATCATTGTCGATCTGCAAGTGAAAGAATATAAAATGTTCCAAACCAATATTGGCGGCTATTAGCTGACAAGTTGTAGAGCTACCAAAATTAAATAAATTTATCGGCCAAATGGCTTGAATAGTACACAACACACATTAATTAAAAACACAATGCAAATTGGCATAAATTGTTAATAGTTGGCCTAGGGTTATATTATTAAATACATTTAACTCAATTCCGTGCTGCACTGTTAATAAGTCCTTTATGTATAAATTTTTTTACATCATTACTATTCATAACATTTCCTGTTATTTTATTAAGGTGCAACCAACATGAGTAACGGTAACGGTAACGGTAACGGTAACTGTAACGATAACGATTAACTGTAACGGGAACGAAAACGTGATTTGTGAATATTTATCCGCTGGGTGCGTGCGTTATGGCTTATGGAAATGTTTTCTGAACTGTTTGTTGTTGTTATTTGTTGCTGAATTCATTGTTGTCGTTGGTTGTTGCTTGGCGGCTGTACTGGTATGGTTGTTGTTGTTGTTGTTTTTCTAGCGGCTGTTGAGTGCTGCGGCTTTGGAACGCGTAAATTTTTTTTTTATTTTTTTTTTGTAAAATGGATTTGCGAGTCTATCGGAAATTGCAACCAAACTTTGATGATTTATATTTGTCTGTGACTTTTTTGCATGTGCTATATACAGATGTCTATGTATGTGAGTGTGTGTAAGTGATCATTGTTGCATTTCTGTATTCTATTGTTCATGTGAATTGAGCCAATTGAAAGTAAAATTAGTACATATTCATGACAACAATTATAATAATAAAAAGTATGTCAAATCGTTATAGAGTATTTCTTCTTCTTTTTTCTAGTTATACTGAATCCCTTGCTAACTTTAAAGCTCTGTCCTTATTTATTAATTTTTCGAGACTTCAACTCCAATTATTTAATGACTAAAATGTTTTCCAATTGGGTTCCAATAAGACGGCTATAGCTTTAAAGCTAGCAATATACAAATTTCTAACTTGAGCTTTAGCTGGATGTGTTTTTAGTTAGTTTTATTTTTGTATAAGCTTCATCGTGATATGTATTTAAGTGTTGCAAGCAAGAATAAATAAAAATTTTAACGTGAATTTCTTGTTTGAGTGAGTGATATAAAGAGAGAGATAGAGATGGTGGGGAGGGGAGGGGAAAATAGAAAATAATAGCCAACCCGCAATGAGTTACTCCTGCCGCGTTGTGAGCCAACCACCGTCGGACTGTCGGGTAGAGAAAGAGAATTCGATTTAATTTGCTGTATCGGGGGCGTACAGCGCTGCGATGATCCATACCCGGCCAATGTCTGAACGCTTTGCATTTGCATTGGGTTCAAGCCGGCGATGCCGGAACCGCGGCGCGAACCAGCTCCGACGGCGGTGTTGGGCATGTTTGGCATTTGTGGACCACATGTGGCGCCCAGGTTGATATTAGAACAGAACGATATGTTCGACTTGCGGCGCGAGTTGTGTCGCTCGAATGTCTTTTGGGCCGAGAACGGTGAGGGGCGCACCAAATAGCTTAAATAAAAAAAACACACACAAATAAAAGTAATTAATACCATACTTTTTGGTTGAAATAGTAGTGGTAAATAATAGTTTTGCTAGCGCTTGTCCCTAAAGTACCAGATATTTGGAAGATTGATTTTCCAAAAGGCATATATTCGAATTCATTTTGGCGATTAAAGAAGACTCATAAATATGTCTTTTGTATACTGAGTCAATGATTTAACAAATAAAATCGAAAACAATGTATTATTAAGTATGCAAGCGACTAAATCGTTAATTTGATCGTCGATTGATTTACCTAAAAAAAAAAATCCGAAAGCAATTTGAATCATGCAAGGTTATAAAACCTAAGAATCCTGCTGCTCATGATAGAAAAATACATTCATCGTTTGAGGGCTTCATAAACACTTTGTTTTTCGAAAATGTTAAGTGAATTATAAAATTAGCTATATACAAAGTGTTTAGCGTGTACCCCTTACAATCATTTAGAGCCCTTGTAAAACTTACATAAGATCGCCCTCCTCCAGCTTTAAATCACAGCTTGGATTGATTATCACATAGGACAGGTGATTGCGCTTCTCGCTGACATCATCATAGTCAATAGTTGGTAAATTTAATGATTCCATGCGACTGCGAACCAAATTGGCAATTTCAGCTCTTTCGATTTGTTGGGCGTGATTATCTCGTGCCTCATCGGCCAAGTTAATCGAGTACTGCAAATAATAAGTAAAAGTCATGATTGCAAATTATTTACTTAGCTGCAATATAAATTTGTTAAATGTGTGGCAGTTTGATGACTATTAGAAACAATGCAATATAGTATCGGTGTGTATGAATGTGAAACTATTATGACGATATTAGTATTTTCCGGCATCCATATCCAACAGCATGCGTTTGGGTATTGTAGTTCAAAAGCAAACCTACCTTATTTCCGGGGAAAGAGGGTCGTTCATAAATGATTTCCAATAAA
Organism: Scaptomyza caliginosa; assembly: GCA_035044725.1. Classification (NCBI taxonomy): domain Eukaryota; kingdom Metazoa; phylum Arthropoda; class Insecta; order Diptera; family Drosophilidae; genus Scaptomyza; species Scaptomyza caliginosa. The sequence goes on from JAWNNR010000646.1 coordinate 245,764, forward strand.
TTGCTGTGTAAATGTGGTTTGTTCGTTCGTTGTGTGCGAGATACTTACGGATGATCCCTTACGTTCCGAGCAGCCACCCAGACAGTTGACCGACTTCTGGCGCGGACGGTAACTGGCCGAGGCGCCACCACCTGAGGAGGGCGGACGATATGTTACACCTCTTAGCATTTCCGAGCTATCCTTGGTGGAGTCAGGTGTGCCAGTTTCCTCATCATACTATTGTATGTATAATTTCAGTCGGGATTGTCGAATGGTTTGTATGCAAATTTTCAGTGAATTTCGGTTAAACACAAAATGATTTACATAATTAATTGGTTTTTAATTGAAATGGCAGATTGCTTAACATTTTACATGAATGGTGGCTTTAATGTATGTATATGTTAACGATGTTATTTTTCATGTTATTTTTTTGGTTTTTTTTTTTACTTGTGTTGTTACTATATTTGTGTGTGTGTGGCCAAAACAGGGAAACATTTATTGTGTTGCGTATCATGCCGGATTAAACGCTTATAACTAAAAGCAAAACATGTTGAGTTCTTAATTTTTTTTATTAGTATTTAATGAGTACGTTTCGTTTTGTATTAAGCTTATAATTGAACAAAAAAAAAAATTATATTGTATATTAAATAATTGCATTTGAAAAATCATTAATTAAATAATATAATTAAATAGGTGCTTGCAACGCGCATGTCATAAAAATATGAAAATTGTTATGGCGTTTAAAAAACATTATACAATTTTTTCATGCTTATTAAACTTTTCTAATTTCAATCGATTTGTTAAAGTTTAGCAGAAAGATTAAATAAAAGCGTGTATTTTACACAGGAACTGGTATTAAAACATCGCTGTTCATATGTCTATAATTATGCTTGAGATTAACATGCAAATTAAGTTTATTCAAAGATCTTATTTCCTTGTCTTCAATTCAAAAAAAAAAATTGAGTTCTCATTTATTCACTTTACTTCGGATTTGTGTTTATACTCAATAAGTTCATCTTTTGTAAAGTGTGCAATGCATTTTACACAAAATCAATTTTAGAAACATTCCTTAAACAAATCATCAACTACTACTGCAGTAGTAAAAATACACTAATTTTAAAATTTAATTGAGGATATAACTTTGAATTATAGTATACAATTTTTTACTATATTAATTATTATAATATTATCTGAACTCAAACGTAATCTAAAACTGCACAGATAAAAATTGGTATTCTATCAAGACAGAAACATAATTTGACGTTTCGGTAACGCATTTTCCCCAAACCTTTCAGCCTTAAGTATTAACATAAAAAAACATTTTAACATCATACTAAAACGAGTGAGGGATGTATGTAAAATTACACAACTATGTACGTATGTTTGTAGTTTGTTTCGCATATTAGGTGCATATCTTGATAGTTTTTTTGTTTGTGGCCAGCTATTGTCCTGCATGGTGCTGCAGGAAGCAAAACAATCACATGCAATCAAAAGGCCTGCATGCACAAACTAAAAATAAAAAACTAATCAAAACAAATCTAATCGAAACGAATATGAACAAGAAGAACAACGGCAAGCAGAGAGTGAAGGATTAAGTCATGCAATCGTAAACCCTAACTAACTACACACACACACGACAGGCAAATTAAGTTTATTGACCATTCTAGGGTTAATGAGGCAGGCTGGTAGAAGTGAGAGTTTGTTTTGTATGAGAATTATTACACTTTTGATATGTTTTAGATTTTTTTTTTTTTTTTTTTTTAGTTTGCAACTAGTCTATGACTCACTGCGTGCGTGTGCGTTTTTCAATAGCTGGTCAGGTCCAATACAAACGCAAATTAATAGGTTTATTGTCTTAGTATTATAAACATTAAGACAAATGTTAATTCAATGGAATTTTCATTTCTTTACTTTTTATATTTTATTTTTTAGTTAATTTGCTCACACATAATTAATTTTAAGGAAAAACCGGGAACGCATGATATGATTTATCTCTATAGTAGATAAGCTAATGTGTGTGTTTTTAATATAAGTTAAGTAAAAGAAAAATAGCTAATAATAAGAAGGAGCGATTGAAAGTTCAACTTTCCACTGGGCCAAAGATATAAAAGAAAAAAAAAACTACAAATGTCATCTTATACTCTGATACCAGGGCCAGGAGAGTTTCTTAATTTCTCTGCCTAATTGTGTGAACTGTTAAAAATGTTAACTATATAATCAATATAATTTTAACAACGTAAAAATAGCAGAGATTGAGATTTATTTCTGACATTCTCAGCTTAATCAGCAAATTTTGGGGATAAAAGTTCAGTTAAAAAGGCAAAGTAGAATTATTCTTTGTAATTATTTTTTCATTGTGAGTTTCAGTTATAAACTTTTTGATTAAACATCTTGCATGTCTTTATTTGCTGGAAATCCTCAGTTCACTTTAAAAATTGATTTTAAAAGTTTACTTCTTCCAACATTCAAAAACTATAGAAACCAATTGAAAAATAAAAATTCTTTTAATCCTACTCAATCAAAAATTTGTTTTGCTACAACTCTTGCATCAGTTTCTTTATAACCTGTTTTTACTCGTGTTATGCTGCTGGTATCAAAGTATTTCGATTTGGTGGATTATTTGTTTTTTAATATGTACAAAACTAATTTAGAAATTTTGTCAATTAATCCTTAATCAGCACGCTATGCTTTATTTTATTATATTTTTCTCACTAAGCAGTTAGAGTGCTAAGCAAATCTCTAGATATTAAAAGGCATTTGCAAGTTTTTTTTTTTTAATTGAAGTGTCATGAAAATCTTAAGATTTTCCTTTACGTTCATTTAATTCGAGAAATAATTGAAAAACAGAGTTGGTATATTCGATAGCTGAGTTGTATATGAGTATGTCATAGTAAATGTGTACAAATACTGAGAATAATATGGAAATGAATTTTATTGTTAAGTTATTGCAGACTCGTCTCATATGCAGTTAGTATCAAAGCGTAAGCGTGTGATTTCAAAAACAATCGATCAACTTAAACAAATCATTTAAAAACTAACAAAAATAATAAGTTAATAATAATGCCTATTAATAAAAATTAAAAATTCTCCAGTCGATTAAGATCGACTAGTAGATATCCTGAGCCAATCAATATTTTATGTGAATCGGAAATAATTCCAATTAAGACAAGTTATGTTACTAAAGTAAGCTCTGATCAATTCGTAAATTTTGCAAGGAACAGATAAGTGGATACAGTAAAATTTTTTGAGATGTAAGCAGAAAAAACATTTTGTACGCACTTTAATGGGCTCAGGGTATTGAAAGCAAAATTAAATAAGGCTTAACTAAAATTAAATACAATCAATTCATGTGTACCTAAATTTTAAGATGACTTAAACGAATTTCGATTACACATTAAAACCAATCGAAATCATGTGAGCAAGAAACAGAGAGAAAGAGGGAGAGAGATGTAGAAAGAGATAGACAGACAAAGAAAAAGACAGGCTGTTTTTGTGTTTGTTTGAAATGTAATGTACATAACTGAAAGGCAAAACTCGTTTTTTATTTGTTTTTTGTTTGTGCCGCCAACTTAATTGGCTGAATGAAATATCGCATAGGGCACAAAAAGGTTCAAAATAAACCTTATTCTTTTATTTCTTATTTAATTTTTGATTTGCTGCATTTGTTTTGGACTCACCGATGGACGCAAGCGCACACAATGTCTGCTGAAGGCGGAGAAGGGACCCCATCTCTCGACCGGCGAATTACTCACATGTGAAGTATCCGCATTTGAGGTGTCCTGTGTGCGATAAATTCCAATCGGTATCTCACAGGTCGTCGAGCAAAGTTTCTGATACAAGCGACCATATGTGCGTATCCACATATCATCCTTGGTAATACGCATCTGGCAAAGGGAGAATGCGATGGCGTATTGAGTATTTATGTTTAAAATAGTCGCATTTATTGAAAACATATGTGATACTAGTGCAATTTAAGCCCAGAAACCAATGAGTATTGAAAACAAGCAGTGGATTGTTGATCAAATGGAATTCAACCGTCAAAAGTCGTACTGTTTTCAATTCGAAATACAAGCAAAAGCACATACCGATGTTAGGAAACCACTGCCCGGCGCCTGATCAATTCCCAGCAGAAGACGCACAAACGTAATCACATAGTCCTTGACAAACGCCTGGTAGAGCAAAGTGTCCAGCATGGAGGCACTGAAAACAGCGCCGGCAGCGAAGGGTAAGCGAAACATGTACGAGATATGGGAACCGCGCTCCTTCTCGCGCTGCAATAAAGTGAGCGACAAATTAACCAATGCCAACTGCAACGCACACCGCGACGGGGCTCATTTGTTACCGACCTTCTCCATTTTGCTAAGATGTAAAGCGTATTTATCATGGGCCCGGAACTGCATGAATCTCATATTTGAACTTTGCGACAACTCCGTGATGCTTTTAATGCTTGGAAAGAATCTGTAAAGGTATCATTGTTTAAATAACTTCACTTAACCTATGAACTAAGAAATAAACTTATTGGTTACATATAAGCTAGATCCCTTTAACTTACTTAAACATGTTTTGAACAGCAACTATGGTATTGCAGTCGGATAGTGAATCCTCCTCGGCAGAATTTGATAGCTCCTTGTTGACAACAACAACGCTTTCCGCTAGCGTAATGCCAGCTCGCAGTAGGTCGTCGAGGCAGTCAATAGAGCCTAGCATCCAATAAACCTACGGCAAATACTTAGGTTTTAACAAAAACGACAGAGGTTGGGATTGAGAATAGCTTACTAGTGGAAAATAGGAGAGTGCATCGAGAAAGGCAACATCCGGTCGACGCTCCAGCAACAAAATGATGGGATTCAACGAGGTCTTGGAACGAAAGTGTGCACGGAGAGGAATGATGAAGTTATAGATGCCATTCGAGGCATAGTCAGCGGCCAGAATGATTGTCTTGTTTTGCCATTGATACTCCTTGGCATTACGATAGCTACAATGTTCACAAACCTGCATCGACAAATATATTATTGATTTAAAAGGTTTTTTTTTTGGGTGATGCAAAGTTTTGGGGCTGCGACTTACTTGGGCCAGCTGCAGACAGCAGAGCGGTTTCTTCTCTTTGAGCAGGTAACAAAGTGTCGGACTGACACCGATAAACGGTGAAACTGGCGGAAAACCCTTGACAATGCTAAAAAGTATCGCATATGAACAGTTGTCAATTGGGTGCTTTTCTTTTTGGGATAATCGTAAGCCAAATTATAAGTGCATTTCATACTAACATTACTGATACTTTTGCCTTTAAACTGTATTAGAACAACATGTTTCTTGTAACTTTTTTAGGTTCTGTGTAGAGTGGTTGGTTAGTACATGCATCAAACACTAACTCAATTTACTGCTGCTATAGTTGTCCTCTGTTTAAATCAATAAGACATTGCACAAAACTAACACAGAACAAGAACAACACTCTTGAAATTTACAACTAGAAACCACAAATTTTTCTATGAATGCAAAATGCAAAGTCAGCCAAGCAGCTAAGCAAACGAAACGAAGCAAAATTATATTAAGGCACTACGTAATGCAAAGCAGAAGCACATAGAGCAATAACAACAACGTTTATATGTATATACGAGTATGTATTAAGTTGGATGATAATTTGTTTGACTCTATTTAAGAAAAGACACAGAGTGTAGAATTTTTAATAACGACATACTTTTACACATAAGACTTACAAGATATCAAATAATTTTGATTCAATTACCATTACTATTATTGGAGATAAATCAGTTATTGTTAAAGTTGATATCTTTTTATTTGGTGCATAAAGACTTTAAAACTCTATATAAATCAATCTTAGACTAGTAATATAATAGTATTTATATTTAATTTTATCAACAGTAAAGATTATGTTAAATATGCTCCCTTAGAATCGGTTTTTTCAAAAAAGATGACCTGTGCTAACATCTTCAGGGTGTATATACGTAAAAATATGTGTATATGTTAAGAAAGAACGTTGCACGCAACAGCGAGCAGCATCATCAGAAAATCTCAAGTGGTTACGAAGCGCGTTCAAGGTAAACGTTGCAAGTCATTAAAAGCTGCCCCGAGGCAAGTTGCTAACAAAAAAAAACAACAAAAAACATTGCATAAGCAACTGAGAGCAGATGCAGTAGAAAGAGCAAGAGCAAGAGCAGGAGCAGAGAAACAGTAACAACAATAGCAAAAGCAATAGCAACTAAAACTGCAATTGCAACTGGACAACAACTCTTCAACAGTAGAACTTTACAAAATTGCAGCCCGAGATGCGCTTTTTTGCCAAGTAACCCGCCCAACTTACCCGGATAGGTCGGATGCCCAAACCGGACGTGCCAAGCGTCGCGTCTCAACGGAGCTGCTTGACGTGAAAGTAAAGGCTGGTGGCAGAGGTGCAAACCAAGGCGCCGGCTGCTGCTGCTGCCCAGATACCTTACCCATTTTTGTGGTGCTTTGCGTTAGTGCCGCAGCTGTGGCAGAAGTTGTTGTGGTTGTGGTGCTACTACTGCTGCTGCCGTGCAGCTGACGCCTACGTGCTGCCAATATTGCTAGCGTCTCACCGCCCATTCCCATACCTGTGCCCTGACCCGCCCTCTGATTGGTAGTGGGAAGCACACACTCACTGTCACAGCTGAAGCTTTTCTTCATGACGCGCCGGCGCAAAGGTGCAAGCGGATAACCATTAGGTGTTGCTGCCACATTAAGATTGCAATATTGACAGGAGCCGGCAATGCTGCCTGGTTGATAAGATTCCTCCGAGGAGCTCATAATAAGCGAATATGTGCGCGATTGTGGAAAGTGACCACCCAAGCAACTGGGAGAGTCAACTTGTAGTGTCAATTGTGTGCAATAATACTATTTTTTTTTGTTTTTTTTTAGTCTTTTTGCATATTAAACTAATGGACTAATCTAAGATAGGTTTTCTTTTCACACAGCTAATTGGACATTTAACATAGGGAGTATATACATACATATGTAGGATTAGGATGTGGGACTTAGCGATATTTTCAGCATTTCTTTTGTTTACTCTAGCTGATTTTGTTTAAAACAAATAACCAAAATAAATAAGCTACTTTTGGTATTTTTGGAAAGTGTACTGGATTTAAAAACCTAAATGCTTAGCGGCAAGTTTGCTTAGAAACTCAATCGGTGATGTTGATTTCTTATATTTTGAATTAGGGCACAGTTACATGCTTATTCAATAACAACCTCAGTTACAGTTACAGTTATGGTTGAAGTATTAGATTTATTCAAGTAATGTCATATGCTGAAAAAATCGCTTTTGTTAAACTTATTTACATACAATATATACATAAGTATTTGGAAGATTGTTTCAAGTATTTCATAGCACATCAAACTATAAATTTTTGCTCTTATATACAATACAGGAAGAGCTAGAGGTACAGCTACTTGGTACATATAGAAATAAGAAGTTGGAGATTATTCAAGAATTGTAAGCTACGTGATTTTGGAGACTACATTGCTCGTTGGGAACACTGTGAACGTACACTATATAGTTATGCATATATTCTGCTATAATACCTACTAGGGAGGGGAGGAGGTTGAAAATGTGCCCCAACAATCATTGGCTTAGTTGAAAAACTTAAAACTTAGGCGTTCAAAAATAAAGAACAAAAAAACAATTAGGTTGGAAACTTACGCAATTTTCTCGGAGGGCGAACGCCAGGGCATTTCATCATCAATTTCATCATCGCTTTCATCACCCTCTTCACCATCATCGTTGCCTGCAATGCTGAATGAGGAGGAGGTAAACATATCCGGAACGGGCAGTATTGAAGGTCTGCGACTGCCTGTGTTCAAAATTCAAAAATGTTCGTTATTAATACATGAGTTAATTCAATGCTGCTGAGTGTTTTGTATTTAATCTTTTTATTGGTGTCTTTTGTTTTGAAATTAATAGTAATATAACATGTTGTACTTTTTTTGTATATTCTCTTTTAGGTATGTTACTAAAAACCCACCACAAAATGGGTTGTATTCTTAACTTACTTAACATTCGACAAACAAATTTTTTTTTATAAAGTTTTGAACAAAGTGTCGATAAAATCAAAAGAGTCAATTTTTAAATTTTAACAAATATTGATGAAAAAACCCATATTTAAACGCTAATCATGTTTTTATCTTGTCGAAAAGCCTAAGGTTTAAATAATAAATAAACGTTTAAATAATAAATAAATTAATACTTTCAAATTATGTTTGAAAAAAAAACACATAATTGTAATTTTCAGGAAATAATAAATATTTTGCTCAATAATAAATTTGTTCCCGTCTCTAATTCTTTCGGTAAAACCTGATTAACAAGAGCGCTTCAACATGTTTGTTCGGCAGTTATTGTAGAATGGACTTACCTCTTCGCTGATTGAGCACATCTGGACTGAGCAGATTAGGATTGTTGGCAAACGGCAATTCCAGATGATTCCCCGTGGTGTTATGGGCAGGTGTTATACTAAGCGAGGTGCCCATGTTAAGACCCACTCCGAGTCCGCCGCTGCTGCTGGACCCTGCCTGTCCACCTGCCCCTCCACTTGTGCCACCCATTGTTAGTTGCAGAGTTGTTGATGTTATCGTGGTCGTTGTTGTTGCTGCTGTTGGCAAATGCGTTGTGCTCACCGTTGTGTCCTTAAGATTCTGCCTGGAGTCTGATATTATCACAGCCGTTGGGTTTTCGCTGGCTGCTCGGTTTGTTCAAAAAGTTGTATGAAAATTTGTTATATATTTTTTTTTATAAGCCGCTTCAATGACGACAGTGCATTATGACAAAGGAACTGAGCTCAAAATTTATCGCTACTTGAACAAAGTTTGCGCTTGCTCTACAAGAAATTAACTAATATTTTAGCTGAAACAACAAACAATTAGAGCATAAAAGGCACACAAAGCGCACGTAAGCAGCAAAAATATAGTATACAAAACGAGGGAGAGACAGTAAGAGAGAGAGAGAGAGAGAGAGAGAGAGATAGAGAGAGAGAGAGAGAGAAAGAAGCGTCATGGAATACCCCTGAAATACTCATTAAAAGTTCTTGCAACTTAGGACGTAAACTGTTCAGCTGCAGAAATTGTTACATATTGCCAAATAGTGACAAGAAGCAAAATACTTTTGCCAACATAATGAAATAATCTGAAAAGTGGTTAGCAAAAGTCAGTATCAATGTATTCTGAAATCGCAGTTAATTTTGCTTGACCCTTGGATGTGCCTATCTTATTTTGCCTAATGCTTGTTGACTGAAAGACTCTTGTAAGGTTTTACTAGTTTCATAATTTGTTCAAAGCCGACTCCAAACCAAAACTCACATTAACTTGAATGAACCAAATGACATTGCATGTTTTGCTGACGCTGCGCCATGGCACTAATTGCCATTTTTCGACATTTAATTAGCAACACAAAGACTATAATGTCAATTGTCAGAAATTTTGTTGCTAGAGTACATGTTAACGGTTCTTATCAATGCCATTTAGTACCAAATTGAATAATACCAAGCGGTTTTTTTCCTTTAACCGCTGTTTGCATTTAGGTTAGAGGCTTTAAAGTAAAATAATTTAGAGAATAACAGACAAACGCACCTTCTTTTATCAAAAAATATCCAAAACTGCAACACATATGATCCATACATATAGACAAAATAGAAGATAATACCCACTCTTACCAATTGTCATCATCACTTTTTCTATAAAATGCTTTAATTTGATACTTCTGGCAAACAAAACTAGTAAAACAAATAAAAATATTTACAAGGCGTGCAAATCGATTGCTATCGATCGAAAAATCAATTTTGGAAGCCCTGCAACATTGGAGATATTTGGAAATCGATCTTTTCCTAGTATTTTGCCATCAAAATTTTTAAAATTGTGCTTAATAAATTAATTGTCGAAAAATGGAAAAGGGCCCTAGTCCGCTGTTAGCGCCTTAATTACATAAAAAGCAACAGAAAAACATAAATTGTTCCCCCTTACGTTGTTTGTATTCTGTGGCTTTTTGGCTAGCCAGGCAAAAGAGCAACAGCACGCAACTTGTTACGTATACTCAATTTGTATTCAGAAGGTGGGTGGGGAGGGGGGGAGCAACAAATTGTTGCATGGATATAATATACATAGACAGAGCAAAGTTGAAGGGGGACAGAACAGTAAGAATATAAATTAAAAGTGCAAAAAACGCAAAAAAAAAACACACACACACACAAAAATGATATGCAAAAGGGTTGCAATAGATGAGACATGCTATGAAACAGGAACAATAATCGAACAACAAGTGCAGAAAGAAGCATAAAGAAGCAAAGACAAAAATAGCAATGCGGAAGTTACAAAAAGTGGCACAAGCGGATGTTTGTTTGTGTGTGTGATGGAAACGGGTATCTTGGGATTTGTTGGTGTATGTGTGTGTGTGTGGTGTGTTTGTGTCTGTGTGCGTGTGCGTGACAGTGGTCGCTAATGGCTTTCGAGCAGCGGAAACAGTTTTCAGGGGCGGGTGGGCTTTGTAAAGGCGTTTAACAAAATGTATCACAACTTAATTTGTAGACAAAAAAAAAATGTTAATTTATGTATGAGTTCTGGAGATGAAGAGAGGTAGACAGAGACAGACTAACAGAGAGTGAAATAGCAAAAAAGGAAATATAAATTATATATTTAGCTAAATAAGTATTTATATATGTCTTAAAGGTGATTTTTTTTAGTTGAAAGGTGATTAATATTTTTGTTTTGCTTCATTTATTTTTCAATATTAAAACTTTGGAGTTGCTGATTTCGTTCCTTATCATTTAAGGATTGGTTTAAAATGGGTGTTTTCGGTTTTGATTTTGGTTTTGTATTGGCTTTTTTTTTTGGAGTCACACTCACGCACAAATAGTGTTGTACTATCACTGTCGCATGTATGTTGTTGCATTTTCGGATACGGTTGTGGTGACGGTAACTGCGACGGTGACTTTGACGGTGTTGGTGATGGTGTTGGTGACGGTAACGGTAACGGTAACTGTAACGGTAACGCTAAGTGTGACGATTGCGGATACGGATACGGTTGCAAGTGATGCCGCTCGGCTTGAAGCGTGCCGGTGCCAAAGTCATATGTGGGACATTGGGGCACGAGAACACAAACAGACGGCACTGGTGCGATACCCGCTTGATTCAAAACGGTTGCTGCTGCTGTTGTTGTTGTTGTTGTTGTTGTTGATGCTGATGCTGATAATAATGTTGATGATGTGAGAGTCGTGCTAATTGTACTTGTTATTGTTGTTGTTGTTGTTGTTGTACTTATTAACTTAGTACTAGTTTCTTTTGATTGTGGTGTTTTTGTTGATGATTTCTTGGCTAGACACATACATTATACGATATATGGAGATTATTTTAATATTAATTTTGTGTGTGTGTGTGTGAGTATGTTTGTTTGTGTGTGTGTGTTGGTGCGTGTGTATGGGTTTTTTAAACGGTTTCTAAGTGGTCGCTTCTTTTGAAACATTTGGCCTTTTACTTAATCGATATTTTGTTGCAGTTTGTATCTGTATTTATCTTAATTGTGTCAGTTTCTTAAATCCACATTCCGAGAAATATTGAGAATTTTGTTTAAACCATTTCCAGCTTGTTGTTCAATTTCAGTTTGTTTTTTTTTTAATGCTAGCTTACGTTTATAAGAAGAGATCCAAGGAGGAGGCTCTCATAAATATATCGATTTTCAATTAAGGATATTTTGCATAGTTTTGTTGGCAAATTAAAGCAGACTGATATATAAAAGGGACCATAATATTGTATTTTTTTTTAGGTTTGATATTGTTCAACAAACGTTCTAGGGAATTCAGTTGAATAACAGTTCATTCTTTGTTCGGGCAGTCAATGTCAAAAGTGTGATTTTAAAGCATAATAAGGACAACGTATTGTTAATTATTAAGCCTCAAAAAATTTAATAAAAATAAAATAAGGAAAATATAAAAATTATAATTTCATTTCGAGAAATCGACAAATTCTTCTCATTGAATGCTAATATCTAAGCCTCTTTGGACTAACGTTGTCCCCATTAAAATAAATTGTATTAACATTTGGTTTACACAAATGTATTTATTATTAATTCTATTCGAATGTACTGTTTACTTAAGATGCAAACTATTTATTTTTACTTTTCTCAAATCATTACAAGCTATTAAGTTTTGTTGCGAAAAGATTTTAAGCAAATTCAGAGCTGTCTTTAAAAATCACCTGATAAAAAGACACAGACAAAATAACGATGGCTTGAAACGAATTTGAAAGGGCTTGGAAATGGTTTATGTTTCTAGTTTGCTCGTATTTTGTTTAAGCTAGCTTTAATCGCTAAAAAGTTAAATAAATATGTAAGCAAAAATATATAGACAATAACTATAAAATAATTTAAGAAAATATATAGATAAAGAGAGCGATAAAAGTTGTACAAACATAACAAAGCGGTGTGTTGCTCACTTTTATTTTATAATTTTTTTTGGCTTATTTTCTAATAATTTCTATATATATTTGAAAAATAAAAGATAATTGACTTATGGAAATGAAAATTCAATTCAGTTCAAGGCAAAACGAATAATGGTAATTACAAACGGGCACGCGCACACACATTTAAAGCTTTTTGTTTTTTTTTTTTTATTTTGTTTAATTTGTGTTGATTGTAGACAAATTGACAAACCGACAAGTTGAACAAAAAACAAAAACAAATAAAAGGACAGACAAAAAAATTATAAGAGTTTTTGTAATATTTCCTAGGACAGCCTTAAAAATCAAGAGCTAAAAACAGTTTGCCAAATAAAAACGAAAGTGAAAGTATATATATATATATTATACCCATGTTTTTTGAGCTTATTTGAAGCGCACTTCATTCAAATTCATTCAGACTTGTGTTCATCGTATTTTTATTTTCTTTGCTTGTCATTTTTTATGCAAGCCAACACACAATTACACACACAAACACGCACACACACGCACACCACAGCACAAATACATTTGTATATTAATTTATATGCAGCATTGTACCCACCAGTGGCTGAATGTGGATGAGTGGTTGTGCCGGCACCACTGCCAGTTGGAGCGCCATCTTTGCTGGCTGTTGTTGTTGTGTCCGTCATTTGATTTTGATTAACGACAAATGCCGAATTCTCCTCCTTGGTTATGCTCATGTAATAGCACGTGTCATCCTTTTTCATAATGTGCCTGGGTCCTGGATTTAGCAGTATGGTATCTTCATAGAATTCCGGCAGCTCGGCCGGACGCACTCCCACCAAGGCAACACCATATCTTTTAGTTGTTATTGCCATTATATATTTTGCGGTAGCGTGCAAATAAATATAAGTGAGATGAAAAAAATGTATTGATGTTTTGGGCATTTTACATCAATTTGTATCTAAATGGTTGAGGTATGAGACGAAGCGAGCAAGTTAGCATTTTAATAATGCCAATCCATTTGGAAAAAAAAGCAACTCGTTCACTTTTCATACGTAGAATTCATTGAAAGCAGTTTTGTTAGCTTGGAAGCATTTGGGGAAGGGATATCTAACTTACTTGCGATGCGAATGAAAGCTGGCATAGGTAAAACTTTTGCCCTCGTACTCCCCAAAGAAACGGCTGTCGCCGAGAACAATGTGATAAATTTCATTGCCCGAGCATTTGCCATAGAGACGATGCCACTCCTCAGGCGATTGTTGCCCTTCCCTATGAGGAATTTAAAAAACAGCAAACAGGTTAACATTATCCTTTCCAAAAAGAGGAAAGAAGTTTCGAGTTTCAAGTTTTGAGTTTTAAGTTTTATTTGTTAAAATTCTCGTCTGGACACAAAACAAAAGAAAACAAAAATGTTTAAGTCCGTTTGCCGATTCTCGTCTCTTTCACAGTCCATGAAAACACTAATTGGAATTCTTTACTTAACTAATGCGTCGAGTTTTACGCGGCGTATGAATAACCTGACTTGCGTGTTTTTCGCCGCAATAAAAAAAAAAAACGGCCCTTACTAGAAGCCGCGGCAAAACGCACGAACATTTTCATTCATTAACTTTAATTTGTTTTTCACTTTGTTTTCTTTTTTTTTTTTTGTTATCTTACGAACTTGACGACTAGGGAAATTTGCATAAAACAGTTTGGTGTTGGAAACAATTGTGCATTAAATTTAATTAAAACTCACACTTTGAATTGTGTCAAATGTCAATTGTAGATTAAATAGTATGTAATATTTTAAATGACGTTCATCTAATGAAAATTTCAATTTAAAAGTATGATACAAGTGTTTGGAGATCAATACAGATATATTAAACTATAAGGCTTCAAAGCTTGAATATAATTTAAAAAAAAATATCAGTAAGGTAATGCTGTTTCAGATACATATACATAGGTTAAATTGTAACAAACGCCTCCATGTAACAGTAAGAAATGCTTTAGCGTAAGAAATTAATTTAAATTAAATAAATTGCAAGGAGTCAATAGATGGCAAATCGATACGCGGAGTCAAAACTTAAAGTTAATTTGGATTAGAATGTGTAAAAATGTTGTAAACAAATATTATTGATGTTAAATAGAGAAATGTACGTTAATTATTTGCAAGGAAAATAAAAAATATAGTTTGTAAAAATTATTCAAAGCTTAATTTAAGAATGTGGACTGTTGGATGTGGAAACAACACATTGCAATTTACCACGAAATAAGAAATATCTCTTCAGACAAATTATAATAAGAGTTTGATGTAAATAAAACAATCCCTAAAAACTAAGTAAAATAATAAAGAACATCATATCGGGTAAAACGCAAATAGGTGACCCATACTACATACGATATGATTCACATTATTTATGACAATGAACTGTGACGCCAAACCTGCTGACGCATGTACGCTAAATGTTTTTTGGTTTGTGCCAGTGCTTTGCCGGCCAGTTAACAGTTGACTGAGCACTAGACAGGATATATAGTAGTATGTATACGTACTGTCCGCGTGACGTGTGAAGGAGCAGGGTGACCAATGTGCTAGCGCCAGGGCAGGTGCAATTGTTGGCAAGCAACGCGTACTTGAACTCATCCTCGCAGACAACGTGTTCGGCGAACTTCACATGCAGCTTGTGCTCCGGCCTGTAGCACATTAATTTCCGCAGGATATGCAGCAGCGCATGAAAGTACACATATATATATATATATGTGTGTGTGTATATATATATATATATATTAATGATAATATGCTATGTTTGGCCACACGCACATCGAGCAGCGAGCAGCAAGCAGTGAAAGAAATCAAATTAACTGAGCTGTGACAAAGTGAAGCCCAGCAAACACACACAATCAAAAAAAAAAAACACACACACACACACATATGCTCACCTGAATATCTGCACATATTGGGGAACATTTGGGGCAAAGTCCTTGACGGCCCAGGAGCGTAGAATGGTGTGCTCGTCGGCAGCTGTTTTATCCGCATAGTTGCGAGCTGCCAATATAAAACATGCCTCCGCCTCGTTCATGCGCGCCCGCGCCAAGTCGCCATCTTTCAAACAGGAGCCCTGTTAAATGTCATGCCATTCACATGGGTAAATGTGAATGTGAATGTGCAACTCACAAATCGAATCACAACTTGTCAAATATTCAACCAACCAACCTGAATGTAAATGACGCGCTGCGCCCAAATGGGCACCTGCAATATCATACGCATCGTTGTATCCAGCTCCATTGGACTCAGCAGCACAACATAAAAGTCCTGCAGCAGTGGATGTGCATAAAACTCGTTCAGAAAGTCCATTATTGTATCCGCATGCAGCGTTGTGGAACACACAACCACATGTTTCTCGCTCTGTGCACGATGTGATGAATAACTGCCGCCCAATTTCTGTCGCTCCATCCAGGTGAAAGCCAATTGCTCAAACTGCAAAAGCAAACAAGTATATAAACCAATAAATAAAAGCATTAAAAACAAAAGCTAATTATTAGCCCTCATTAAACCTAATCTACTTGTTTCTAAATTAAAACCCGCTGGTAAATTAGACTTGGGTAACCTTTCTGTTTATTTTAATGCGATCCAAACTAGTTTGAATCAAACACAACAACAAAAGTAACATATTTGCTTACTTTTGCGATTTTCTAAAACAATTTTTAGTAAAATATCATAGTTCAATTGAGTAAAGACATCACATCTTTGGGTGTACATAAATATTTAAATGTATTAAGATAGTAAAAAACAGCACTATTAAGCTAACATACGCAATTAATTAAAAAAAAAACCAAAACATATATTAATATTTTGTCAAAAAATAGGCGAATAATGACAGCGATGGCGTTTGCCTTAATTCAATAGCATTTTGAGTTGCAGCAACAATAATTGTATTAAGCTCTAAGTGCTTTGCTTCCAGCATATAGAGTGAAACCAATAAAAAACACCTTATCAAACAGCCAACAATTTGGTCACAATGTTGCTACATTGCTTTTGGTATAGCTGGTCATAAATTGTGCGAACGTGTCGCGAACATTGGCATGCAGCATGCGCTTGTTTGACAGAAGAGTTTGTAGGCAAGCGCCGAAAAGTATGTTATGAAAAATCGTAGATGAAAAAAAAACAAGCTTTTGATTGATGCCCTTGTTTCGTTGTGAGTAACTTGGGCCTATCGAACTTTTTCTGCTAGCTGGTACCAACAATTGCTCGTTAATTGTTTTGACCGAAAGGCAAACAAGTGCAAGTCGGATCGATATATGCCATGAGTCATATCGAGACAGATTGATGAACAGCCAGTTGTATGAGGACTCATCTGTTAATAGGTAAATTGATTGATGGACTGGACACATTGTTCGATACGCTAGCTAAGCAGCTTAAAACTGTATCTGTTCATATGCACAATGAACACAAATGTTTGAAGCTGTCGTTGCTGAATTCACTACTACTTATTTCATTGATCATTCCCCTTTGTATCTGTGGAGTAGCTGAAGCAGTCAGGCATCAAATGCAGTTACTCACCTGCGTGGGTAGCACAATAAGCGCCACACAAATCATGATGACCATATACAGCTGAGATGGCCAAATGTCTGGCACAAAATCACCGTAGCCAACCGTTGAGAAGGTTACAACCACGTAGTAAGTGCTTTGAAACAGATTCAAATGTCTATGTCCGGCACGCTGAAAATGCTGAATGCCACAAACACTAGAAGAGGAAAAAAAAAAAACACAGGCATAGAAAATGATGGTAAAATAGTAAAAGAGAGAGAAAGACGGTTTTGTTGGTTTTACCTGGTGAACACAAGGCACAGCAACGTGGCCGATAAAATGGTTAACTGTTGTGATAAAGCCGATTGTGATTTTTGCATGGCACGATGCAA
>JAWNNR010000651.1:0-189401 GCA_035044725.1 Scaptomyza caliginosa
AAAGTAATCGTTGAACTCATTGCAATATTTAATTAAAAGTTTAATGGGCAACAAAAAGACATTGGCCCATATAACCATTTAAAGGTCACCTAAACTGACCGTCATTTGGAAATTTTGTTGCCGGTCAAGCTATCAAGCGCCCACCTAACCCAAAAATTAACACTGTACAACAAAATGATGGAATAAAATTGAGAACAAATATATCTTAAAAAGCCTTTTACAATATAAACGAACGAACAGTTAAATGTCTGTTATCTGTGTTGCGTGAAAACAGCCATTTAGAGCTTAAAGGTGAACTGAATATTAGCAGCTCAGCATAATTAAGGGGATACAAGCTTTGCCTTCTCAACCTAACCCACAACACACAACAACGTCACAACTCAGCTCCAGTCGGATAGTGTAGGTGTTGACACAGGCGCCTATTCGGTCTTACCACCTACTCAACCACCACGGTCTCCTGCTCCTGTTGCCTATGCTCTTCCCAATCCCACTTTCTGCTAACCGCGTGAGTCACATGTAGCTGTCATAGTCACCGTCGTCGTCGTCGTCGTCATCATCATCATCATCGTTGAGTTTCGTTGTCCACTCGACGTCATGTTCGGCCCACAACAAACATGACATTCTACGGTTCTTTTATGCTTGCCACATGTCACGGTAAAGTTAACTGCCACACACAAAACCACAAGAAACACCCAAACGACCACCTACCCAAAACCCACCGCAGCCAGACACAGCAAAACATGCTGGGGCAGTCATGGGTTAAGCATGCTTTTTATATATATACGAGTATATATTATGTTTGTATTTATATGCGCATCCCATTCAAAATCCATGACAGACCGACAGCACGGTGAAATATGACATCGCCAGCATTTGCCAGCATTGCAATTATGCAAAAAGGGTGGCGTGGCACTCAGGGGTGGCGTTAGGGTAGTCCAATAAAAAAGGGTCACCAAAGTTCGTATGGCAGCCGAAAATTCGATTGTCAATCATTGAAAATGTCGCTGAAATTTGCTGCTACGACACTCATGACTAATTTAATGTTAAATTGCAAGCACTGAAAAAAAATACATGTTTTCCTGCACTTGAAGCGCAGAAGTCTTGTCTAAAGGGTAAAAAAGTTAGTGCACTGAAAATGACAAAAGGGTTTTTCTATGAAAATCTTAAAAGCTATTTTCTCATCAATAGGTAATTATTATTACCTTTACTTTTGTACAAATATGTGTATTTCTTAAAGTGTAGATACCACATATACATACAATCACACCAAGGGACCTCTTATAATAGAAACACGAAACCCCCACACACACACACGCACACCTAAACACACGTACAGAAGTAGTCAGGACTCTTTTATTGCCGCCACTTGAGCCAATATTTGCACATTTCAACAATGTTGCCTTTTTTTTGTTTTTTGCATATGTGTATGTATATATGCATGTGTAAGGGCGTGCTTTCCGTTAGTTCCATCCCGCAGTAACTTAGCCCGGCAGCAGGGAACAGGAACACTCGTCAGTCATGCATGCACACATGTAATGAAATATCCCGTTGCCATTATGAGCTCTCCTCATGTTTTCCGTCTCCGGCACTCCTCGTCTTCTAGGGTAGCATATAGATGTCAGCTAGCATAAAAAGTCGCAATTCAATTTCGTGTCCCGTTCCGCCCTTTCGGTCTGCTGCCAATTCAAGTTGCACCTTTTGCTGCTCCATCCCTTGCCTAGGCTTAACCAGGTGCATGCCCCACACAATGCCAAGATGTCGTGCTTTGTTACATGAGTGTACTGATAGCTTTAAAGGGGGTAGCAACGGAAGTAGTTAGTTGCACCCCTTAAAGGTCTGTGATGCATGAGCATAATTAAATCTTAGCTGTGCACACTTTATTGCACTTTCAACAGAGTAAAACGGCTTGAGTAGAGATGTTCCCTAGGGTTAAGTTTTAACTTAAATAAATAAGTATAGTTGGAAGAATATATAATAAACAGGTTTTGCTTAGAATATACATTAATTGATAAGCTCAGAAGTAAGAGATTAACCCAAAACAACGTTTCTTGGTACTCAAACTGTTAATAGGATTGCTTCAACAGATTTCAAAGTCTTACCGGTTCCCAAAAAAGAGCTCCTTTGCTTCTGTAATTTATTCTTGAGCATTCATTTCATAAATAAGTAACTATTTCCGTCTCGTATTAAGCTCGTAAACTGCACTCTCAGAGCATCAAACTACTTCTCCAGCTTCCTGGCTTAACCACGTGTCCAGAGCAAACATTTTCTAGCCATGTAATGCGACACGCCCGTCAAAAGATTGCCTTATGCCTGGTTGTAATGGTTCATTCTTGTTCTCAAACCAAGTTGTTGTTTTTTGCCGCCACACTTGAGCTGTATGCGCGCCCTTTATTCTTGTTCCTACTGGCTTTGGCCTCTTTAGCTGGCTGGCTAGCTAGCTCTTTGGCACGTGAGCTTTACCCCTTTTGGCATGGCCAAAAGCACGCGATGCACTTGGCCAAGACGACAGGCAGCAACCCTTTGGCCGTTGCCGTCGCTGCCGCCAAACAGCTGCAACTGTTGGCAATTTTCTGTGTAAACTAGGGTGTGTGGAGGGGCATTGAAGTGGCTAAAAGAGGAAATTATTTTCATGCTCACGAACGGTTTGGGCACTTGAGGGCATTCTTTATGACATGCCTGGGAAAGAAAAGCAAAAGAATGTGTCTGCACGAAAAATGCACAAATCTTTTCTTATGTATGTACTTTTTTTTAGTTTTTTTTGGATAAACATGCTGACTTTTTAAAATATTTAAAGCAATTTGAGCTTTGATCTTAGATGGGCATTTCAAAATGTCTGGCGCAGCCATTTTACTTGATACACAAATTGTCAATTTCCTGTTTTGTCTGGCTGTGACCGTTGTCATGACAAATGGGTGGTGAAAAAGGGGCGGTCCCGGGACGTAACTAACTACCAAGCTGCAGGGCACTTTAAAAAAAGGGGAAGCTCTTTCATTTACACAGAAAGAACAACACTAAAAGTAGACAAACGTGTTCAAAATTCATCAAATGCGAAATAAAATTTACCAGGAAAAGTCATGCAAATTCTATGAACTTGGCCTTGAGCGTTAAAGCAATGAACTCATACATACACATATGCTTGGCACTTTGATGTTAGTTTTTAGGTTCTTGTCCAGCTAAACAATACGTAAACAATTTTCCATTTAACTGATTCGATTTTGATGATTTTTAGGCAGCAGCTACACAAAAATTTTAATTAAAAGCATAACAAAAAAAAAAGTTTGACATTTTAATTGAATTTATAGCCCAAAGCTTTTTCGGTCAGTTAAATCCTGTTAGGACACGATGCACAGCATTCAAAATGAAATATGAACATGAAAGCTTTCCATTTATCTAGAACCCGTCATCGACGAACAACAACGTCGATGACCTTAGACATTAACACATTCACACATTGTCTCTCACCGGGCAGCTACACTGCAAACAAAGGTTGCGCATTTTGATATAAAAGCCTTGGCTGGCATATGCATAGCTCTATTCTTCAAGTGCAAGCATTAAGGCTTCTTCATGACACTATTTATCAAAAAAGTACTCGGCAAAGAAATAAAGAAAATAAACGTGCCACAAACCGAGGCACAACTTATCAGCATCTAGGGACTACACCAGAAGGCATTAGATATTTGAGAGCTTCTCTCTGCCATTGACGGGACATAGGCAGACAAATATCGCTACCCTAAATCACCCACGCAGGACACACACATCCACTCTCCTTCCCTCTCTCTTTCTCTTTTTCTTACCAAAAACAACTGCCAGACAGCAAGCAAAGGAGAAAAAAAAGAAATGGGCGATAATTTGGGGTGCACACAACGTGAAGCGAGAAGAAGCGTGGTGGCGAAATGTTGAGGATGATGGGCCTTGGCCATTTTTGGGACAGAGAAAGAGAGCAGAGAAAGAGAATGAGACATTAGGCACCATAATCATTATGATGATAAGCACGAACGGTTTGATTTCTCCCGTTTAGGGGTTCGTTGTCATCGACAGGACATTTAAAAAACAAAAACCACCTCGCGCTGCGATGCGAAGCGAAGCGTCTTGTTCCTTTCTCATGGGAGTCAATTTCTTTGTTCATGATTATCAACAACATTATCGTTAGACATTATCATTATCGTAATGATTAACATTGTTCATTCCTATTAAGCGCAGACTCTTTTGTGTTTCGGGTTTTTAGTTGATGCTGTATTCCTTGTATCTGTTGTGGCAAGTGTTTTGTTTTTTTGTCTCATTGATACAAGTGACATTTGATTGTAGAGCTTGATGGCAAACTAAGTGCCTAAGCAGAGGAAATAATTGACATGCTTGTGCTTAAGGAGATAAGTACTAATTCCTTGTTCTTAGCTAGCTAAGATATCTGAATCCTTAAAACCCTATATATAAACATTAGTTCAAAAATAAAATAAGTTTACCTAACCTATTATCTGTTTTATAAAACTTTATGCTCGCCGAACAATTAAAAAAGTTTATGCAAATCGCTTGAAACTAGCTTTTGTTCGCACTACTTGCTTGCATCCTAAAAATCTACATTTACAAGCCTCGAAAAAGTATTCAATTGTTGCCAGAATTCACATTTACCCACCCTCACCACTTTCCACTCGAGATGCTAACACTGCCACCGCTCATTACAGAACAAGGCAGGATGAGCTTTTAAAAAGTTTGGCGTTCTCTGCTCCCCGTTCTATATATTATATATAAAATGTATTTCTGTGCGTGTATTTTGTTATGCTCTTGCCTTGTTTTCTTTTCATCTATTCTATTCTTTTTTTCTCGTTACTTTTATTTTTTTTTTTGTTATGCTGGCAACTTCAGTTGACCCAGTTACAAAGTTTATGCACAATTCACATTTAAAGCAGTAGACAACGTTGCGTATGGGTAATGTTTGCTTTGAACTCGTTGTGCAAAAGCGGGAAAAAAAAGAAACACGCTAAAAATGTCAATTTTTTTACTCAGCAAGAGCAAAGCACGCTGTTAACACTTGCAAAACTTTCGACTTGCAACAAATGTGCTTTTAATTGGAAACACAAGCGAAATTCTTGCACACAATACATATATCCCATTTAAAGTTCATTTTTGGCATCAAATTTCATATTCATGTTGTGCAAATATTGACTGACTTTTGTGGAAGGGAAGCAATGGAAACAAAAATGTGGCAACAAGGGTGCAATTGTCTCTTAAGGATCTGCTAACGAATGCCGTCATCACTTTCACTTAGTCAGGTGCCACTGTCACTGTAACTGCCATAGCTTCTACTTCTCTTGATCTAATGTTCTTTATTGTATACCCTGTTGCCATTACAAAGGATTTAAAAGTTCATTATATCATCATAAGCTTGTATTTCTGTATGTTTGTGGCTTAAGCAAGACATTTACATCCCTAAAAGGTAAAATAAAAATGATTGTACCCTTCCAAAAAAAATCTCACTTTGACATGAGTTTAACTTATCGAAAGCCAAAGTTAAGTCAAACTTGAACTGATTTTTTTATCTTAAATACTTAAAACCAAACTTTTTTAGACACATATCCAAAACTTAAAATTTTAATTGCAATTAAAAGAGTTAATTGCTTCAAGGGCATCTTTTAGTTCATCACCCTCATCTTGAGAGAATTTCCTTTGGTTGTTTTCGAAAATGGCGCAGTCTGGTTAACCCACATTGACAATGGGGCTGACGCATACACAAACGCACACACATAGCACACACAACCACTACACACACAGACACAATAAACACCCTGGCGCCTCTTTCATCAACGTCTTTCACTTTTTGCCGTTACCATTGTGTCAACAAGCGCGGGCAGCCTGTGACCCACTGCAGCAAGGGGCGATTATGTGTGTGTGTGTGTGTGTGTGCGAGTAGAAGAGCAAGAAGACGAAGAGCTGACTCTGGCATTAACTGCAGCACATTAATGTTATTGTGGGCGTCGTTGCGTGGGTTTTGCGCTTGACTGACAACAACAAGCAACAAACAACAGCAAGAATAGAAACAACAACATGACCAAAGACGCTTTTGTTGTTTAAAACGATTAAAACTTGTATTCGTCGTTGGGGCTGGGTGTCTTCTGCTTTCGTTGTCGTTGTCGTTGTCTTCCTTCGCATTTGTCCTCATTCGCTGGCTTTCCCCCTATTTTTGCAGCTGCGGCTGACCTGCTAACCTCAGTCGCTCAGCTCGCTGACTTGCAGTTAGCTAACCACAGCAACCACCCGCTGAGCAACCCCTTTTTATCGGGCTAGTCCCACTTGGCATAGTTTCAGCACAATTACGAGCCAATCAATTGGCCCTAGCTGCCAATAGTGTGCAATAAATATTAGATATCGAACTTGGTTTAGAAAGTAGCCCACGCTTTCAGTGGTAACTTTAACATTTTGCTATTTACCAACCAACAATTTTCCTTTGCCCATTCTCATAACTGTCACATTCTTTTTGCTATATTGCAGCACGCCCACGCATTCAAGCCAAGTGACTGAATGACAACTTGAGGCAGCAGTTGTTGTTGTTGTCCAGGCAGAGCCAAAGGAGAAGCCACAGTTGCTGGAAGCTGAAGCGGAAGCATAAACTGTGACAGTTGCCATGGGCGATTTACAGGCAACCATCGAGTTTTCCGTTGAGCTACACAAATTCTTCAATGTGGATCTCTTTCAACGCGGGTAAGCACTACAGCTCGATGATAGACAGCAAGTTTAAGAAATAAATGCGTACTAATAAATTAAGTTTGAGAGCGCATATACAAGTAAAAGGCATACCGTATAAAAACATATTTAATTAACCAGCAGCATTCCAGCAAAACTGTTTCCATATCAACTTTTTGTGTACCTTTTATGTCTTAAACACACACAGAAGAATTTCTAGAGCACTTTACAATTTACTTGTACTACATTTGAAGCATGAAACACTTGCAGCATGCAACAAATTTAATCGCTTATTTTCAATTGATAAATGCATATTTTCAAGTCATTAAATTGCAGCAATTTAGTCATTTACACATGCTGTACACATGTTGGCAAAAAAAAGTATCTTAAATTGCCGTTAACTGGGTCAATTTTTCATACTTTTTGCCCATTTCTTACATGAGTGACCTCTGAAGAGTCTGCACTTAGCCAACACCACAACAAACTCGCACATATGTATATATATATATATATATTTACCTACAGGAAACTGCTAGTTTTTGTGTAAATATTTAAAGGAATTGTACGTTGCGTATACGAAGTGTTGGGCAAACAACAAACAATAAAGGTAGTGCACAGCGGGGCAGGCGGTTGCGTGGCATTTTTGCAGTAAGCGTAGCACTCACTAATTGTCAGGCAAAGCGTTTTTATGCGATTTCAATTTCAATGCAGTTTTTTTTTTTCAATTGTTATTTTGATCGGTTTTTATGTGCCTGCTGAAGATAAACGAGCGGTCAACGCAATACACGCTAAGGGGCAATGGCACAAGAGAGGAAAATTGTGGTGGAACGACAGCTCGTGTTTTAAAAATACATGAAACAACAAAACACAAACGAAAATTGCGCACAAATATAAACAACAACACCACAGAGAGCACAAGACACAATAAAGAAATGTTGGGTGTGAAAAAAAGAACAGTTTTAAAAATAGTTTGTCAAAAACAATTGTTTGATAATAGATACAAAAAGAATATCAAATTTAATTGGCTCTCACAAACAAACTGAGAAAATACTAAAGAAAGTTAACAAGTTTTTTAATAAATAAGTAATGTCGAATGAAACAATCAATTTATTTATTTATATATGCATGTGAAATGGATTTTTTAAATTGAACTTCTTTTTTATTAACTTTTCCAATCAGCAATAATATTTATTATGCGTTCCACGCTGCGTATGCGTTATTTATGAATGGATGATTAATTTGCCACCCCGATTTTCTTTCTTTGCCAGTCTCTACCAGGTGCGCTGCGGACTGCGTGTCTCGCCCCGCCTACCCGTACAGGTGGAGACCAGCATACCCGAGGCCAATGGCAAACCGATTGGCAACGGACACGGTGCCGGAATCGACACAAGCAGCGATAGCGAACGCGAACGGGAAAGGGAACGTGAACGTGAACGGGAACGGGATAGGGATCTGCCCTCGCCGGAGGATGCGTCTATAACGCCAGGCAGCGGCAGTTGCACATCCGCATCTATAATCAATGGCAGCGGCGCCTCGCGCATATTTCAAATACTCTATCGCAACGAGGAGGTGCCGCTACGCGATGTCATACACTTTCGCAGTCATCTCTTGGGTGAGTATCAGTTTGATGAATCAAGTTTTGAAAAAACTCTCTCACAAAACAGCAGAAATAAAGAAACAAAATGTTTTAACATCACGTATTTTTCTCAGTGCAGCAACGACTATCCACAGTTGTTGACAGTGTCCCAAAAAGGAGTTGCCAACTACTCCCAGTAGGCGTCACAGTTTACTTTTTTCGTGACCAAAAGATAAAGTTTACTTCTCAATTGGATATATAAATCAAAAGCATGACGCTGCACAAAGTTTTTGGCTCAGTTGCGTGTCAACAGGCGCAAAAGTTTTAGAGCTTTGGGCATTTGGGAAATACGCCCTGTCTCTATACATATATATATTTATATATAACAGATCATATATATATGCTGTAGATGACAAGAATGTATATATATGGCGGGATGTTCAATTTTGGCAATGTGTCCCTCTAATTGCATTGACTGCATTCCAGGCGTTGCCAAAGCTGAATGCACAGCCACGCCCACTTTCAAAGTGCCACCTAAGATACGCACACAAACACACACACACACTGCAAACAAAGCCAATTAGTAAGCCAACTTGGCAGCGCTTTTGCAAATAGTTGCCCTTCCGCCCCGCAACAGTTCGTTTCGCTACTTTGTTGCCTCAAAATTGAATTTACGAATAAGGACACAAAGGATACTTGGCCAATGCATTGACCTTATTCGAAGGCTGGCTGCTACATCAAAGAAATATATATAAAAAGAGAATATAAAAACTTAACCAGGCGCAAAAATGCAAAACAAATTGAAAGTCAATTTTCAGGGTTCACATTGATAGAAAGGGCGAAACAGAAAGATGGAGGCCTTAGGCACACATAAACGAGGACAGAGCAATAAAAAAAATCTATATCTATTTGTACGAACCCGTCAAATATATATATTTATTTATGTTTGTTTTTATGTTTATGTTCATTTTGTAATAACATAAAACGCACATGAAACGTAAACTTAAAGTGAGCAAAATATTAGTAGAGCCCGAGGATTATGAAACCAACAAATAATGAATTTATTAATGCATAAAAATAGCAAATTCGCATTGAAAACAGCAATAAATAAATAGAAACTAGGCTGTTAAAATATTTTATGTGTTGTATATTAATTCATTTACAACACTTTCTAATGGCATTAATCTGTCAATTCACTCAGATATATACAACATAAAGTCTTGTATGATTACAACCATCTATTTTGATAAGCTTGCTGTTGTTATAGCGCATGGCAAACTGTACACATTAACAAGGTGCGGCTTAGTGATTACTTTATATTTCAATCTCATTGTCTGTCTTAGCTACATTACGCCTTCCCCTCTCTCTCTCTCTTTCACCACCCTTTGGCCAACTCAACGCAGCAGCAAAGTAGTGCGAGTATTTCTATAGTCTGGTAGCCTTATACAGATGAGCAGCACTTGCGAGACTTCATCAGATATCCGAGCTGTGGCTGCCTTTGCCTGCACTGCTCATGTTCTCTGTTGTTGTAGTTGTTGTTGTGGTGGCAAGAACAGCAACAATGAAAACAACATCATCTCACTGGGCTGTTGGGTAAAGTGATTAATTCATTTGGACAAGTTTTGCTTAAGCTTGTGTGAGGGTGAGTGTGTGGGTGTGTGTGAGTCCTTCTGCTTGAACATATACACAACAGCTACAACTACAACAACAACAGCTTAAGCTACAACAATACAATCAAGCATGCGAAGTGGCAGCAGGCAGCAGGCAGCAACAAAAACCGCAGCATAACAAAAAGTTTTACTTTTCACTTGACAGCTTTTTTTTGCAGCAGTTGCAGCTGCAGCTGCTGTAGTTGATGTTTTCTAGGGTGCCCAAGAAGTGCATCCTCTTATATCTAGTATAAGCTTTGAGTAGCTATGCAATTTATCTCTTTTACACGTGTAGAACTTAGAGGCGTGAGCTGTCGTTGTTGTTGCAACCGCGTGTTGCAAATTGTCCCTGTGTGCCATGGGGATTTTACCACGCACTCAACTCAAAACGACTCGGCGTTTAAAATGTATTTCACAAGAAAATAAAATAAAAATCACAAGACAAAGTAGCGAAAAGCTAGAGAGAAAAACCCTGTCAAGCAATTGTCACACAAGGCGTATGAGTAATGCCCAAGCAGGCAAAACTGAGACAATTTTTTGCGTTGAAGTTGGCAACACTTTTTCCCCATTTTTTACTGCCAGACAGTGACTGAAGTCAGCTTTTAGCTTAAGCTCAGCGCAAATCCGCATTTTATGAAAACAAATGAATTTTATATTACCTACAGACAAGCGAGTTGTTTAAGGGGATGGGAATAAGGGCGAGTTGCACCAAACACACGTTTAGTGTATTGAATGCTTGGAGAGTTAGAGCGCATCGACGTGTGAAGTGAATTGAATTTGATTAAATGACAGCAGCAAGGATGTGGTTGGTGGTCAGGCTGCCTGTATTTCTAATAAGATTTACCGTTGGCTTCTGTTATTTTGGTGAAGAACTTGTGTGTGTGTGTGTGAGTGAAACATGTTGACATATATATGTTTATTGATTAGCTTACCTTGCACAATATTAACTCTGTTAATTCATTGTCAAAGTAGCTAGTGTTGGCCATGAGCTGTTAAGCAAAAAGCCAATAAACAACATTACAGTAGTCGCTAGGTAACGAGTACGAACTGATTTAGGTTAACAAGGTTCTTCTACAATTTTGTTCTGCTAGAGTTTATGTTTAAGCTTGATACTAAACTACATTAACTTGCCTCGACTCAGTTTTATGACCACTAACATAAAAGCTTAAGCGAAATCCAATAATCAATGTCGTTCAAGTGGGAACAGACCCCTCACAACAACCTCCCTAATAAAAAGCTTTACAGGCACAAAACGCAGTCAAAGAACTTGAAATATGTTTGCACGCAAGATTTGCAAGATTTGTGTGTGTGTGTGTTTGGGGATTTGTCGCCTCGACATTGCATAAACATTCAACCAACCCAGCTAACTCTTTCCTTCTCTATCTCTTCCCGAATGCAGTTGACAGCCGTCACCTGAAGGAGTCTATAGAGCGAGCCGAGTTCTCATTGCAATTGGAATTGTGGTTTGGCGAACAGAATGGCACCAGCAACTTGTCATTGGCATCCACCCGCAATCTTCAACTCAACTTTCATCCGGGACGCGGTCTGCATTATCATCTTCCGGTGCTCTTCGACTATTTCCACTTGGCGGCCATCAGTGTGGGCATTCATGCCAGTCTTGTGGCCCTCCATCAGCCATACATCAAGTGAGTGTGCGGAGTGCGGTTAGCAGCTTTGGTTGGTGGTTGGTGCCGGGTGGTGCCGGGTGGTGCGCTGGCATAGAGCTGACAACATGATCTCTAATGTCAACGTTGATAGTCATATATTTTTTATAGTCAATGTCCTGCTGTGCTACTACAGCTCCTATTCCTGTTGCTGCTCCTCCTTTTCCTAGGGGCCAGTATTACCCGCACAAATCATTTCCAACTCATTAAAATTGCACACAGACAACTATACCCGCTTCCTTGCTCAACTGGCGACTGTATTATACAAAAGCCACGCCCCCATAACTTTATACTACTGCAACTGCTTCTATTCCCAGTTGGTGCAGTGAGAAAAATAGGGGGAAACTTGGTTATTGAATCAGGCAAGCGCTTTTTAGTTTCATTTAAACTAGAAACTCCTACAACTTCTGCACTTCGTTAAGTTAGCTAGTTCTTAGCTAAATTTCGCTCAGTGTATTCGGTTTGTTTGCATACATTTTAATGACTCTCGCATTTCAATTGTCTTCCGCTTGCGCATCGCGTTAACTTTGGCGACACACAACTGTAAAATGTAAACTGTAAACTGTAAATTGTTAACTACAAACTGCAACAGACTGCAGCACTTGGGCGGCATACAGGGCAGGGGCGTGGCAACATCGTTGCTACTTGTAGCCAACGCTCACAACTTTCTAGAGCCATGGCGAAGTCAATTTTTACGCCGTTTGATTCTACAAAAGTTTGTATACGATCCCCATCTTCGACAGCCCCTCTTTCAGCACTATGGATAAAGTTTTTTTTTGGTTGTAATTCTTTAATCTGTTTTGTATCGCTAAAACTTGTCGTTAAATGCCCAACACCTTGCACTACATGTTTATAAAGAGGACTTAATAAATATTAACTTGACTCTGAAATTGAATGGGTGGATTTTGACACGCTTGCTGCGCTGCCGCCCCTCGTTCATTGAAATGAATAATAGATTAGCCCATTGGAATTGAAATTCCTTGGCTGACCTTGGCCCTTGTCGACTGTGCATTTTGATGTTGATTACATTTTTCGTCTGCTCCATCAGCTGGGGAACTGTAAATTGCCTGATTATCTTCCTTCGCCCCCAAGAAGAGAAAATCACTGAGTGGTGTGGATTCAGTGTGCGTTGATTTTGAGCAGCTTGAAAGTGTTTCAATGCTTTAAGAATATTTATTAACATTAAATATATAAGTAGCTTATGTTTTTTTTTTATATTATTGGATTTGCTTTTCACTTAAGTTTGCTTTTGGTGCTCCCGCTGGTAATAGCAATAATTTGTTTTGCATATTTTTTTCTAACATAGTTTCTGAATTTTGCTTTGAACTTTTGTTCTTAATGCCTTTTAAAACGATTTCATTACATTTTAATCTCATTTTAATCTTAACATGTCAAACCATCTCAACTTAAAACTCGAAAAATAATCCCATTTATCAAATTACCGACTCGAATCGTATCGAATTGAATGGATAACGCGACAATTGACAACGAATAAAATGATTTCCGGGTTCCGGTAACAGGAAAAGCATGTTCTCATATATCAAATTATGGTAAGATTAACATCCGTTACGTTAGCTAATTTTCATTCCACTACGTAGTTGGTTGTAGTCGCCACTTTAGCAGCGCTTTCTATGTGTGTTCGTGTGTGTCTCATGTATTTGATTTAAGGACTACAGTTTATCTACAAACATCACGCTTACTTTGATTGAACCTTATTTGCAGTGCACCACGCAGCTCGAAGCCCTGGAGCGCTAGTAAGTTGAGCTGTCGTGGTAATACCTCACCGGGACCACTTGAAGCAGTGTTTTTTGGACCACAGATAGGTGGCACCACCAAGTGCAGTGGTGGTCCCAATGGCAGACTTTTGCAATCTCGTCAAATACATCGGGACATATGTTGCTTGCTTCTAGGAGCAATTGAACAGCTTAAGGCGACGCTCAATGAGTTTAGCACTGTGTTGCCACCCAGCATTAACGCCCAAATCGGTTCGCCACCACTTAGGGAAAACGATATGGGTGAGCGTCTGCAGCAACTGATGGAACAGGCAAAGGTAAGCAGTTCACATTTTAAACAACTTTGTTTTTAACATCTTGTCCTTGCAGCTACTCGAGGCAGAGGATGATTTTGCTACCCTAGCTAACTCGGACATTGCTCAACTCTGTGCTGAGAGCATTTTCTGGTGGCGTCGTGTCCTGCTCGCCTCCCGATCCTCGACAGCAGTACACACGCTTCTGGCCCGAAAGCATCACATTCTGCGAGTGCGTCGTTTTGCCGAGGGTTTCTTTGTGCTGGAGCAACCAAGACATGCGGCAGCTGGCTGTCAGGAGGTAAACGGTAGTCCAGGTCATTGTCAGGGCTATGCTGGCATTGCAGAGTTGGCGCGTAGAAGTCGCTACTTGCAATCTCTGCCTCCACTGCCCGTTCATTGCACACCCATAGATGGCGATGCGGCATCACTGCCATTGATCTTTGAGGATCGCTATGTGGTGCCGGGAAATAGTTGTGCTAGGCGTCGTTCGGGAAGTGATTCACATCTGGAGGAGACGTCAACGGGAACAGTGGGCAAAAAGAAATCCTTGCCAGCGGATAAGACGCACTCGAGCACAAGTTTAAATGGCACCAAGGATTGCCTTGCCTGTCACTTTGACTATGATTATCCACAGGGCAATGGTAATGCACCGGCTCATCCGCATGCCAAGTGTGTGGTGACGCCACGTTTCGCATTGGGTGGTGAGGTGCTTCAGGCCAGTCTCACCATAACGCCCAGCAGTAACAGCAACAGCAAGGATGCAGTTCCTCCTCTTGTCCTGCGACACAATCTCTCCAGGCATTCGGTTACGGGTCTGCTCGAGGATCTCGATGTAGATGGCAATGAGGCGACTTTGCCCACACGTCATAGCAAGTCTCTAGATCAGCTGGATGGCTGTCAGATCACAGCAGAGACTCCTCAACTGGCGCCTGACTCACATCCTCGCCAGGTCAGCTACAATACCCTGCCAGCAGGTCTGGCTCGCCTCCAAGCCGATGATCTAATGCGCAACATTTGCGAGTTCCGTCAGCGCTATGGGAATGCCAGCAAATTTGATTATCTTCACGAGATTAAGCTACTAAATCCACCTAAGCAACAGACACAGCAGCAGCAACAATCGGTCTACACTGACAGAACTAAACAAATAACATGTAAGTCTAGCGAAACCCCAAAGTCTTTCGTTGTTTAACAATCATCTTTTAACAGTGTACAACTCGTTGCCAAAAAGCATGGTTCCGCCTAGGAACTCATATCCACCACCTCCACCCAGTCAGTACACAACGATGCCAAGGAGCAGCAGTTCCCAAATACCTCGAGCCGTGGAGATCGCACGAGTTCGGGTCTCCGACATTAAGGAAATGCTCCGTCAGGGTCAGAATCAGAGTCAGAGTCGAGAGGGGCAGGGTACTCTGCGCAAGGAGTCAAGTAGTTCGGAGAGTGAAATGATGCAAAAGCTACAGATGCTCAGTTCTAGCAGTGTGCCCTTTCGATTAGATGCCACAACAACAACCACAGCGAATAGTCAGAATAATACGAATAGCAGCGATCCCAATACGAGTGGTTTCAGTGAATCCCTGCCCAATTTGGCGCCACCACCAGAGTTTGATTCGGATTCGCGAAAGCAGCGCAGCAACTCAACTTCATCGTTGAGTGAGGAGAGCGGTTGGGTGAGCAGTCGTCGCAGTTCTTTGGCCATCTCCAGCCCGGATACCATTACCAGCATCAGTGGGCCACATACAAAGCAACAGCGGCACACACAGCTTCATCTGGGCATGGGCATGGGTCTGGAGACACGTTTGAATGGCGAACAACTGCGTCTGCGACTGCAGAAGCTGCTGGAGCAGCAGCAGCAACAACAGCCACATAAGCCCAGTAGGAAACGTCAGTCGGCGGGTTCCAGTCAGAGTCGGACTCCAGCTAAGCAACAGCAGGAGCAGGAGCTGCACAAGAAGATCTCATCGGTGACGTTGACCATCAAGAAGGAACGTTCTCGCTATCAACTAGATCGTTTGCGTCATCTGGCCAATGGCGAGTCCACCGAGGTGGAGGATTTGGAGCGTCCACCGCCAAGACGTAGTCGTCACAAGGCTGGCTCCTCGGCCAGTAAATCCAAGTCCGAGTTTGACATAACTAGCCTTAAGGATATGCAGCCACTTGATGCGGTCTGTCTGCCACCACCACAGCAGTTTCAGGATCAGGAACAGGAAGTGACGGCTGTGGTAGCGCCACCGCCACCCGATGAGTTTCGCGATCCACCACCAGAACCAGCGCCAGCTCCCACGCCAGCTCCAACTCCAGCTGCTCTTTCTGCACCCATTGCCGTTGCAGCTCCCAAAACCAAATCCAAATCCTTGCCCTGCCATGTGGTACATGCCACACCACCGCCTCTCAAGGAACGCCAGCCCATTGGCGCCATAGACAATCCTGTATATCACATCTACGAATCACTGCGTCCCATGTCCACGCCAGCAATCTTCAGCAACAAGCCCGTACTCAAATCCCACAGTCTGGCTGAGCTCAAACGACCATCACAACATCAATGTAAGGAAAATATTCTTCCTTTGGAACAGGATGAAAACAAGGAGAACTCCAACAGTCAGGTTGTGGTACGTAGCAAGCAAACCAATGGTTCTGTAACCAAGCACCACACCAAGCGTAAGAGTCAACCAGCACCCACAAGTGCTCCAGAGGCATCTCCAAGCATCTCTCTGCTCGAGTTTGAAAAGTGCCGCGAGGAGTTTCGCAAACAAATCAAGTATCAAGGCAACATCTACTCTGACTATGTGCAGCTGGCATCGGAGCTACCCTATTTCTATATAAGTGATGAGTATCGCGCCTTTTCACCAAATGGCATGCATCTTGTCATTTGTGTGCATGGTTTGGATGGTAATTCGGCGGATCTGCGGCTTGTACGCACCTATCTGGAACTGGGTTTACCCGGAGTCAATCTGGAGTTTCTTATGTCGGAGCGCAATCAGGGCGATACCTTCTCGGACTTTGATACAATGACTGATCGGTAAGTGCTTGCATAGTTAATGATCTGAATCGCTATCAATCTTATGTGTTTTCTGTAGTCTCGTATCCGAGATTCTTTATCACATAGACAGCTGTGGCTTGAACCCAGCACGCATCTCCTTTGTGGCACATTCCCTGGGCACGATCATAGTGCGTAGCGCCTTGTCGCGTCCACAAATGCGTCCACTTCTACCACGCCTACACACCTTCCTCTCGCTGTCCGGACCACATCTAGGCACGCTCTACAACACCAGTGGATTGGTCAACATGGGTAAGTCGGCGATCCTAGAGCTTTGAATGATAACAGACTCAAATCTTCTTCCTAAGGCATGTGGTTTATGCAAAAGTGGAAAAAGTCAGGATCTCTCTTACAGCTGTGCATGCGGGACACAACGGATATGAGGAATAGTTTCCTTTACAGGCTTAGCCAGCGAAGTACTCTGCATCATTTTAGCAACATATTGCTCTGTGGTTCCAGTCAGGATCGTTATGTGCCCGCTCACTCGGCACGCTTGGAGCTGTGCAAGGCAGCAATGCGAGATAGTTCCTCTCTAGGCACAATCTACAGGTTTGTTCAAGGGATTACTATATTTCTGCTATCTTAACTCCTTTTGTTTTCAGGGAAATGGTACACAATGTAATTGCACCTATTTTGGCTAGACCTGAGCTAACTTTGGCCCGCTTTGATGTCCATCATGCACTGCCACATACGGCTAATACCTTAATTGGTAGAGCAGCTCACATTGCGGTAATTATTCCTTATATAAAATATGGTTCGATTGCTAACTTTTCTTATTGTTTCTTTTGTACAGGTGTTAGACTCTGAGCTCTTCATTGAGAAGTTTATGTTGATTGCGGGTCTTAAGTATTTCAGTTAACAAGCCTGCTAAAATCAACCGAATAAAACTTTATTAAAATCTAGACCGTAAAATATGGATTTGAAGTCCCTAAGATTAGATTGAAATCAAAAGATAGTACACTTATTTTAATGTTATTTAATATGTAACACAAACTATTCAGTTCGAAAGAAAGGGAAAAACAATATACACAGGGTACTTTGAATTCCAAGCAAGAACAAGTTTCTTAAGGCCAACAGATTCCATAAAGGAATGCGGAATTTATAAAATCAAATTGTTAGACTTACATTTTTTTACCAAATGCAAATCTTTTGTAGCGAATTGAAACTAGAGAAATCACAACATTTAATCAAAACAATGAAAGAAGAACGTTTAATCAAAAACCTTTAACCAAATTGGAATAACTGTTAAAAACGTGTTATCGATAAATTACATTTTATAGCTAATAAGAGTTGAAAACAACAAAAAAACAAACGGAAGCCAAAGACATCCAACATAAGTAGCCTAGCCATAATCTATTCACGAGACTTTATTGAAACGTTTGAATTGGATATTGTATGAGAACTAATAAGGAAATGGTCATGTTAAGTATACGTAACAAACGGTAGCTGAGCACACGATTAAAAGGTTGCATTTCGATAAATATGTATTAGCAATTGTGAGACTAATGACAAAAACAAAACCAAATATAACACTTGGATGAGTGTTTTTTTCAAATCTTTATACTGCTTACAAACGAAAAATGTATGTTAGAATGAAATAGATTAGCATTAATAAAAGTTTTGTAGAGTTTTAAATAGTGTATGCCAAATGCATTTGTGGAGCGCGTCAATTAAGCCGGTTAGAACATGGAAGATACTTCATTTGCGCCTGCAAAAATCTGAAAATTTGTTATTGGGAACAACAAAGTTATAAAATGTTAGCAAAAGTGAATCGAAATGTAGAGATAGTAGAATAAAAGAAAGAAAGAGCAGTTAGGTCAAACTTTAAAATTTGTAGTCTAGTCGTAGCAAATATAAATAAATAGTAATGTGTTTTTCAGAGCTTTTTAAACTTCTTGTTGTGAACCATTTTAAACTTCTTTGTAAACCCCTTTTTAATGAACAAAAATCTACCCAATTTGCCTATACATACCAGAAGTTGCATTCTACGTGTATAACCGTCCTAAATTTAAAGAAAAAACAAAACTAATGTAACTATATGTATATCAGCTTGCAAATATTTGATTTTAAAATACAATTTAAAATATATGTGAGCTGTTTTTTCCTAAGGCAATTCGATTTTACAACATATATATATTTAAAATGTATAATAATGCTAAGTTGCAAGTTTAAAGTTTTTAATTTCAATAAAATATACTGAAATACAATTTTAATAGAATGAAATGTGTTTGTTTTGTATGCTCTAAGTTAAACTTCGAGCTTAGTATAACAGGTTTGAATATAAGAATCGTTATACAAAACTATCGGTAGTACACACGAGCTGAATATTGTATCGAACTTTTGCTTGCAAATATCGATAGATTGTTGCCATCAGCTGTTTATCTGCAATCAAGTATCAGCTTGGACAACAAACGAAAATTTTCTACAATTTCAAGTCAAACAAAATACAACGAATTGTGCTAAAGTCACGCCCCACACAATGATGGCGAACCGTGCGCCTATGCTGCGAATCGGGCAGCAAGATCTTAAATGTCGCCAGGGCTGCGGCTTCTACGGCAACACACAGTTCGATGGACTCTGCTCGAAATGTTTTCGCGAGCGCAACGATAAGCAGCGGAAAAAGCGTAAGCGAGAAAAAAATCTATGCTTTTTATCTGTAGACGCGACAATTAGTCATGCAGACGTGATTCCCATTTCAATTGCAGAGAAAGCCAGCGAGGATCATGAAGCTGCCAGTTCCGCGGGCGGAACCATGGAGCGCAGGTCGCCGCAGCATTCGCTCTCGCTGGGACGTGCCACCAAAAAGAAGCAAGAATCGGAAAAGGAATCCGAATCACCACCAGTTACAACAGCTAGCACGATGCCCAGAAAGAAGTTTACCGTGCCAGCTGTACTCCAGAAAACACTAAAAAACAAATTTCCCGCTGTCACACAGCAGCCCCGCATCCCCAATGCCACTGAATCGCAGTTTATGTTGCAGCTGCGTCAGTTGCGCATTCCGGACGATGCCAAACGCAAGCTGAAGAGTGAGATTCAGCGTTTGGACCACGAGATACGCAAATACATGAACAACAACAGCACCAAGAACATTGATGAACTCTCCGATCTTGTGCAGAATGCTTACACCAGATTCGCGGATATTGTGCATAACGATGCACGCTTTGAGATTGCCACAAATGAGGATCGCGAAAGTGCCATTGATTTCTTTGAGAAAGTCGTCATGACACAGAATCACAAGTAAGTTAGTTAGTATAGAATTTAAGGTCTTCACTTACCATTTTCGATTTCTTGCCTGCAGTTTTCTGTTCAGTCCATACTTTACAACAGACGAGGAGAGCGATATAAAGGTGCAGAAGCGCATACGTCAATTGAGCTGGATAACTTCAAAACATCTGGATTGTAGCATCGATGAGGTGAATGCGGAGGCACGTGATTTAGTCTACAATGCCATCTCGGAGCTGGTGGGCATTGATTCCTACTATTCGCCGCAGGAGAAGCTTTTGTGCACCGTGCGTTGTTGTCGTCACATCTTTGAGCTGCTAAAGCGTGCAACTGGCGGACCAGCAAGTGCTGATGATTTCCTGCCAGCACTGATCTTTGTGGTGCTTAAAGCAAATCCCGTGCGACTACACAGCAACTTGAACTTTGTGAATCGATTTACGAATGCTTCCCGTGTGATGAGTGGCGAGGGTGGATATTATTTCACTAATCTCTGCTCGGCCATTGCCTTCATTGAGAATCTAAACAATGAGAGTTTGAGCATTGGTGCCGAGGAGTTTGAGTCATTGATGTCTGGCGAACAGGCTTTTAGTACACCATGGGAGAGTGCTTTGTTGGCCTGCGAGAGTCTTCATCTAATCTCGGAGAATATGAAGTGCATGGAGCAATTGCAGAAACGGAATACGGTTATCAGCAACGGATTAAAGGACTTTGAGCGGGAACTAATTGAGTTTCAGCGCGAGGTAACCGAAAAAGTAGACACGGTGATGGCTAAGGCGCCTCTCACGCTGCTGCGCATTAAAACACCGCCACACTTGATTAGTCAGGCACGCGCTCATTTGACACAGACTGGAGCAGAAGCCGCCGTGGGACATTATTCATCCAATCTGCTCAGTGGTGGCTTGAGCCAACACTCATTGACAACAGCTAAGGGCAAGCAGAAGTCCTATGACGATTCCCACTTCGAAGCCACTCATATGCTATCGCTGAAGGATACCAGTGTTAGCGCGGTGGGACGATTGTCGCCACTGCATCATCAGTTGCCTCAAACCGATCAGTTGTTTGCCTCGCCCATCTTTAGTTATACACCCTTCGATGCAGTTTCGCTGCTGGAGGAATCATCGGATAATGATGTGCCAATGTTGGGCCAGGAGTTCCAGGGTGGATTAACCAACATTAACTACGATTTCGATCTATCCGATCAGAGCGGCGAGAACAGTGTTGCCGATGAGTCCAAATTAAATCTAGATGAGTTTGATCCACTTGCGCAGGGCAGGATTACAAGCAGCGCCGCTGAAACCAGTTTACTGGATGCCACCACAGATAGTTTAATTGATTGCGATGTACCCGGAGCTGCAGTACTTCTGCCATCTCCCCTGAAACCAGAGGTGGCCAACTATCGTGGATTCTCCAACTTCGATATACCCAGCATCTCCTGCAATACGGGCGACTTTAGTTCACTCAATCACGATGTCAACGATCCTGAGCAGTCAACGCATAAATAAATATACTCTCTGCACACGTAATTGTAAATAACGCTTGAATTTAACTGCACGTATATATGTATTTTATTAAACACGTAGCTAAGCTTAAGTATTTTACCAAATTAAATAAACGAGTTGACTATCTAATAACTGTAGCTTCAATTATTGTGAACAAAAGAGTCGTTATGCAGCGTAAACGTATCGATATATCGCCTAAGCATCGTTGCACAGCACAATTCAAAAACTATCGATACTATGAGGCTTCATTGCATGAGCAATGTTCTAACTCGAATTACTTTAGTTTGATTACTCGCAGCGCACGGACGGCGACTTTCAGCCTGAGTCGGCAAGGAATATAGCACCAAAAAAAAATGTCTACGAGAGCATTTTTATTTATTGCTGCCGCAGCAGTGATTATCAGCCTGGCCGCTGCTTCGAGCATACCGGCAAACAGTGAATTGCCGCACAATCCGCTGGAGCACGATTCGCTGCATGGCAAGCATTTCGATGGAGGCGAACACAATTTGCAATTTGATCACGAATCTTTTCTGGGTGCCGATGAAGCCAAAAAGTTTGATGAACTCTCGCCGGAGGAGAGCAAGCGTCGCTTGGGTCTGATTGTGGATCGCATTGATGAAGATAAGAATGGTTTCATAACACTGGCTGAGCTCAAGGCTTGGATTCAATACACACAGCGTCGCTACATTGAGGAAGATGTGGGTCGCATATGGCGTCAGCATAATCCAGATAACAATGATACCGTTAGCTGGGATGTCTATCGCAAGAGCATCTATGGCTTTATGGACCAACTGACCAAGGAGGAGCTAGAAGATGGCGAAGGAGGTGGTAAGCACAGCAAGCATATTAAAGTAATATCCCTTAATACAACTAAATGGCTCTTTCAGGCATCTCGTATAAAAGCATGCTGGCGCGTGATCGTCGTCGCTGGGCAGTCGCCGATCAAGATTTGGATGATAGTCTGACACGTGAGGAGTTTACTGCCTTCCTGCATCCCGAGGAGCATCCCACCATGCGCGATGTAGTGCTGCAAGAGACCACCGAAGACCTAGACAAGGATAAGGATGGCAAAATCTCTGTGGATGAGTACATTGGCGACATGTACCGGCCCAGCGAACCCAACGAGGAGGAGCCCGAATGGGTGCTCAGCGAGCGCGAATCATTCTCCACGCATCGCGATCTTGACAACGATGGCTATCTAACTGAGAATGAGATCCGTCAATGGATTGCGCCCAACGACTTTGATCATGCCGAGAGTGAGGCCAAACATTTGATATTCGAGGCGGATACCGATCACGACGAGCAGCTGACCAAAGCGGAAATCATTGACAAATACGATGTCTTCGTTGGCTCCCAGGTGACCGACTTTGGCGAAGCGCTCGCCCGTCACGATGAGTTTTGAGCAGAGTCAACCAATCTTTAAGCTACTTTAGTTAACAAAATGCAACTCGAATGCCAAATAATTTGTAATACATTTTTCTAGCCATTAAGCAAACTAACTCAAACAAAACAGCAAGTGCATTATAAACAGACTTAAGCCCAAAATGTACGAGTTAATATTTATCAGCTTTGATTCATTTCAATTGATGTGCGTAGGAAAACAACCACGTCAGCCTCCAGCATCCACTCACACACACGCACATATGATCCATGCGGGGTCATTCTCTTATTCTTTATGAACACGTCATCTGGGCACACACACACACACACACACACACACACACATAAATCTAGTCTCACATATACTTGCATATATTACACATATGTCCGCCTTGTATAACATAAACAGAAGAGTGCTTTTTGTTGTTGTTGCCGCTGTGTGCCCGATTAATTTCCAGCTGCGAGAACATTCCAGCAGCAACAACAACATGTTTCAAATCTCAGAACATTCGGACACTGATTATTTCCCTCATTTTCGTATTCAATTCTTTCTTTCTCGCTGTGATAAGCACTTTTTTTTACAATAATAGCCCAAAGTTGAAATTGAAAACTTACTAAAACTAACAATAAGCAATGATGATCGAACATTAAATACCCTTCTAAGGTAATCTGTTAATAATTGTTAAAATAGCTTTGGAAGGTAGTTGTTCCATTAAGTTGATTTTGAAATATGTTCTATATAGAGCTTTAAGCTAGTTGTTAATGAAGTTTCTAAATGATAGCTTTGATACTAACTGAGTTCACATAGTTAGCTAAATAGATGGGTAGACCTTACCGCTCTTAACACTCTTAAACTAAAATGTTGTCTTGAAAACACTCAAAAATAAAATCGTCGTTTGATTAACTTTAGCTCTCTTAAAACTATTCTTTCCAATACAATGCAATATTCTTGTCAAGGGTATCAACTGAAACAAGAGACCTGTCGAGGTCGTTGTAAAATGATCATATGCAATTGCATTTGCAATTGTCTGATTTTGAAATATATTTTTGTAGACTTTAAATTGTTTTCTGTATGCTTTATTTTGACTTCCATTGACACATTTATGTATATGTATGTAATTTTAATTTGCTTTCTGTTTGAATATTTAAAAAGTATTCAAAGTTTCAGTTGTTATTTTTTTGTGTGTTTTTAAATCAGTACATGTACATAGTATACGAAGGACATTATCTTATATATATATATATGTATGTATGCATTTGTGTGTGTGTGTGTGTGTGTGTGTGTGTAGCTGCTTTCTTCGTTTCACTAGTATTTTTATCTTTCTTGGAAATTGAATGCTTTCTGTTTTCTTGTGTTTTTTTTCCTTCTTTTTTCTTTAGGAAATGTAGCATTTCATACATCATTATCTGACTGATTTTATATTCATATATATATGTTTGTGTGTGTGTGTTTTATATTGTAATATCTTTGCCATACTTTCGATTCAATTCAACATCTAAATACATATTTAATTGTTATTCGTAGCTGCTTTTTAACTGGCTGTCTCAATCTACTTTATGCAATTGCGACTATTCGGCTGGCTAAAGATACAAATTTCATTCAATGACAGTGGTCACTCGTTATGTGGAATCGTTGAGAAACAACTTTGGAAATCATCAAAGTAAAATTACATAAAACATTTTTAGAAAATACTTTAAAGTTTTCATATTAACAAAGCAACCACTTTACCTTCGTTTAAAGTTTTTTTTTTTTTGGTTTTACAACATTAATTAATAATTAACTTTTAGTTGAAATTAATGCACATGGTTGAAATTAGTTTTGGGAATATAGTTTTGAAATCATTCTTTCTTTTTTTTTTTTATGATAAACAATAAACACACATAACGCAAAACGACAAAAATGACAAAAATTTTTGTTTTTTTTTGGTTTTTTAACAGAAAATATAGAACTAGAGTTATTAAAGTTGAGTTGGAAAATTCGGTTTTTCACCCAGAAACTGTTGTTAGTGTTGGGCAAGTGTTTAACAAAGCAAAAAATTGGATTCCTTTTCTCTTCTTCCTTTAACTTATCTCCTCCTCCTTTTCCTCGTCTCTCAATCTCTTTCAGCCTGCTGGCTGCTGGCTTAAGTTACATAATTGTTATTAGTTAATATTAAATAGACTTGACGACAAATACAAATACAATGCTTTCGTGGGTGTGTGTTGTGTTGTGTGTGTGTGTGCGCGCGTCTTAAAATTAAAGCAATGTGCATTTACGCTTGGATTTGGGCTGCAAAACGGGACATAGCACCGATCTGATAGCCTCATCAAAAACGGTCTTCAAACCTTTTTGCGTCAGCGCCGAGCACTCCAAATATTTAACAGCACCAATCTCCTTGGCCATGGCCAGTCCCTGGGGATAGGTGATGGGCGCCAGTTTCTTGTCGCGCAGCTTCTCAATCGTGTTCTTGTCATCGCGCAAATCCAATTTGGTGCCGACGAGTATGATCGGTGTGCTTGGACAATGATGACGCACCTCGGGATACCATTTGGCGCGCACATTCTCAAATGAGGCTGGATTCACCAGCGAGAAGCAAATGAGGAAGACATCGGTCTGTGGATACGACAATGGACGCAAACGATCGTAATCCTCTTGACCGGCCGTATCCCACAAACCCAAATTAATCGGTTTGGCATCGACCATCACATTGGCTGAGTAGTTA
This sequence comes from Scaptomyza caliginosa, assembly GCA_035044725.1. Lineage (NCBI taxonomy): Eukaryota > Metazoa > Arthropoda > Insecta > Diptera > Drosophilidae > Scaptomyza > Scaptomyza caliginosa. Next base: position 25,431 of record JAWNNR010000651.1, read on the forward strand.
TCGAAGACGGTGGGTATATACTCGCCGGGAAATGCATTTGTTGTATAGCTGATGAGCAGGCATGTTTTACCCACTGCACCGTCACCAACAACAACACACTTAATCGCCTGCATATTTGTTGCGTTTGCTTTGTTCTTGTTGCTGTTGTCTCTGTTGCTGCCGTTTAGGGTGGTGGTGGTGGTGGTGGTGTTGGCGTTCTGCTTCTTCTTCTTCTAGTTGTTGTTGTTGTTGGCCGAGGGCTGGGGCTGTTGCTGCTGCTACTACAACTATTACTGCTCACTGTCGGCTCTTAGAATATTGTGGTCTTCAAGTCTTGTGAAAGTTACTCGTTCTGGCGACTTGTCTAGGCGTCGCGGAATGGGCGCGTTTGTTCTTATTGCGTTTACGAAGCGCGTTTTGTGCGTTTTTTTTCGTCAGGCAAAAAATAATTTTCTGTGTACTATGATACTGTATCGATATAATAACCAAACGATGCTTACAGCAAAGTACTCATATCCAACTATCGATAGCGTTGCAGTGAGCTTGCAAGCATCGATATTTTTTTAGTTAACCAGCGTAAGGGTATTCCTTTAGTTAAGTTTATTTATGAAACAAACTTTTATCCCCTACTCTCTCTCATACAAATTGTTAAACAATAAGATATGCATACTTTCACGCATTTCTTGTTTATACCATTTACACAAAACCAAATCAAGTTACTGCATATCGATGTGTTGCATTGTGAATGTGTTTACCTATCGCTGGCGGCGAATTCAATTGTGAACCACCTGCTCAACGTAGCGGCGAATGCATTTGTTTCAGCGCGCCGACCGAGTCCACAGCGCTGTATTTATTGCTTATTTATCACTTAAAGTGTAAACACTTTCCGCTAAAATTACTCTCCACTCGCCATGTCTGACGTGTACATTGTGTCTGCAGCTCGCACCCCAATAGGTAAGCAAAACAAATTACTTTATAGCTGATGTAATAATTTACCTAACATAAATGTGGAAACAATAAAAAACTTTCTCTTTGCAGGGAGCTTCAATGGCACACTTTCTAAAACGAAGGCATCCGATTTGGGAAGCGTGGTGATCAAAGAAGTACTCAAGCGTGCCAAGGTCGATGCCCAACAGGTCAATGAAGTTATCATGGGCCAGGTAAGCCAAAAAATGTTCAATTCTTCGCTTGGTGACACTTGATAAATACCCTGTTTTTATGAGAAATGATTATTGACAGGGTATAAACCAGTCGCATACACTCGACTCAGGCACACCTTATCGTTTATCGCTTGCTTGCATATAATTAGCATAACTAGATAGAAATTGTAATGCAAATAAGTGCGACTCAATTGTCAAGTTTATTATTTTCTATTCTAGACATTGACAGCCGGCCAAGGTCAGAATCCCGCACGTCAAGCTGCTTTAAAAGCTGGACTACCCATTGAGGTGCCTGCTTATGGCATCAATATGCTATGCGGCTCTGGACTCAAGTGGGTATATCAATAAATTGAATACCCAACACGAACGAACACTTCAATAATTGTGTTTTGTGTATTGCAGAACCGTTGCATTGGGCTATCAGGCGATACGTTGTGGAGATGCCAAGATTGTTGTGGCTGGCGGGCAGGAGAACATGTCGCTGGCACCTCATGTCATGCATTTGCGTCAGGGCGTTAAAATGGGTGCAGGCACGCTGATTGATTCCATGCTTAACGATGGCTTGACGGATGCCATGGAGCTGATACATATGGGCATAACGGCTGAGAATCTGGCCGAGAAATATGCCATTGATCGTGTGAAGCAGGATGCTAGTGCTTTGGACTCGCAGCAGCGTGCAGCACGTGCACAGCAGGCTGGCTACTTTGACAAGGAGATTGTGCCGGTGGAGATTAAGGATCGCAGCGGCACACAGCTCTTTGCCAAGGATGAGTACATCAAGACGAACTGCAGCTTGGAGCAATTGCAAAAGTTGCGTGCCAGCTTTAAGGATGGCGGCACCATAACACCAGGCAATGCATCCGGTGTAAATGATTCAGCTGCCGCGCTGCTGCTCATGTCTGCGGAGGAAGTTAAGCAACGCAATCTGCAGCCTTTGGCCAAAATTGTGGGCTGGACACAGACGGGCATTGAGCCCAAGCATATGGGCCTTGGTCCAGTGAGCGCAGTGGAAGCATTGGTATGGATTTAAATCAACTATTTGAATTTTTGTACTTATACAGAAACTCTTGCAGCTTACCAAGCTAGGTTGGACTCGCGATGATGTGGATCTTTATGAGCTGAACGAAGCTTTCGCTGCTCAATCGCTGGCTGTGCTTCAATGCCTCAAGCTGGATGCCTCCAAGGTAAACATAAATGGTGGCGCCATTGCCCTGGGTCATCCCATTGGTGCGTCGGGTGCACGTGTCCTGGTCACGCTGCTCTATGCGCTGGAACGCACTGGCGGACGACGTGGCATTGCCTCCCTTTGCATTGGCGGCGGCATGGGCATCGCTTTGGCCGTGGAGCGTATTAACTAAATCGCTTTGCAATTTGTATTTAACTTTGTTTTTATTTTTGGTATTATGCTTTTGGTCACAAATCTTATTTAATAGCCTTAGTTCCTCCTGATTTCCATATTGTTGTTAAGCTTTATAGTGTTTTATATAGAATCGCCAATGTTATTTTTTATTAAAGTATAATATATATATATTTGTGTCAACATTTACATGGAAAAAAACATTTGATTCTTAACATATTTAAGGCTTGAATAATTTGTTTAATTTATATATTTGCAAATGAATTTAAGCAGCTGTTTAAAACATTTACGCAAATTATTATTTACTAATTAACAACTTGAGTTTAGCTAAAACTAGCTTAGTTTTAGTAGAACCAATAAAAAATTTAACAACCAATTTTATTTAGCACTTTGTACAATTGTTAATATTTGTTCTATAGTTATATAATTAGGATTAGTAAGCGCACAATTGTGGAATTGTTTTTGTTTGTATAGTTTATATAGATATAAAGCCTCCCAATTTGTCTATAACTGTTTTCGTGGGGTTCAAATTTCTAGACATTGCCGCCATGCCAGCAGGTCGTAAGATTGCTGAACTCCAGTTGCTTGGGCAGCGCCGGATAGAAGCCATTTACATTGGTGCACACCAGGCGTTCCAGCGGTGACTTCTGGGCCATTTGATCCATGGAGCTGACGCACATTTGAGCGTAGTTGGCAATGAAGCCGGACCAAAGGGTTGGCGTATTGCCGCACATGAAGTATGAATCCCAGAAATTGGATGTGAGGACCGCTCGAAATGGATAATCGGGCTGTTCCAGCAGGAAGAGCTCTTCGGCAATGGCCACGGTATCAAAGTCACGATGCTTGACCGGCGTATAGATATCCTGTATGAGATTATCACCAAAATACAGAGCACGCGCATCACAGGCATCCTTGTCGAGAAGCTTGGCCATTGTTTGATGCAACTGCTGCCAGTTGCCCTGGGAGTAGACTTCGCCAGAGTGTAGATCCGCCTGCAAGCTCAACTCACTGCCGGCCAGCTCCTTCTGGGCACCCTCATCCACACGCATGAAGGGCCGCTGGAGTGTAAAGAAGCCCGGTTTCTTGGCATACGTCACAATGAAATCAAACTGTTGCCGCCAATCGGCACCCAGCGCTTGAGTGGCTGTCAGATTGGCAAAGTCAATATTCGAGCCGGTGAGCAAGAACAGCTTTTTGCCTATGGCACGAAGCTGTTGGAGCCACTCGAGCAGCTTGACACTGCTGGGCAGGACATAACGTTGCGGTTCCGCACGCATTGCCTTGAAATACAAGCTCTGATCGTTGCCAAAGTTATCCCGGCTATAGTTGTGCATCAGAGCGTCCTGCAGATCGTGCCACACCTGATACTCGCCACGCGGTGGACTATTCATGTCCACAATATCGACGGCCTGGGCGAACACCAGGGCACTTGGCATATCAAAGCAATCCAGCAAGGTGCGCATCTGCTCCGACACCGGTCCATTCCACGTGGACAGCGGATCATTGTAGAAAGCAGTTGCCACATTCCACTCTCTTTTTGGGCCATAAATGGCAACAATTTCGTCATCCGTAAGCCGACGAGTACCATGCGAAGCACGCAAAATACTCGCCGAATTGCTTAGCTTTAGGATATTTCCACGCGGTCCATCCAGCATAAGGCCCTTCTGCAGAAAGTCCATGTCCAGCTGCTGCTCCAACAGCGCCGGCGGATATCCTTTGTGCTGCACCAAATACTGCTTAAGCGAATTGTATATCATCGTTGTCATCTCCTGTAAATCGTAGCGCAGCAGTGTGCCATCCAAGTCGAAGCCAATGATATCATAATCCATAAGGAACAGCTCTTTGCAGCGGGAGTTCATGATTGTGCTGGCGGAATAGCGTGAATAATTTTGTTTTCTTGTGTGCGTCGGTTGTATGATGTGCGCTTGTACGCTGAACAGCTGATTGTGGCGTGCCGATAAGAGCGCCGATTGCGATGAACTAAGTCTGCAGCAGCCTTTACGTAATTGCCAGAGAACATCTGTTTGAGCTTGTTTGTGAAGTTTTCTCACTGTTGTTGCCGCACGCACACTGGACGTTATTTGACCGACGCCCACTTGCCAGACGCGCACGTGCATTGTTTGTGTTATTGGCCTAATACATGTCCGATGATAAATTTGGATTAACTAAATTTTTATTAATTTCACTACATCATTTTCTGTTGTCCATAAACAATGCCAACTCAAATCAATCGATGGTATATTCGATAGTCGAGTCAATTTTGCAGCCCTGCGCTTACAGTTCAGTGTCACACATTTCACCAATTTAACGACTATCGTATTGCATGATGTAATTGAGTTTTTCTGTATAATTTCGGACTGTTTCTACTTAATACATATGTGTTTTATGCGTAGCCTTAACTTCACTGCATACTTTGTTCACACACATTTGAAACTTTTGCTGCTATCGATGGTATGCGGCATAGGCATTGTCATAATATATCGATGTGCATGGCGTGCTAACATCCCTAGTTTTTACCATAAACAAAAACAACATCGAGCGGGTTGGACGCGTTGCGGACGATTATTCGCGTCAAATGTCTCGTTGTTGTTGTATCGCATTCAAACAAATGGCCGCCGACGCGTGTGCTTAAAAGTGTTTAATGTTTTTTTAATGTAAATGTGTTTAAACAATTTGTAGCAGTTAATTGTTTTTAATTATTGAAAATATCAAATGAAACACCCAGTAAATACAAATGCCGTTTTAAGCTCATGCACGGGTAAATGAGTGTGTGTATGTGTGTGAAGTCGTGTGCGTGAATAAGTGTCGACAAAGTGCATGTGCACGGAAATAAATTGCCGCAAACGTCAAGTAAAACAGATGAAATGTTTTCTAATGTCTTGTGCCCAAATTAATAGTGAATATATCTAAATTAGAGCATACAACAACGACCAGAGAATTCAGCAGGTATCAAAAATATACTCATGCACACATACAGAAAATAAAACCGACTGCAAATGCAGTGCGTGCAAATGTGTGTGTGAGGGCGACAAATTCGCTCTGTGCCTGTGTGAGAGCAAAAGAAAAGAAGAAGAAGCAGCAAACCTTCGCTTGGCTTTTTGCATTTGATTTTGCGGGGTTCAAATTCCAATTTGAATTTGTATTTGCAAGTTGCGCATGCGTCGCTGCATTGAATAAGTCTCGTGTAGTTTATATTGTGTTGATAAATAATTAATTCAGCGAAGCAGCTGCTAAAACGTCGCGTTTGCCAATAAAAAAAGGTAAGAAAAAAGAAACACTTGTTAAAAAAGAATTTCATATAAAAGAGAGCATCAAATTTAATTTACGTTCCATTAAGTTCTCTCAAAGAGAGCGAATGCAGCAAAAAATAAAAAGAACTTCATTGCATACATGTGTATGTGTATAGTTTGCTTGTTACTCTTTTTCACAGGCATTTGGTTCTTTGGCTTTTCTTTTCTATTTTGCTGCTTGCGGCCAAGTTTTTTTTTTTGTTCTGGCTACTCTGCCTGTTACGCTTATTCGCTTGTTTTGTGCTTTACGCCATTGTCTTGGTATTCGCTTGGGCAGCCAATGCTTCTTCTTCTTTCTGTTGCTGCTGCTGCGCTTGCATTGAAACGTAATCGTAAGCGGTCGTAAGACTTTGGTTTGGTCTAACCTGCAAAATAACGAATGTTTGTGTTGAAAACAACTACTTTACAGTATTTAAAAGTGCGAAATATATGTATAAGTGTTATTTATCTAGGCAAAAAAATGGAGTTAGAATTCGATTGCTGAATGCAGTGTCTCTTTTCTATTTGTGCTTCAATTTCAATTTGCTTTGCCTATCTTTGCACGTGTGTGTGTGTGTGTGTGCTATCAACCGTTATGTACGATTGAGATTTCGTAATAGCTTTGAATTTGCCCGAACGCCGCCGACTGCGATAATATTATTCGCTCGCTTGCTTGCTCTCTCTTACACAGACTTGCATTTTGGAGTGCTTTTACAATATGATTGTATGTGTGTGTGTGTGTGTGCAAGTGTCTCTGTATGTATAACTGTGCAATGGCAGTTATTGCCGTTGTGCGTGGGCTGTATTTTATTTATCTATATGTGTCTATCGATTGATATCAGCAAACAGCGCGTGGGCCAAAAAGCAATGGAAGCGATTGATGTAAAAGTTAATGTAATAAAATATTCATGAAAACTGAAGAAAGTGAAAGAGTTACACGATAGTGTTTAACATTTCTTATTTGACAATATCGATTGTGAAATTTTCAAGGACGTTGTGTATTTTATTATTGATTCACATTTTAATTTGGTTGTTGTAACTGGAAATGTGCACACACATACTAACATATCTCATATAATTGAGCTATTAACTGCAACATTGCTGCTCTCTTTTTTTTATACGCTCTGCTTTCACCCTCATCAATTCACACATACACAAACTTATCGCCAGTTCATAAACGATCCTGCTGAGTGCGACCATAAACAGAAATAATCAAATATTGAAAGTATGTATTTGTTTTTCCAGCTGCGCTTCAGTTTTGTTTGTTTATGTTTTTGCATAACATATACAAATTTGTGTCTTAAGCGGCAGCCGCTAGAGAGCGACACTTGAGCGTAAGTGTGTTGCACTTTTCTAACACTTGGCGTCATGGCCCTATTCTAATGAGAGCACGAGAGCACTTCCAGTTCTAGTGTACTCACTTTCCAAAAGAACCGAGAGAAAAATGTGCTTTTAGAGTTGTATTTCATTGATCTCTACACACACACACACACACACACACACACACACACATATACACATATTCTTCAACGGTTTTATTTGATTTGTTGTTGTTGGTCGCTTTGGGCGCCCTGCTTTTGACCTGCTGACCCAGCAGACAAGAGATTCGTTTAGCGTTTATGGCGATTTGAACAATAGCAAAAGTGCAAAAAAGCCATACCGAATAGCCGAGGAAGAGAGACTGCAGTCTGCAGTGTTGCCACCTTTAGCTATTAAATAGCTATATTTTGTTTTAAAATATTCGCTTTTGCCAAAAATTGATCGAAATTACTGTTACTCTCTATTATCAAGTTTTAGCTATATAACATCGAAAGTGCTTGCAGCTACATAACTAAAAGCGCGTCCTAAGACCATTTGCATTTCGTTATATTCGTGACCCGTGCAGTTGTTGGGGTCGTGGCTTACAGGAAAAACCTAATTGAGGAAACTCATATTTTTTCCCACTGACCCCAAAAAGCCTTTTTTTTAAAGCCAAGTCATGTGCGTGGCCAATTTTTGTTGCCCGGTTGAACTCCGCCTTTAACTTGGCTTTTGTCTTTTCGCCCGATAAGCGTGTTAATGGCTCATTAGCCAAGGCCCGTTATGTTTAGGTCCATAAGCAATTACACAAAATTGCTAAGAAATTAACAAGCTTTAAGCGTCGGCGGCAGCCTCTTAACATTTTCATTTCGTGGGCATTGAAACGACACCTGCTTTAACCCCAGCCCAAAATCTCTAATTTCTCATCAGTAGCTGCATCAGCTATTAATCTTTCTCAAGATTCATAGCTAGCAATTGAATATCGAAAGAGTTGTTTCATTGGATGGCAAACAGGAAGTCTCAACTAATTGCAGGTGAAACTGGGTTTGATTTAGATATTTTTGTATCTTTTGTGCGCGGAGAAAACTATTTTAAGGCGGAAAGATGAGACGATAGAACTTAAAAGAGTTTAATCAGAAATCGATGACGTTGTGAAAACTTTTTCGATAGTCATTAACAAGCTGAGAACCCTAAAAGCGGGTCAAATGATTTAGATAAGCATTGCATGTGGATTTCAATTGAAATTTTTCTTGGGTATTATTGATTTAAAAGCATTTTCTGAACAGCTCATAGCTGATAGTTCCTTTAATTATTGACATTTCGGATAGCAAACACATAAATTATAACATTTTATTTCCACAGTTCAAATTGTTGCTCCGAATAGTTTGCTTGGCTGATGTTCTTAGCGATGCATGACTCATTAAGAATTATTCTTAAGAAAAGTTCTTGATAATTTCCACACATAAGCAAACAAACCCTCAGTTGCTTAACTGTATAAATGCAGTAATCAATTCCGCAACATCTACTTTGCATAAATATATATTCACTTTGTTCTTTCCGTTAAGATTTTTGTGTACATGTTTCATGTTTACATTTGAGTTTGAATGAAACATCAATTGAAGTGCTTTTATCCCTCTGTTCACTTTGGCAAATGGCTGCACTTAAGAACTGTTGCAATTATCGATAGGTTCAGCAACTATTCCACCAGCAATAAACACTCAAAAATAGCAACAACAACAACAACCATAAATTGTACTTGTAGTTGTTACTGTAATCCCGATCGGTGTGTGCCAATACAGTTTGACCTCCTTTGGTTTTGTTTACAACAGCAACATTTTGCCAGACCAACGAGAGAGGTGGGTCAGGTGGCAGGGGGCTGTATCTTTTTTTCGTGGAAGGTGTAAAATTAAAAGCGTTGTTGATGTTGCTTTGTTTTGTGGCGCAATATTTGATCCGGCTCTTTCAATGAAAAATCTCTTAGCCAGTCTTTACTTCATATTTTCACACATTTTCCGTTTCGTTTTGATTGCTTTTAATGCGTTTCGCTTTAGGATTTTGATCGATGTTTGGCAGTATCATTATTAATAACATTATTATTATATTGTATCAACATAATTATTACTTACTTCACTCAACAAACTTAATTGTTGTTAGTTTCCTTGAGGGATTTTTTTTCTTTCAAATTTTAACTGCAGTAATTGTTGTTTTTGCTGCTAAGCATTATGTGTCAAAAATATTGAACCCAACTTCAACCTTCCTGCCGCCCCCGCTTTAAGGTTCCCTCCTGTTTAACAATGTCCGCATTGTTTGCAGCTCATTAATTTCCCCAAAGACTTTTTTCTTCAGTTATCTGCATTTCCGTATCGTTTTTGTTTTGGAGTTTTCTTAGTTTTTAGTGTGCTTTGCACGCATAGGCAGCTCTTTCATGTTGTTGTTGTTGTTGTATTACTCTTGTGAAGGAGTTGTGTTTAGTTTTCGATGCAGTTTGAAACACTTGTTGCGCATGCTAAAAGTTTATAAACATTACTGGCTAGTTTAAGTGCTTTTTATATTTACAAGCAAGAATGTCTCATTATACTTTTAATTAAATGTTCAAACCCTTAGAGATAGTATAACTAGCATTTGTCTTGTATATAGATCCTTTTTTCTTGCTGCACTTGTAACTTTTTGCTTGATTTTCACGTTAATTTCACCTCTTGCGTGTTGTATTTGGAGTTTGAGGAGCGTTATGTACAGGCACGCCTACAAATTGTGTCAAATGTTGCCAAAATCTTAAACGATCTTAAACCGAATAATATGGAATTAGTAGCTGGCATTAATTAACTAGCTCTAAGCTCATCTTAAATGTGGTTCGCGTCTGTTGTTGGTTTGTGTGGCATACAAAACTAACCTTGAAATGTTTATAAAAATCAATATAAAGTTTCAAACCGGTTCACAATTGCTGTTCCGTCTGTTCTCTCCTCTCGGTTTTTGCTCATTTCGTTTTGCGCTTTTGTTGTTGACCAAATAGTTTGGCATCATTTATACACAAATAAAACTTTGGCGACGCATTCTTGGGACGAGGAAAGAGGAGCGGCTTGATTTGTTTTGTAAGCGGCTTTAGAATTAAGCTTTATTCTATTTGCAAATTGTTAAAACGCTTTTGAGTTGCATATTTAATACTAATTGGTTGACTAATCCGACGAATTTTTAAGGTCTTTATTGGAGGTTGATTTGTATAAATATTTAATAACTTAAATCTGAACTTTCAATAGTTTATTGGTTTAATTAATAACGTTTGCCTTAGCATTTAAGCCAAAGCACTTAGACATTTTTCTACTCTACACATTAAGGTCGGGCACTTTAATTAATCTTCCCCCAAGACAACACAAATCTTAACCATTGTCAAATGCCTTGAAAACTATTTAGGACACGCAGTTAGCGCTTTGTTATTGCATTAACCAAAAAAAAAAGCAACAAAACTGTTGTCAAACGTTGCTTAAAAATAGTTTGCAATTAGTGTACGAAATGTTTGCCGTTTTTTATTTACAGTTGGCCCCAAAAAAAAAAGTTAGGAATGTTTGCTTGTGGTATCTCCCCTGGGGAGATGCATAGAAAAAAACAAGTCCTTAAGCTTTAACTGTATGCAGAGAATTCAAGACATTAATCGGCATCATTAATAAAACTCCAAAATGGCATTTGGCTTCAGCTGTCTTGTGAGTGTTGCAGGCATGTATCTGCAAGATACATTTCTTGTATTGGTTTGTTTGTGCATCTGTGAGATATGCTCATGTGGCACATCAACATCCACTTAATGCGGCTGGAAATGAGCCAAGCCAATGGCGACACTTGCATTTTTCATTCGCTTATCTTTAGAATGTGCAACTATTTTTGGTTTTTGTATCTTTTAGCTAAGGGAATCTTTAGCTGGCATATAAAAAGGCATCTAGTGTGTGTGTGTGTTTGTTTGTTTCTCTAGATTTTTCTTGAATTAGGCACGCTGTCACATTCTGTTGGTGTGGCTGCGGCTGGGACTGGGCCTGGCATTATTTGGCTAGCTAGCCGTGTTGCATCTTGTAGATACATTTCAAAGTTAACTGCAACGCAACATAATGTGCTAAAAATAAACCAAAAGCCCTTCCATCACACAACAGTCAGCAAACATGAGCAATAACAAAACTACACTGACAACAAAATATGCAATATCCTGTTGGATTCGTATTGTAAATCTTATTTTCTATCTAGAAATTTTTCAGAGTGCAATCGTCTCTTAAGGGGAGTTGTGGCAACACGCCGAGTGTTCCATTTTTATTATCAACTTGCAGTTGCTCAATATATGCTTCTTGCCGCCTGCTGCTTGTTCATAATCGTCGTCATTATAGCTTGTTCATGTTCTTGTTCTTGGCCTCATCTTTATCCGCGCCTTTTTTTAATTGTTGCCTGCTCTTTGCTCTCTCTGTCTTACAACTTTTCAGTGCGATAAGACCTGTAGTAACTTTTTCAACTTGATTTTTTTTTATATAAAATTGTCGCTTTATTGTTCTTGTTCTTCTTTCTGGGTTTTCAAAATAGTTCGAGTGCGCCACAGAAAATTGCAGATAAAATGGGATGAATTTCATATTGGGGCGAGTTTCATAAAGTCAACAAAGTCACCTCATTTATTTCACTTTTTTTTTTTGTTTTTTGTGTTTGATTTACGATGCATTCCTGAAGTTGAAATGCATAACGGACGGGTTGGAATTTTTGTATACTTGGGGCGCGATCCCGACAATGACTTGAAGAAAGCGTAGAATATTTTTTGAAAAGAATTCTTTTCTATGAGCCAACTAATTATACGAGTTTCGTCTGGAAGTGTGAGGTTGATAAGTTGAAATTGAAAAAGTGATACGCTATTTTTTTGAGTGGAAATGAAGTTCAATTAGGTCAGTGGATAAGTGATTTAAGAGTTACGAATGATTTACATAAAACAAAGATTCATAATTTGGCCAATTTGCAGACAACTGCCAGAAAACATGAACTTTCCATTTCGGCTTTTATATAACGCAACTCAAAAGTGTTGGATCCATAAACTGAAATCTTCGCCAAAAATGCAAGCAAGACATACACACAGAGACCATGATATATAATAAAAGTAAAAGTTTGCAACTAAATGACCTTTAGGACAAAACACAGCAAAATCGTATACGAATTTTAATATTGCCACTGACCCATGTGCAACATTGCATCCCAGAAATGCTTTTGTTTTGCTGCAACTCGACTCCTAAAATGTTGAATGTCATATTTTTTTTTTTGTGGGATAACAAAAGAAAAGCGTAAGTTAGCCAATTGTTATTGTTATTGTTGTTATTCACACGCAGCGGCTACAAAGAAGAAGAATTTCATTGTGCAAGCCAGGCTAGGATTTCAGTTTTACATATTTTATAATACACTGCACTTATGGAGTGTGTGGAAAATTAAGTATTATTTATTTAACACTTAGAAGTTATTTCGGGAACATAAAAAAATTATACTCATTGACTAGTTGACAAAAAAAATATTTAAGATAATTTATTTGTATGATCTTTCGGAGCCTTAAAAATACACTTTAAGAGTATTTTATTTGCAGCTTGTTGTCTCAAACATACTCCTACATTTTGTTGTTGTTGTTGGTTGTTGCCTGGCATTTTCAAAGGCAGCGAAAGTCGCCATCGTCATAGACAACGACGACGTCTGGGTCTTGGTCTTGGTCTGGGCTTTGGACCTGGCCTAAGAGTCTGCTACTTTTGCTGCTACAGTTTATGTGTGTGATTTAATGCGCGACTTTTCGCCAGCTCTCATTTTTTTTCGGCAGCTGCCCGTGGGCTTAAGCTTCAGCTAAAGTCATTTGCATATCGTATGCACCATCGGCCATCGAGCAAATAAAAATTTATGCAATTAAGCAAATCAGACGACGACGACGACGACGGCAGCGACTTCGACTTCGACGAGCGCCACATAGCCGATAACAAATGAACGTTAGATCCTGGCCCCCAAAAACAGCTCATGTTCGAGCTCTAGCTCTTTAGCTTATTGATTGTGATCGGCGAGGAAGGTTGTGGTGCCTGTGGAGCCTGTGGAGAGTCATGTGGCTTGGAGTTTTTCTTTTGCGACAGGGCGTTACGCTTCGATAGTTATCTGTAGCCATTGTAATCATCGATTCGGCGGGCTACCAGCATCGAGAGCAGCTCCTTCTGAGCAGCAGCTGAGAAGTCATAAATTAAAACTGTTGTTTGCCTGTTGCTTTGTCATGTGAATGGTGCAACACGCCCCTGCTCCTAACTGGATGCTGCAAGCATGATGCATAGAGAGCATGAAAAAACTGAAACTAAAACGGAATACTAAAAAACTGTCGCTGATCGCCACACTGTGTCCATCAATTCTACACTTCACTTTCATTTGGAGGCCAACTTTATTTGTATATAAATACGTAGCATATGCAGTGGGTGTTTGATTTTGGGGGCATTTACGAGCTCTTTACATTTTTGTTGCCTTTTAATTTGCCTGTCCATGCCATGTGAAAGTTTGCATGCAACAAATTGGCGCGAAACGTGGGAATTTGTAGATGCGCGGGTGTGCAGCTGCGGAGAGACTGTAACTGTGTGTGTGTTTATGCTGGTGTATGCTGCGAGGGTTCAACATTCATTTTTTATACGGTGATTATCCTTTTCAACGGATTGACCAGAGCAGCTAGCAAAACAATTTTCACCACAATCACCAACATTCACAGCGCATAAATCGTCTAAATGAGGTATTCAATCATCCGTCGCAAACTGGAGCTATTGAAAATGGTTTCACGCAACTGGTTAAAACGTGCAAAAAGGATCTGGTAAAGTGCGCTTTTAATCCTGATATGCAAATATGGAAAAACTAATGGCAACATAGAAAAATCATAAATCTTAATAGTTTAACAATGTATTTCCCCCTAAAAACTGGTTCGAGTTACCAATAAACTCAATGCCCTTTGACTTTTCACTATATTCTTTACCTTTCAATTACTCAGCACTTTATTTTGAAAATCAATTACAAGACCTTAATGTCTCAATATTCAAAGAAAAAATGCAACACACCCAGAAAAATCTAACAAGAATTTAATGGTATTTTTTTAACGTGTTGTGTTTAGCAGCAAGACGAAAAAAAAAAACAATACTAACTTATAGACACATTTGTTCACACACACTTGGCCAGCACTAAATCAAGGGGAGGAGGAGGTTCACTAAGGGGACACAGCATAAAACAGCCGCTAACTTCGATCAGTGTGACATTTTCTGACATTTAAATTGTATGCTTTTGAACTTAAGCAAAGAGAGCAGGGAAGGGAAATCTCCGGCCACTTGTAAAATCCCACGAAGCGTGTTAAATGGGTCAAGAAATCAAAAGTTCTTTAACTTAAATTATAGCTGGGGCAACTGCGAGAAAGTGTATGCTACCAAAAACCCAAATTGAAGGCGTACAACCTGCCTTATTTATATCAGGAAGAACACGCCTCGTTTTGTTGTGTCCTACTTATGCAATCGATGCGCCGATTTTGACTTTCCCAAAAAGTGTTGGCCGCAGGCACAGGGGGGCCAGCCCAGGTCAATTAACGATTGAGGTAATCGAGGCGATCGCCAGCAATCGGGCAATCGATAAATCGAATGATTGACCATCCCTCAGCCTGTGGGGTGAATAACAACAACACCAACTGCAATTGTGGCATATCTTGGACTTGACTTGATATTTGCATTGTGGCCAACAATAAATGCTCAAGGCGCACATTTTGGCCTTAACGATAATGTGGCCAAGTGCAACATAAAATGCAAAGAGTAAAATCATAAAAACTACAACACAAAACAAAACAAAACAAAAAAAGAGCTACATGGCTAGCAAAGCAATTAGTGCTGGCCATTTATGGAAGCTGGGAAAACTTCAACAACTACTGAGAAAATAGAAAAACTCTCCAGCAGCAGCAGCAGCTGGGTGGCTTAAGAACCGTTACGCAACAAAAAGTACAAACAAAAAAAGTGTACGACTTCGACTTGTGATCATGTTGCAAAGATAAAGCTTACAATTTATGATGCCGCTAATCATCGGCATGCCTCCAGGGGATGACTCTTCAGCTTTGGTATTTCTTTTTTTGCTTGTTTTTTTCATAAGCTTGAGCTTGTAGTTTGAGTTTGAAGCACTTTGCAGTTATTATGTGCTAACTGATTATCATTATCCTGCTAGCTCCGTCTCTGCGGTGCTTACTCCTATAATTGAATGGCATTTGGGGATTAGATCTTAGCAATCGATAATGCTAGCTAGACAAGATGATTATAGTTGGAATGATAACACAAGAACATGACGAATAGAAAGTTGCACAAGTAACAAGGCGATGAGAACAAGTCGAAACAGATTAAGTTTTCATGTTTATGATGTTTGCCATTACTGAAAAGTGGGTTCAACTGAATACGTTTTTAATTATTACTTTAGAAATGCTTAAAGTTTCTTTTTAATCTACACTTCCCAGGTGTTAATCAACGATCTGAAATATTTATTTATAATGTCTTGCTCATTTTTCTTCAATTAATATTATTTTTTGCGCATTCTAAAGATCATTAAGAGTCAGTTGATTTATTGCCAATTTTAATCATTTAATCGTTAAGGCTTTGATCATGATAATCTTAAATATGCTTCTTTAAAATTCCTTTCTCGCAATGGAAATGCTATGAAGAAACTTTCATTTATTATGAATATCGCATGTAATGAGATCACTCTCATTCACAATCAACATTTTAGATGAAGACGAGTGCGATGACTGATCAATTGAAAAGATTGAGCGCGAGAAGAAGGAAAGTAAAAATGGGTAGAAAAAATACAACAACAAAACCCATACTCTAGCATCATCAGTCAGAGATTGATATTAAGATATGCATTTGCAATCTTTCTCTCTCTGTGTGCATTGATTATGCAATGATCTGTAACCACAACTCTGAGTACTCTCTTCTTTTTTTTATTTTCTGGTCTGCCAACGCCCCATGGCTATCTGTAGTTAAGGTGAGGCCGGGGATTGGACATGGGGAAGTGAGATTGGTCAGCAAACAGCAATAGCAGCTGCCTGCCTGCCTGCCTGTTCACTTAATCGCATGTCCAGGAAATGAGGTGAATGCCTTCTTAGCAAGCAAAAGTGGCAATCGGAACAAGCACAACAAAACGACATACAATAACAACACTAGTACTAAGAAGATGATGAAGAAGAAGAAGAAGAAGAAGAAGAGTCAGAAGTCAGCAGGCAACAAAGTCCAACAGCGAAATCGATATTATTTCAGGGACGAAGCTTCTCTCTGTCAGCTTGTTGTATTCTCTGTTGCAGTTGCCACCTCTGCTCTGCACTGTTGTTGCATTGATAGTTGTGCCTTTGAATACCCTGTAAATATGTGTAAAGACGTTATAGTTGTTAGGGCATCCCCCAGTCGAGCCTTCTCTACTTTAGTGCTCTTACTTATTATTGCAGTTGCTGCTTTTGTTGTTGTTGTCCCTCTGTTATTGGTTTCAGTTTCGCTGCGTGCCGCTTGCGGTTCAAATTTTGTGCTCATTCGGCCATTGAGCGCATATTGGTGGCTTTAACAGGGGTTGGGTTGGACTGGGTGCAGTTGTTAAACGGGGTGGGGCAAGCAGGGCTATTGTGCCTTTGATAAGTGACAAACATTGGGTGGTGACTCACATTGCCAAGAACATTTGCCAGTTTGTTTAGCACACATAAACATATCCACACAAACACATGGTCGCATAAAGTGGTGCTTTGTAGAAGCTTGCTAGAAGCCACATCAATCCGTCAGCCGACTTTTAAAAACATGTCGCCTGCTTGCCACAAGAAACAAGAATAACAAATAAGCGACAGCAAACTAAGTGCTAACGAAAAGTACAACGCACTCTGCGTACTCTGGTAAAGTAAATAAAATTCTTAGAATGTGCACTTAAGGGTTTGCTAAATATATCATTTAGTTATGAGTGTTAGCTTAAGAAAACAATTGCTATCGATTTTATTGATAAGATAGTCTTTTAGCTTACAACTTTTTTTTATTATTAACATGTTAAAAATGTATTTAATGAAACTGAATGAGTCAATCGAATGGGTTTATTGACAGCTACTGTTATCTGATTTGTGTTAACGATATTCTTTACTTAACTGATTAAATACTTTGCTACTGTCAGAGATTAATCACACTTAATAAGTGTCTTTTATTTACTGCTTTAATGAATTGCATAAAATACACACACTTAACCCCCTTTTCTTTCCGATAGAGTATACAAATTGTCCAAGTGTCTCTTTTTAAAAGTGTCAATAAATTGTTGACTGTGTCACGTTTAAAGTGTTTGTGTGTATTTGTAAGAGCTGCTAGCTGGCTGGCTGGCTGGCTGGTTGGTTTGCTTGCTGGCAACTATATTATAGCCAACGCTTATTGCTTGTCTCTTGTTGCTGTTTTTTTTTAGCTTATCTGCGGCATGTTTTAATGAGTTTTCATGTTCTATGGCTATAGATATTGACAAACTGTAAATTGATGTTGCTGGGAAGCATTTACAAAGCACTCGACAGCATAAAACCAATTTAGCATTTAAGCCATCAAATCATACAATTGGAGCTAACGACCTACAACAAAGCTAAGCCCAAAGTCAAGTCGCTGAGAAACGGATAGACTGAAAGACAGACAATTCGTCAATTGTCACATTTGTCAAACTCAAAACGGTTTTGTTTTTTTTTTTGCAAATAGGTTTAAGCTCAATTTATGTTTACGTTTTGGCTGCAAAAACAAAATTGACATTAAAAGTCTGCAATGGAGGTTAAGTGGTGTTGTTTTCTGGGTTGGGTTTGAATATTATTTATGGCAGTTGCAGAGAGAAAACTATTTGCAATTATTGAGAGAAGAAAAAAGTTAAATTCCTTTCTAAACATTACTTCAAAAAAGTCTACCTTTATTTAATGAATTTTTTGTTTTACTTTCAGGTATGTAAAGCTGAAAAATACTATTTGAAGGAATAAAACTCAGCCTCTTGCCACATACAAGTATGTATTGAGGTCACGTAAGTTTGTGGCATCTTTGGACACACCTTAAGTGTAGTTCCTCGAACGTTTAGTTTCAGGAAGTTTTTCTGTCGTGGACGTGTTTTAAACTTCAACAAGTGGCGCCTAGTTTTAAACTCTCTCTGTCTCTTCCTTACACTATTCCCTCTTTACTCATTCTCTTGCACACCTTGTGCACTGATTTCCATGGCTTTAATTACTAAAGTGGACGACCAAGTTGGTCAGCGCCATTGGCCCACATTTTGAGACAGCTCTCAGGTAGTGCTTCTGTGTCTGTGTGTGTTGCCCCAAGGCGATGCGTTGTTGCAAGACGTTGCAGGTGCGGTGCGTAAAAAACCAACTGCCGTTGATTGCCACAGCAACAAGCTTTACACCTCTTTTCGGCACTTTAATCTTGCGTCTCCTGTCCGCCCAAATAAAAGGAATGCACAAACTTTAATTTATGAAAGAGTTAACCGAAAGGCACTCGAGAGTGGGCTGACTTAAAATATAAATTGTAATTTTTTTAAATATTATTTAAACTATATTGAAAACCCACACAATATTCAAAACTGCAATCGTCAAATAGTCCGGATATGCGTATGAGTATCTTATGATAATTGTATGTAGACAGTTTACGATCGTTTTACGAGCATGACCAAGTTTGGCTGATAGGAAGCATAAATTGTAAAGCAGTTATTCAACTGCATATTGATTTAATATTGTGGGTGGCTATAAATACATTTCTCTTTAACATTTCACAAGAAAATGCGTTGATAGCTGCTTTAAAACTAAGTCGACTTTGACTTAAATGTCAAGTGCTTGGAATTAAAATTTTGGCTCAGTTCAGTGAACTACACAGAACTGAGAGTAGGATAAAAACTTTTCACAATTTTTACAATTTTTTGTTTACATTCGTACAAATCTTAAATAATATTTTCTACACATAACCAACTTTTGTATTTTCTTCGATGGCCGACGACGAGGAAGTTCAATTTGATGCTGTCGATTCGGGAGCATCAAAAACATTTCCCATGCAATGTTCGGCATTGC
The DNA here is from genome assembly GCA_035044725.1 of Scaptomyza caliginosa. Lineage (NCBI taxonomy): Eukaryota > Metazoa > Arthropoda > Insecta > Diptera > Drosophilidae > Scaptomyza > Scaptomyza caliginosa. Next base: position 44,565 of record JAWNNR010000651.1, read on the forward strand.
GTAAGAATGGACATGTAATGCTCAAGGGACGTCCCTGCAAGATAGTGGAAATGTCTACCTCGAAAACTGGCAAGCATGGACATGCCAAGGTTCATCTGGTTGGCATTGATATATTCACTCAAAAGAAGTATGAGGATATATGTCCCTCGACCCACAACATGGATGTGCCGCATGTGAGGCGTGATGATTATCAGCTAACTGATATCAGCGACGATGGATATGTCACTCTCATGTCCGATAATGGTGAAATACGCGAAGATCTTAAGGTGCCCGATGGCGAATTGGGTGGTTCACTGCGTGCCGAATTCGGGGATGGCAAGGATCTGCTGTGCACGGTTCTGACTGCCTGCGGGGAGGAGTGTGTGATTGCCATGAAACTTAATACGGGCTTGGATAAGTAAAGGCAGAATCAATCAAATGTCATAAGCGATTAAAACAAAGAAACTTCCTATCTGCTTCATTGAGTTTTCAAATTCAATGATGTACATTGTACAACAAGAATAATGAACATCAATCTTCATTTCCTTCTTCTTGGTTTTTCAATGTTTTGATCTTCAAAGCAACTTTAAACGCACAACAGCGATACAAATTTTGTTGGTCCGCATTTGGCTTTGGCTCATTTATCATTAAAAACCATAATTTGATGGTCTTTATCAAATTAATGAGATCTCATTAAAGGGACGCGCCCAAGTAGATCTCAACTCAGTTGCAACGTTTATCAATTCGATGTGGCAGCTAAGAGGTCATTCAGCTCTTTCTTTGTTGGCTTCATCAAGTGTTGCTAATTACGGGTACAGTTCAATGGCCAAGTTACCAACAAGACAGTCTTGGCCAAAAGACCACCTGAACAATTAAGCACCATTTGCAGCAGCGTTCAATTCGTTCGTTAAATGTCGTTTTCCATTTGCATTTTCATTAATTTTGCTTAGACAACGGTTCGTTATTTGTCGTTGAGTGGAAATATTTGTGTACAGTCAAACTTCACTAAAGTGTTTCACATACCACAAATAGTACATAAGAAAAAGTGAATTTATCATAGTTTAGCTCTACTGTACTTAACTAGCATTGCTTTGTGGCGTCTAGCTGGCGGCATCTCTTCAGCAGCAACAGCAGCAAAAGGTGGAGCAACACAAACGATGCTGCTGCTGCTGTTGCTGTTGCCAGCGGCGGCGGCGGTGGCGGCGTCTCCTTCATTTTCAATTGACAGGCAGCCGCATTTGCTTCCTTGTTTGCCAATTGCATTGCCAATCGACCAGGCCTATTTGCATAAGCTACAAAAAAAACGTCCAAACGAGTATAACTACGTTAGATAAATACACTCACTTACAGACAGACTCAAGCACACTCGCTCACACACTGAATCATTCAATGCCCCCAACGCCAGTCATTCATTCAAATTTTTTGTGTAACTGTTGTTATTTTTGCCTGCCAATTTGACATTTCTGTCAAGCTGTTGCCGTTTAAATTTGCTCCCTTAATGTGGGTGTGTCGGCTGCTTCCAGCTGGTTTCCTCTAGTGCGTGGTCTACCCCCCCCTTAAACTACCTCCCTGCGCCCCTTAAAGTAATTTGCGCTGCAATTGAAAATGTTGTCATGTCTGTAAGCAAAGGCAATAAATTTGCTAATACAATTTAATACGACTTGTGTGTGCCTTGGTAATTTTTTGTGTCTCAGGATTTTGGTTATATGTCAGCGACGGGGACCACTCCCAGTAAAGTCCGCACTGTGGGAATGAATCAAAAAACAACTGCTAGACTGCCAGCAATGACATCATAACTGCACAAAAAAGGCGCCAAAGAACACTTTGAAAATTCAATTAGTTGTCAAAGAAATAAACAAAAGCATAACAAAAAATAATCAACGCCTCCGTAGCAAACAGAAACCCTACGAAACCCGCATATATTTCGGTTAATTCTTCTAGAGTTCCAACTATGGCATATGTGAGAATTAAAACGATTTCAGAGAACAATAAAGCGGGGAGTGATTGTTTGTGTGGCAGGCAAATGCATTTTGGGCATTGCTAAGCAATGAATAAATAAAGGCATTAGCGTTTAAAAGTGGGGAGAAGAAGGGTCTGTTCTGTCATGCTGTTGCCTCAAAGCGGGACGTTGTATAACAACAACTAATTGCTAAGCTTGATTGATAAATGTTTTCAATATTTTTTTTTTGGAATCTGTGTGTGGGATTGTGAGAAAAATTTTGGGGGAGACTTTAATAAAAGAAGCTGTGATGCATTTTGGAATGTGAGTTCTAAAAGTTGTTAAGTCTCTGTGAAAATAACATTAACAGTATTACACCAACAGCTTAACAGCTTATTGAACTGTTGAATCAAGATTTCTGAAACTAACACCCTTATTGTAACTATTTTCCTTTGCTACGGCTTCCTCAACTTTCCATAGCGCTTCGTAAAAGGCTTGCATTTGAAATCATTGAGCAGTTTTATTACTCCATCCAACAACTTAAATCGCCTGCATAAACTGCGAAGTAATTGTTATTGATTTTGACTTTGCATGCACATGCAATATGCATTAAATAAAAAACGAGAAAGGAAAAACTTAGGCACTGTCTTTCATTCAGGGCTGTCTTTTACATTACATTTTCAAGTGCAACATTCAATATCGCTATGACAATGCCAGGCAATAGTGCTTAAACAACAATTTTCTAGCCAAAGAGCCAGAGAGAACCCATTCCAGATGTTTTTGTTGTCGGCTGCACTTGACCTCCGACTGCAATGCCAGCCAGCCAGCTCTAGCTTCATAGCTCGAGGCGGGCAACCAAACAGCTAGTAACTGACAATGTCGGCCTGCCAGTCAATCAGCAACAGCCAGAAAACCAACTGCACCATGCAGAGTTGCTTTTAACCCAACACCACCCTTCTACCGCTCGGCACAACGCCTGCATATCGTATCTATCTAAAACTAATTACACGCTTTAATATGTTGTTTGGCATAGTTTTGGGGCGGAGCCATTATTCAGCAATTTTCTATCTTGTTTGGATTGTGGAGGGAGTTGGAGTCGTCTATGTTTTGGGGCGTGAATGCGTGCATCATGCAGTCATGGATACATATATTTTTTACCGTTATTTACACACACACACACGAACACAAAACCAAATGCATGCGATGTTTATCTAACGGTCATAGGTAAACATAGCCTCGTCCCACCCCAAGCTTTCAATTAGAACTTCATTTAATACGTGCGGGGGGAGAAGGTGACAGTAAGCATGTTTTAATTACTCAATTTGATTATGTTGTGCGTTTGTTATTTATTATTCTTGTTATATCAATAGAGTGATCAGCTTTCTATTTTGTTAGATCGATTAATGTGCAGTCAGTCATTGGATTAAGTTTGTTGTGATAACTGATAAGAAATCGTTATAATGTTGGTGTTGAAAAAATCTAGATTTAATTTCTCACTCTTTTGATAATGTGTTAATGATGCAACGGCGCTTCTTTTTTTATTATTACTGTTTGCATTTAATTAATAGCTATACTCTTAAGACACCTTTCTTGACTCTCAAGTCACTTCAAATCTCGTTCAAGTTGCGTGCAGCAATTAAAAAGATTTATGTGTCAAGTCAACACCCTCTCTCCTTTGTTTTTCGCTCTTGAAAAGGGCCCGGCTTATGGATATATGCGTGCATGTCTTTTGGCTTGGAAAAAATGGGTTAATATAAGACAAGTGTGCTGGTTTGTGTGTAGGTTTTGCAGCAGATAAGCTTGAAGTTACAAGGAACGAAATTAAAGTCGCACTCTGCACTTAAATGAGGTCATTGGAAAGTTGGGCTATAATACTTTATCAGCTGGTGCGTTGAGAAATGTGACTTTAGTGGGCTGTGACAGGTTGTTTTTTGTTTTTCACTTTAGAGCTTAGCCGACTTTGACGTGAGGTGTTGATGCATGAACGTAAGATAAAGTTTAAGCAGGTGCCAAAGTAGTGAAAACTGTAAAAGCTGATGCATGAAAAGGAAGGAATAAGGGTATTAGAACTTTAAGAGATTAATGTCTCAACAAAAACTATAAGCTACAAATGACAGCATTTAAAAACGACTTCACCTTATACACTCATATTAGATTTCACTTTTGAAGAACAATCTACAACTTATTAAGCAGCTTATTGCTTGGGTCAACATTATACAAAATTTAAAGATTTATTCAAGGTTCTGTGTTCTGTACTGCAAGAAACCAAGCCTATTAAAATTCGGTACACAAAGAGAAGAAATAATATTTATATGCTAATTGCGTGCCAAGTGCGTTTTGGACGCCAAACGGAACGACCCTGAGAGAGTTATGTATGTTTATGTAGTTTATTGAAACATGAAATATTATTGGATAACATCAACTGCTTGAACAAGTTGCGAGAGGAGAGGAAGGGGCAGGAGGGAGCAGTTGGCAATCGAGTCGTAAATCAAATTGCAGCATTTAACGAGAGGCAAACTTGTGAGCGCTGTGAAGCCAGAGATCGTGCTCTTGAAAGTGGCGACCACTCTACGCTCCACTGGCATTTTACAAGGGAAACTGCACGCGTTTTAATTGTTAGGGGGGGGGGGGGAGAGGGTGTAAAAGAGATAGCAAACAGCCAGCGGGTGAATTTGTGAGTGTGTTTGTATGTTTTGGGAAGCGTGCGTGCGCTCAATGAGCACAATGTTGGAGTGGTTCCCTCTATTAAAAGCAGGCAGTAAAAAAAAAGAGGATTGAGCGACTTAAAGATACCTTGCATATAAAATATTTATTATTTTTTTAAGTGTTTTATTATCGTTTTCAAATCGAATGTTGAACTAAACCATATAATTTTGCCCACATAAATGCAGGGTATTTGTCAACAAAGTTGCGACAGTTGAACGAAAAGTGCAGTGGCAAACATCCATATAGAATGAGCAAGAGGAAAAGAGTGGAAGGCGGAGAGGCGAGTCGACTATTAAACACAATTGAAGCGCCACATAAAATATAGTGCAGGGGCAGTTGCAGTGGGGCAGCAAAGATCAGTTGATGGCTGTCGGCGCCGCATTCAGTTTAAAGTCTCCATTAGGCGTCTGGTGTCGAGCTGCGTGGGCAAACACCAAAAGACAACAACAATGAATAAAGGAAGCAAAAGGTGTATGTGTGTGTGAAGAGAAAACTTTAATTTCTCTTGGCATATTCACTTTTTTAAGTTCTGTGATTTTAAATGCATTGTTATCGCCATTTGCATCCTTAGTTTTGGACACTTTCTGCATACCCTTTTGTAAAAAACTTTTCTCATCAAGCCCAAAAAAGGAAATTCATTTTCACTGACCAACTTTTTAGTATTCGTGTAGGCCTGGGAATGGCAAAATAAAAAAAAGCAGGAAAGGTTTTTCTCCAGGTTTTTCAAGTTGCTGTAAATAATAAATTAATGTTTTTATGTATTAAGTATTTAGTTTGCAATTGCTGTTGTTGTTTGAAACTGGTTTCTGGCCAATTGAGACATAACTGTTGTTAAATGCACATTAACATTTTCCTTGGGAATTATGTCAGTTGGTTGCGCGCTGGGCTCGAAAGACGCCAGTTTCCTTAACTCGAACTCGAATTTTTCGTTAAAACAAAACGCACAACATTCAAGCGTGGGCTGTCTGTCGAGGGGGTGTTGGGTGGTTGTAATGGAAGGTGTGTTTGCGGGATGCAGGCAATGTTGTTACACAAAGTTATTGTTTGTTAATTTGAAAAATAACTAAACAGCGAGACAGAGAGGGAGAGAGAGAGAGAGAGAAGAGAGGTAGAGATCTTGTAACACATCTTTGTATGCCTAACTATGGGAATTTCGAAAGTAGCTCAAGTAGCTCAACTAGACAAGACGTTAAGTGTAGCTTGTGCATTATTATAAGATGCTTTTTAGGTCAACGGAGTTGAGTTACTGTCGGGAGTTGGCTAAAAAAATATTTTGAAATTGAAATTAGCATAAGGAACTGCTAAAGTTTTATTCAATGACTTAATATTAAACCCAAATGACGAAAAAAAAATAAACAAAACAGAACAGCTGCATCTTAGTTTGAAGCGACAAACAAACAAACAGAACGTAGTCTTCTCCTGTGTCAACGGTTTGAACCATTCCTGTTACCTTTTTTTATGGTCTTCTAACATGCAAAGTTTGGCTTTGGCGGCTACCAAGTTCGCGGTCATCGCGTGCTTAGGCCAAGTTTATAAACGAACGTATTTGGCCTTTAGCTGTTGTTGTTGTTACTATTATTGTAGTTACCCCTAAATTAGTTAAACAAAAAGTCGTAAAGCATTTGCCATGCATTTTAATTAGCAGCACTTGTGTGTGTCACTCTGTCTCCATCTAACTTGGCTAACAAATAGTAGGCGGTCTTTGCTGCACCAGCGATAAATATTCAAAATGCTTTGCGTGAAAATCTAACACGTTATTATTACAACTATACAGCAACGACAACAACAATTACATTAGTATTAACAAGCAAAAATGTTTGTCTACATATGTTTAAAATTCCGCAATGGTATTTTTGGTAATTTGCGTGTTATTTTTTCTCTCCTCTCTCTCTTACATTTTCTTGTTTGTTAAGCTAGCGTGTCGAATACGAAGCGTTCAATGACCGCCGACGCCCGCCAGGTGGCGTCTTTCCTGCAATTTGCATTGTTAATTGTCAAGTAATTAAGCAAAGAAAACAATATAAATAAAATACTCGCAAAAAAAAACATCTTTAAATTGATTGTAATCGAAAGTAAAATAAAATCAAACAAGTATCTGCTAATGATGATCAAACGATGCCCCAAAACACTTCACTGAAGAGCAAATTGAAAGTGAAAATCGATTAAAATGTACTAGTGTACTTACTTTTTCTTAGTCTCCGGTGAATTGATATCGTTAACATGTAATGACAACGTTTAAGGTAACGTCGACATAAAAGAATTGGGAAAGCTTACTAGTAATCAAAAAAAACGTTTACTACCTGGTCGTTCATTAAAATTAGTTTTTACAACCTAGTTATTTGTTTGTTATTTTTACTTTAACGCGGCCAATTTGGAACTGTCTGTGGCATTTGCATAAAAACCATGCAGCTTGGGGCCTTTTCAGAGACTATTAAGAATGCAATTTGCTTCAAAACGCCGCAAGGCTGACAAATGATCAAGTGTGAAGGGGATTGCTTGAACACATGTTGTTGGTAAGAGTTGCTGTTGTTGTTGTGGCTGTTGGACAGGCCCGCTTGACGGCTTGTTTATTAATTTGTCAAGACATTTTGGGCTATGCGCCAAAACAGATTGGGAGAAACTGCAGGTGAAAATGTGAGAACGACTTTAAGAAAATGACCGTTAGAAGCAACTAGTGAAAATAAACTTCATAAAAATTGCATTTTCAGGCAGGCAGCAAGCTGAAAAGTAAGTTTTTTTAAAGAACTTGATGATGGAGTATGCCATCAACAAAATAGTCAGCTTGTAACTTGCATTTCGGAAGTTTCTCTTGTCCTGACTGGTTTATTTTACTCCCGAAAAAAAACAACCAAAAAACATCATTTGTGGTTTGAGACACAAGGCGCCCGTTTTGTGGATAACGTGGGAGTTGGCTGTCTACTAAATTACATGATATAAATTTCATTTTTGCCTAATGGAAAAACTGCTTACAAAAGAGCCAAATTGTTTTTAAAAAAGACAGAGTAAATTATGTGGAACTACCAAATACTCTGTGTGTATTGTATTGTAGACATTATAATATACTTTTTACCAATATTATTGCCGTACAGGGTATGCAAATAAATATGCATATATGTATATGGAAAATAAAATAAAATTAAATCACATTTCACATTCGTTGTCACAGGCAGGCGGACAGGCGGGCAAGTAAAGGCAACTTGCTGCCGCAACCGGCGACAGCTCGACATTGGTGACCAGCGACTAGCACAAACAGTAGACATTGTAGACACAGTAGCCACTGACCCCGCCCCCTCAGCCTCTCTATTCATTTGCAACTACAACTGCAGCACCGCCTTCGCATTCCGTTTTTCCATTGCATGTTTTTGCTTCTGTTTTTCTCTATTCATATATATTTTATCTCAACTGCACTAAGAGACAAGTGAATGTGGTGGTTTGGACTATGAAGACAACACCCGCATTGATTTGACTTAAGATTTGCAAGTTACCTTTGCTATTGGTTACTTTTCTCTCCATCTCGTTTCTACACTCCTACACCAGCTTCTCACCTTCATTCATTCATTTCCCAAAAGAGACTCTCACTTCTCGCGCGTCTCGTTGGCTTTAATGAGTTGATTTTTACGTTTATCTCTGCCTGTCTCTCTGTCTGTTATTGGAAAATTGCAGCCGGGGCCAAGGTGAAAAGTCTATCGTCTGGGGGGTTAGCTTAATGTTAATGACGGTTTTAAGACGACATCATGACTTGATGTGCCTGAAGTAGCTTGATGATTGTTGTTTTGCAGTTGCATTTGTTGTGCTGTTTTTTTTTCTCATTTGCTGCATTTACAGGCAATTTAATTAATTTGACAGCCTGTCTACTGCAAATTTACAAGGTGCTCATTTAAAAGCGAGCAAGTGCAACAACAACAACAACATCAACATCAAATGATTAGTACGAAACTTAATCTATCCTAATGGTGTAGGAAGTAAAACTGATCTCGTGATGTTAGCTATTAATCCCACTAATCAAACTTGCAAAAAACTTTAAGTTAAAAAGTAGCTTGTTTGCCAAATTAGTTAACTAACATATTTTTCTTGGAAATCATTCAATGGGAAGCAATAAGTTGAAGTTTTGTGGGAGTAAACTTGTAAAGTTTTACTTATATCCCAAAAGTTTTTAATATGGATATATGGATACTTAATTATAAATATGCAAGCTTTTTTCTTACTTGACCGGTTTGAATATAATTTTTCTCTTTTTAGCCAAGAGTGTTTACAATTTTGTTGTTTATATTCTGCTTTTCCAGCTGTTGTTGTTCGCATGTGTTTTATTTTTTGTATGCCTTTGCACGCCGGCAATCTGATGAAACTTAACCCCTATGATTATTAAAGATTACTTGTATTAGGAATTGGTTTTGGGGTCTTGGCGATTGGTGCTGTGTGCTGTGTGCTCGCTCATTGCCACGTTTCACCTGGCCCAGTGCCTTTTTGACTGGCGTTCAATGTGAAAGTGCCTAAAGAAAGAGAGGAGCTCTTCCATGTATCTGCTAGATACTTACATTAACAATAATAACCTAAACACATAGTTTTTTTTTCGTATGGTACAGTTTTGGAGTTGGGGGGGGGTATATGGCCAGCTGGTCTAAGCCTGGTTTCAAACAATGAGACTTGGTTTTTTTCTTTTTGGCCACCTGAGGCGACGTTCGCCTGTTTGCATGTCATTTTCTGACCGGTATCTCAATAATTCATACGCAATTGTATTGAACAATAAATTAATCACATGAACGAAAGCTGCACAAACACACAAACACACACGCATACATGTCATAAACAATGGCCAACATACACACACACACACACATACACAAAAAAGAGATGCATTTGCAAATAAATAAATATTGAAAGAGCGCTTTAGCGGAAAATTAAAAAGCAATTTTCCACACCAATAAAATAAAAAGATCGAACGTGTTTTTCTTTTTGCTGTTTGTTTGTTTTGTGGTTTGTTGTTAGTGCAAAAGTCAATTAATCATTAAAGAAAATACGCTGTTCAAATGTGCATGTCGATGTTGTTACCGTTGTTGCTGCAGTTGTTGTTTTATTTTCTTCTGTGGCACAGGAAACATCACCCGGCATCGCGTCTGTCGGCCAATTGTGTGTGTGTTTTAAAGTAAAAGTAACCAGTAGAAAAACAGAAACACCGCCAAGAGTTGCACAATTAGATAAAACTCAGACATTTTTCAAATACCATTTAGCGAAAAAATTCCAAACAATTGGCACAACAATTCCACTAAAAAGAGCGCACAACCTTCTCAAAATATCCAATTTCTTGCAGCCGGCTGACAACTCGTTTAAATGTATTTTAATTGTTGCAATATTTCTGTTTTAATAGTTGTTGTGAATGAGTTTTATGAGGGTAGACCAGAGGCTATGAGTAAGTCAATCAGTCAGCTTAAAGACTTGCAGCGCATAAATATTAATAAAGTTGTTTTCGTGTCCAGGTTTTTATTGCGCTAACACGCTTTATTAACTAGGACTTTATGTAACTTGTAGTTGGACCAAAAACAAGAAAAACAATCCATAAATCAACCTTTAGCTTTTAGGTACCTAAAATTAATATTACTACTGCGTGAACTCTTTATAGAAAGAAATTGAAAGTGAACCATAAAATCAATAACAAATCGAGCATCTAATTGTTCAATGTCTTAATTTTTTGTTTTATTTGTTTTAAGTCGCACAGCGTGATGCGATTTTAATTGAATTAAAAGCAAAAGGAGCGAAAACGCAGCTAAAAGATGAAAACCAACTGTGGAAAAACGCTTAATAATAAAGCCGTAAACCAAACATATCAATTACTGACATTTCAATGCGTTTTGTCGTGGCCCAATTATGCCACCAATATGGCTCGATCTCTCTCTCTCTCTCTCTCTCTCTCTCTCTCTCTTTAACCTTCCCTCCTTTTGTTTCTTCTCTCAATTGTTTTTTCTTTAAATGAATTTTATAAATAAAAAAATTCCACCGCCGCATTGACAACTTGAAGATTTATCTATGGCTACCAATGACAGCTATACGCTTCAACTCAATGGGGGAAGCGAGAGATAGAGAGAGAGAGACTGTTGCTAACTGAGACGGGCTTGTTTCTGTCTCTGTCTTCTCTCTAAGCGCTTTGTTGAGTCACTTTTTCTTTCTTAACTTGTTGTCGCCTGCCATTTTATCAAACGAATCTGTGGCATTTCATTTCACTGCATTTGCTTCTTCATTTTTTTTTCTCCAACAGCAGCAGCAGCAGCAGCCCACACATCTGCTTTGAGAGTTGCAAGTTGCATGTTGTGAGTTTATCCAACGGCTGCAGAAGTCGTCAATGAGAAGGCCACAGATACTTTATCTATAAGAGAGAAAATTGAAGAAATTTATTAACCCAAAAGTAAATATATGCTTCTAGTATTTAAACTGTTTACCCGACTATTTCTCTCTGTGTAGCAATTGGACTTTCGTTTGGTTGCGTCTGCGTCTCTTTTGGTTTCGTTGCCGCTTGCCTTTCCTGAAAGTGAATCTCAAATATTTCTTGATTATGTGCAACGATGCTGCCACCAAGATTGGCAAGCGCTAGTAGCTGCTACTTTGGCTGCACCCAATAGGTAAAAACAAACAAAACAGAATTCGCATATCGTACACATATGTACACGCGATTCAATGCAATGTAACAAGGTCATATGAGAGAGTTACACACACAACAATGTACTTTGGTATTCCCCTGCCCGCAACATCCTCATGTGATCCTCTGTACTGCTTGTCTTAGTATCTCCAGCATCTTTTTGTGGCTCATTTGCTGTTTGCTTGTGGTAGCATTGGTTTGTTGTTGTTGTTATTTGTATTTCGTTTGCCAACGCATTTCACTTTCTACTACTGCATTTCGAATGCATTTTTCTTGTTGTTGTTGTTGCCGCTGTTTCTGTTTCTGTTGACGACAACAAGTGGGCCGAAATCGACAACATTGGCTTTTCTTCTTGACGCTTTAACTCTTTTCACTTTCATTAGCGCATTTTCCATGTGCATTTCCTTTTCCACACACACACAGAGAGTAAATATGCACATTATATTATTTTCGTACTGACCATGAAATAACATATTCATTTCCATCCAAATGCATTCGCATTTCTCAAGCCATTTCCCACTAGACATCTGAAGCTGCTTGCATTTTTGTTCACTTATCACACCTCTTATATCACTCGACTCAACTCACACACACTCAAGTTACGCTTCTGAGACAGCTTCTTGATATCTATTTGCAACAATGCGTCTCGTTTTACATGTCAGAGTCAGAGTGACGACAATGTTTGTGTTTTGTTGTTTGTGCTCAGGCAGCCAAAAAGTCAAAGTTGTGCTTTGATTGCATTTACCAGTTGCCTGTTTGTTCCGTGTTCTGCGGCAGTCAGCTAGCGGATCATATTTCAGCACAGTAAAATGTATGCAAAACACTTAACAAAAACGTTGCAAAAAGTGTTTGTTGTTACAAAAAGCTGAAACTAATACTTGGAGAGTGTTAAAGATTGTGAAAATATTTTATATAGCTACAAATAATCAAGAAAGGTATTTTTGAATGTCTTTTGCTATCCTAACTACTGTCAATATTCAATTAATATTTTAGACACTCGACAATTTCACACCTGATTTTCCCACATACACGCACACACACACTTGACGGTTATCTTTAACGCCAACGTGTATAAATATTTTCTTTTACTTCTTCTTCGCCCGCATATGTCATATCATTTATGGCAAATCTTCAAGCTGTGCGACCTGCTGTTAATGGTAAGACAGCTGAAAGTTGAGAATATTGTTGCTCAAAAGCTTTCCCCTCACCTTTTCGCTGCAAGTCAGCCAGCTATCCGGCTGTTAGTCAGTTAGTCAATCAGTCAGCCAGCCTCCCACCATAACGCGGATTTGGCTGGGAAAGGGACCCAATTATCGCCCGGAGATGTTGAGACGCTGTCGACAGTCGTCAATTGGCCATTACGAAGTTGGCAACAAGCAAACAACATTGGCCAATTGCCTGACTGCTGCTGCTGCTGCTGCTTGACCGAACCAAACTTCGACTTTGCCGCAGCAATTGTGCCCATTTCCGACTTCAACTTGACCACAGCGCAAAGCCAACTAAAGCGAGAGTGCCAGGGATAGATAGGAGAAGAGTTTTGGGGCTAAAGTTGTTGTTGTTGTTGTTGCTGTCTTTGGTGTTTGGCAAACTAAATCGCTGTTCATTTGTTTTTTGTTCGTGCAAAAATATTTTGCTTGGCAATTTTTAAGTTTTATTGACGGTTTTTCGTTATGAGCGGGTCTTTAAGCCTTTTGCTAGAGTTTAAAATATAATAGTTGCTTATTTTAAGTGTTTGTTTTATGGCATAACAAAAATTATGCTATTTAACGAATGTTACTACCCGAAAGAGTATTTGCCATTCAGTGTTAGAGAAATAATTATTATGTTTTACTTGTTTTTGTTGTTGTTGCGCATACAAATTGCTCGTAAATGATATTTTCACAACTAGCATTGATCGGCTGGCCCCGATGCAATGTTTGTGCCCCGCCTCCTTGTGATCGCCATGCCGCCTCTTCCTAACCCCTCGCTGCCATGGCACCCTTTTGATTGGAGTCGCCATCGCATCGCATCGTTCGACAAGTGAGAGAGTTCGTTGGGGTTAATATGGACAATAAATCGTTATGGCGAGTTGTTGCTGATTTCTGCCTGTTCGTTGCTTAATGGGCCATATTTTTGGCCATGTTTTTTTTTTTTTGTTTTGTGTCGGGTCGATATTGTATTCGTTGTAAACGCCTAACGGCTAACGACGAAAGAAATATTGAAATTTGCGGCCAAATTGTTTTCAATTTAATCGACTTGGTTGCATTTTTCATGCTTAGCCGCTGCCATGGTACATTTGGAGTGCAAATATAATTAATGATAATGAATTGTTATGGACATCGAGCTAAGCAGCTGTCCAACAGCAACAAACCAAAAAAAAAGAAAAACAACGCCTACAAAACTAAAGCAAGCTTAATATTTGGTGGCAGGCAAATGTCGTGCGACGATTTTTTCGTGTTTTGCCATTTTTGTGTGTTTTTTTTGTTGAGGAATTATGTTATGATGTTGTGTAGTGGGAGTTGAGAGATTTGGGGTTGCAGTTGCATACACTATATAGTGAAATTGTGATTTATTACACGACTAGCCAGAGCGAAAGGTTGCTAAACAAATGTTGACGCAGCCAAAGAAGCTGTGGTAAGAGTGCTTTTTTTTTCTTCTTCTCTTCAATGGTTTATTTTTTTGTTCATGAGCGCGCACTTTTGTTATGCAATTGTGTGGCAGGCAAGGAGTCGGGCCAAGTGCTAATAAAATCAGTTAACAATTTAGATTTGTTGTCATTTGTCAAAAAGTGGAAGGCAACTTGTTTCCGCTCGATTTTCCATTCGATTTTCATTTCATTTTTGCTTGAAAACACTGCAAACACATACTGCATAATTTGTGCATATTTGTTTTTAACACGCATTTCCACTTTTATCATTGCAGAAAGTGAATTGAATGAAAGGATTCGAGTGTTCAACTACTGCAACAACAACATTAACAACAACAACAAAACTTTTGGTCACTTTTCACATTTGGAGTTTGAGGTAAGTAATATGCTTTTAATAAGCTTTTATGCCTTCAGGAAACAATAGCTTATGGTTAAATAATAATATAGTAAATGATGATCAATACACTTGACATTGAAAAGTTATGTGTTTTGAAAGACATTGACATATGATTATTTAGGTCAAGGTAGCTGGTAACTGGATTGGCGAAGACGAGTTAGAGTTGGAAATGGATCTTTCTCTTTTTGTTTCTTCTACTTAACTCTCTATCTTTATCTTCCTTTCTCTCCTAATAAAGATGAACGATTAATTTGATCTATTTTAGTTATGTAGAGTTTGTCTATTTTCTCTACCCAAGACTTTCAAAACGAAAAATATGCTTTGACATTGCTTTTCTTCTGTTTCTTTCATAATTAATGCCCGGGTGCATAGAAACTGCTAATTTGGTGGCTTGTTTTGGACTTAGTTTGCGAGTTATTTACAACCGCGCCACCTGTCGTCGGTTAGCCTAACAAATGACTTCCCTTTTGGACTAGGCAGAGCAAGACAAGTAGTCGATTTTAAAATAGATGCAGAACAAATGGAAACTTGTTCGTATAACAGCAAAAAACACAACACATTTATCATAAGTGGAGAATGGGGCAGCCGAAAAAGAAAATGTTTAAAAGTTGTAGACAAATTTGCTGGACAAATGAAAACTTTGTCGATTAGCGACCACTTTTCCAACAAGTGTAAGGGGGGCGGGGGAGAGTTGGGTGCTGCAGTCAGGTGCTGTGTGCTGTTGTTACCATATCTTTTGTGGGGCGTGTGTTGTGCTTGTTGTGTTGTTGCATGTTTAAACATTTGTCCACACTGGTCGATAACTTTCGTTTTTGTCTATGGTCCATGCCACATTTGCAATTCTCTAATTGCTCGCCACACCAGCTAAAACAAAAAAGTCGCCTTTTGTCTGTGTCCACCAGCTACGCCAGCTACAAGCTCCACCTTCAACTCTGCTCTACTCTCTTGCCATTTTTCATGTGGTGCATTTGTGGTTTGTTTTTTTTTTTTGTTTTTTTTTTTCCATGTTCCATGTCGCCACATATAACAGTTGCACGTTGGCCGCCTTTTGCTGTAGCCTAACCACCTTACCACCTTTTGGGTGCAAATATTTAACTGTTGCTGTCCCCTTTTGTCGTTTTATGTTGCATGTTCGTATGAGTCTCTAGTGGCAACTACAACTGTGGCAAAAGGAATTTGCAATGTTTTCATTTTTTGGTTGACATTTGCAGCATGTTTCTTTTTTTTCGTTCTTGTTTTGACATGTACTACTTTAAGGCCTTTAGGCTTTCGATGACGACGGTAGATATTGGGAGTTGTACCATTTGAAAAGTTCCTGGTGTTGGTTCTCAGCTCACTTAGTTTGTTTTAAAGAACATAAATCGCGAAAAGTTTTCAATCACAACCACAAACAGCATCTTTCGCCTAAGTGTAATAGTTGACCATAATGTTGCACAAGCAACCACAAATTAACAACAATTCATTGTCTTTAGTGGTTAATCCAGCCGCAGTGTTGCCTCCCCCCACCCCCTTAACTACCCATCACTGCGTTGAATTGCTTTGGTTGGTTATCTAGGTGGGCCACAAGTTGTCTCTGTGTTTTTTTGTGGTCGCTTTGTGGTTAAGGTTGACATGCCGCTTGAACCCACTAAAAATCCCTTTCCCCTTTACCTTGCTTTGCAGAGGCTGTGCTTCTTTGATTGGCCTGTTTTGGGGATCGTGTATAGCAGCAGTTTTTAGTTGTTGTAGTTGTTATTGTTGCTGTAACAAGTCAATATGGTTATTGTTATTGTCACATTGGCGCATTGCCTGCAATTTGGCCGTTTGGCAAACGGCAATTGCAACTTGCAACTTGCAACTGTCTGCAGCAACTGCTTCACGTGTGCCCAAAAGCTCTTGTGGCCCATGTGGCAGGCAAGCAGGCAGTTAACAATTCATTAGGTGTTGCATTGGTTGTTGTTGTTGTTGTTGTTGTTGTTGTTGCTGACTGTATTATTGTGTGACTCGTTGTTGCTTGCAACTGGCTAACAATTTATGGCATGTTGCCCGACGGCCACAGCTTGATTCAGTTGGTCAACTGAACATGGCTTAAACCGCACGCCAAATGCAGCAGCAGCATTCGCAAACGATTCTTGGAAGAATTTACACACACAACACAGATCGATTGCACGATAATAATTTATGCAATATATAGTTTATTATACTCGAAATCGAACGGACTCTGGAATGTTGTCGTCTGTCATAAATTGTCGTTCAGCTGGTGTCGTTGTTGTTGAACGGAAATATTCAACCCCTTGCCTCTTTGTCTAGTTTACGTTACAGTTGTTGGAAAAATGTTAGTCGGCTTAGTCATGACTTTGTACATAGCCTTGCGAAAGGGTATTAACATTTTTGTTTAACACCTTGGACTAGCCATTGATGACCTTACAGAGAAGGTGTTCAAGTAAACGATTTGAATATTTAAAAAATGGTCTTTTGCTTATTAAACTTAGCATAAAGTTGTTTTACTTAAAGACGCATATAAATTTTTATTTTACTCTTGCTATTTTTAGTTTCTTACGCCTTGGCTGTGACTAATCTTCTAGATAAGTTTTTACTGTCTATATGGTATACTTTTGATTAGCTTTATATTGATTGATTGCATTGGCAATTTAAGTGTTTATAATATTACTTCTCGCTTATGGTTTCTTATCTAATCTAAACTAGACACAAGCGCACAAAGCTCTTATATACTATAGCTAAAAACCAAGTAAATTCAATTAGTACACACAATGGCTTTCAATTATGTGAATTATATGTGCCCCAATTTGCCGAGAGAATTAAATGTTTAGAACTGAAATAGAGCCAAACATCCGGCGGAACTTGGGTAAATAGAAGATAAAATAAAAAAAAAGATCAAAAGATCTTTTGTAAAAATAAACGAAAGTTTTATGTTTCTTTGAATTCTTTGCTTTGACCAAACAAAAAATTGTTTGGAATGCTATTTATATTTTTTTCTTTGCTTTTTTTAGCCAGGTTAATAAGCTTATCGTAGTGCTTGCCTTGGTCAAAGATATATCACAACATGCTTCCCTTTTGTAATAAAGCTTTTTATCTTTAAAATTTTTGTAATTTGACTTTGTTTTTGTTATGCGGTTTTGGTTTGTTGTGTTTCGCTTTGCTTGGCCTTAAGTCTAGCCAAATATTTGCCTCTTGCGTATGCGTGTTTGCTTTTTCTTTATTGTGTCTCTTGGTCTATGCATTTGTATTGTTATGTGCCATGTGTTGTGGAACATGTTTGGCATACAATTTTCTAAGGGGCATCCAAAAAAAAAAAAAAAAACAACAAACTTTTCCTGGAATTAAGTCGTTTATTACCGCATCTTTGGGTTTTTTTTTTTAGCTTAAGCTTTAGTTTTCACAGTGTTATGCAATATGGATAGACAGGTGACTGACGACCCCTTGCCTCTTTTTTTCTTTTTAGCCTTGCCACATGTGTGTTGTGGCACTTGAGTATCTGAATGGGCATTATCTCTTGACTTATGACTTTTATGGGCGAAAGGTTAAGGCAGCCACTTTGTAACTGTTGTTGTTGTTTAACTCTTAATTTGCATAGGTTTTTGGTCAAGTGTTTGATATCTATTGTTTTTTGTGTTTTTGTGTCTCGTCTTCACCTGTCAGTGAATCAAATATCTATGTTTAGTGATGGCCACAAATTAAGTCATTTGATTAGATTGATTAAGCTTTTATTGCTTTTGTGGTGTTTTTCTTGTTGGCATTTGACATGAGGAAATTAAATCAATGTCTTCAAACCTTTATGAGATATATAAAAGAGCAAATCAAGAGTGTTTTAAACTCTTGTTATGAACCCAATGATTAATGTTTACGAGCAAAGTGTTTTTCAAGTATTATTTTATAGCATTTTAAGCGGTTAAATAATAACTTTTAAGCACTCAAGCCATAAATGCTTCTTCAAATACCTTCAAATTCCTTAGCCATGCTATAATCGTATAAGTTTGTAATATGATTATTGAGTAATGGGCACTTAATATAACTTGGTAAGTACAGAAATAGCAGACACCATTAAATTATGCACATATCTCAATGACTCATTGCCAGTGGTCAGTGGAGGAGACAAATAGAGGGCCAACAACTACAACAAATACTCAAAACGGACGTGCCTTCTCGTGCTAAAACTTTTGTAATTTGCATGCACGACAAACTGCTTGGAGAGAGAGAGAAAGAGAGGGAAAGGGCGAGTGGCAGGTAGGGTTGAATAGTGGCTAGTGACTAAGACTCGAAAGTGTTTGGTGAGCTGTTAAAGTGTGCAAAATGGCTCGACCATAGAGCAGTAGAAGAAGTGTATTGTGGTTCGCTCCTTATGGCCATAAATGCTTTATGCCTGCATATAATTACGCTATACGTATGTTTAAGGCCCATTGCTTTTAGCCAATACATTTGCCAATTGCATTTGCAATTGTGTGTACGTTGGCTGTTTAAATGTTCGCTTTCGCTTGTTTGTGTTGCTGTTAGTTGCCAGTGCAACAAGAATGCATAGCAGCGAAAAGTGCAAGTTGCCCCTTTTTCTTCTTCTTCTTCTTTGAAACTTTGCGACTTTAAGTTGTTTAGCTGTTGTTGTTGCTGTTGCAGTGGCCGCTAGTTGAAACTCCCGTTTTTGAGTAACAATTATAATGGCTGTTGGCAAAAAGTTATTTACTGCTTTTAGCGTCGATTTGTGTGTCGTGGCACGCCTTCCTTACCCCACCACAGCTTCTCGCTCGCACAATCACACACCCACCCACCACCACCACCACCCATTTGACCCACCCACCCAACTAGAGCTCAGACAACTGCCGACAACTTTACGCCTCCCGCCTACCATTTCGTTGCTGTTGTTTTTGTTGTTAATAATGCGATTGTTTTCAGTTTGTTTTCGCATGGATTTCGCTTTTGTTCAGAAGTGGCTAAATGTGTTTTTCATAGGGTATATTGAAACTGTGATACTCTTTACTCAACAACCAGTCAAATATAACTGTAACTTCCTTCTTACAGGGTATAGGAAAATCCATTTCACGTTTCGCTTGTATCATTTGTAATTTTTGGTTGTTCCTGCCAGTTATTACTGTTGCTGCTGTTTGGTAGTAGTTTGGTATCTTAAGTGGCTAAATAAACGCTTGCGGCCAATTTTGGCTAGCCGTGCTGCAAACTCGATTTGCATACAAATATGGCCCACAAGTGTTTTTGCGACTAATTTCGTATGAAAATTTGATTGCTCCCGATTAGAATCGTGTTCATTGTTTTTTTTTTTCCCTCTCTTCTGACTGCCAGACAACACCCCAGCCAACGACTCCCCCCCCCCGCCCCCCGCCTTTTGAGGTAGTTGGTTTGTTTGTTACTTCTTATTAAGTAATACTCGTGATTATTATTATTATTGTTTATTTGTGGTCTTTGCCTTTTACCATGCTTAAGTTTAAGAGTCGTTGGCCTTCCATTGTGTAATTATGTGTAGTTGTCAGCTATAGCTTTGCTTTTTTGGCTTTAATTGCTATTTACAGTTAGCGTTAATGTTGTGGGTGTGCTTTTAGTAGATATATGATATGCACGTTATAGCACTCAATTCTTATAAGTGCTCTGTTGTTGCACTTAAAAGGCAGGCGGCAAAGTTCTTTTGTATCAACTGATTGCAAGATTTGACAGTGTTGAGTAATACTAGTTGCTGTGTGTGTGCGTGTGTGTGTGTGTGTGTGTGTGTGTGTGTGTGTGTGTGTGTGTGTGTGTGTGTGTGTGTGTGTGTGTGTGTGTGTGTGGTGTGTGTGTGTGGAGTTTATTCAAATTTGACTAGAGTGTGTTGTGCAATGTTATATTTAAACAAATTCGTTTTAAACGCTAACATTTATTCCAATTTTTTGTATTTTAATTACAGTGAAATGCCAAATTAAAATCAACACAATATTTATTTTATCAAAATAACCAGAAAAGTATTTTGCATTAAAACAACAACAACTGAACAGAAAACGAAAACAAGCAAAAACAAAGCTTAGCCGGGAACAAAAGGTTGGAAAACTCAGCACAGCGGAACGTTGGGCATGAAACAGCGAATAGCCAACGATGGCAGCAACATGCAAATTAATGCATTTGAACGAACACGAAACAGCAACTAAAAGGAGATTTTAAGCAAATTATTGAAAATTAACATATACACATGGAAATCGGAACCGAAAACAATTAGCGGCCAAAACCCAATAAAAAAAAACACAAAATGGAAGCTGAAAATGAAACAGCTGTCGAAAGGGCAAGAAAACGTGAAGAAGCAAATGCTGAAGAAGAAGTAGGAATGTCATTTAGCAACCAAGAGACTGATAAAGCGGCCATGAACGATAATACTATAAACAAGACGACAACAACGAATATGAATACACTAGAATTGAAAGAGGAAGTTGCATTTCTAATGCCAACAACGCCAAAACAGCGCAACAGCAAAACAGGCACCACCAAATCGGCCAGCAATAGTCGCAGCAGTTCACTCAGAAAACAGCGACGAAATGCTGCTCAGCTGATAGATGCTGCTGGTGGTGTGGGTGGTGCTAACGCTGGTGGTGTTGCTGCAGGTTGTGTCGTGGTGCAAAAGGATATGAAACAATCACAATCGATGACCTCGCTGCCAGCAGACGAGCTGCAACAAGAACGACGCGATGTCATTCAAGCCAAATTGCATTTGGATCGGCCCTACAACAGTTTGAAGGTAAGCTGGTGCAAGCCACAACTCTTATTGTGGGTTAAGCGCATAAATTTGCATTAAATCATGCATTTACTCAGTCTCTCTGTCGCGCTCTGGCTCTCTAGAAAAAAAGAGTACAAAAGAAAGACACGCCAACAACTAGATTTAGTTGAAAGCTGGAGAGGTTCATTGCTCCATTCATGGTCATGTGTCGCCACTTGACAAGCAGCCATGCCAGCAGCACTCGAACCGTTAGGAAAATATGAATTTTTTGCTACGATTCTAGTTCTTGTTCTACTCGCTTAGCTGAGCGGAAATTGCCTTAATAAATTATTAATATATTGCACTAGCATTAGCATGCCATTCAAATTAGTAACAGTCTACGCTTGTTTCAATTGCCATCACGTTCCAATTTTTCGGTTTAGTCAGCTTGTTTTTTTTTTAAGAATAAAAGCTGAACGTTAATCAAGCTGAGTAGGTGTGGCAAAGTTATTCGAAAATAAAGTACATGTAATTAGCAACGCATTAAAAACGCTTGAAAATAATTGTAAAGTACTTGATTTCCGGTTTACTGTTTTATTTTCAATCGTTTCACTTTAGATTTTGCACAAAACAAGTTATGTTTCAAAGCCCAACGTTTCGCTTTGATTACCAATTAAAACTAGCTTGCTGATTTATCGATTGATTTCATATTCATAATTATCGCACAGCTGCTACCGAAAAAAAAAACAACTGAAACTTGAGCTTTGAGTGCAAAGCAAAATTTTTATTTGTACACAGTTTTGACTCATTTGGTATGGGGGCTAAAACCTCCAGCTGTTTTTAGCTGTTTATTCAATTTAATTAATTACACATGGCGCCAGTCATTCATTCGATTCAATTCGTTCGACTTAAAAGAGCAAACTACAATTTCGTAGCTTTTTTCTTTTGTAATTGTTTGCGCATTTCAATGTTGTGTAAATAAGGAATTTTTTTTTAGTTGTAGTTGTGATTGACGCTAACAAATAAAAATTCATTTATTAATTACGCGCAAATTTTCTTTCTTCGATTTACTTTTTTTGTTGGAGCGTTGTGAATTGAATTGAAGCTTTTGTTGTCGGCCCATAGATGGCTAAGCATATTATGGTTGCCATATTTGGTTGACTCAAATTACTTATTTATTAACAACTTTTAATGGTTTCCCCTCTCACCACTCTCTCTCTATCTCTCTCTCTTTGCAGAAAAACTCACCGAGCAGCAACAATAATAACAAGTGCTCAAGCAGCAACGGCAACAACAAAATGCATCGCTATTCTTGGGGCAGTGGTCACAGTCATAGCAGCTCTACCAGTTTGCATAGCAGCGCCACCCTTGGGCTAGGTTCGTCGGGCAAAGACGACCTCTGGGCGGCCATACAGACAAACTATAATTATATTATGGACACCAACCTGCTTGATACGTGCAAGGAGGCGAGGTTTGAGATTGAGGAGGCGCAGCCAACATCACGTGAATGCAAATTTACGGGCAGCCAGCTTCATGTAAGTCGAGTGCGCCATCTGTGTGGCAGTAGCTTAAACAATTATTTGCTTTTGGTTGTGGTATTTGCTATTAGATCGATTTAGCCAAGTCGCACGCATATGTGACCTAAAAATGTTTTTTTTTTTATAGATATTAGATGAAACTCAGCGACCGGAGGGTCTGTGCGAAGATCCCAAAGAGTTGCGACGCTGGCTGCGCGACATGGAAAGCAAACTAGAGAGTTCACCAACCATTTCGGAATTGACGCTGTATTCGAATGCTGAATTGCAACGCCATCTAGCAGTACACTCGGTAAGTTATACTTTTTCTTTAAAAAAAAATTTTGTGTAGCATAAGCGCAGGCGCAAATGTTGCTGAAACATGCGTAGAGCAAAGCAACATGCTGTTTGTTGTGTTTGCTTTATTTCACTCTCAATTATAAATTAAACTTTCAAACTGAAAAATATGAACCAAAAAAAACCTCAAAGCTGCATGATAACAAGCCATAAAAAGAGATTGAGATACTAATCATAGGTAAAAGTGTAACGAAATGAACAAAAAATATTTAACGCATTTTTTCCAAACATTTCGCAATGACTTTGAACTTTTGTTTGTTCACGTCTTCCGTTAGTGCGTGCAAAGAAAGGTTTAAGAAAATGAAATGAAATATTCAAGATTGTGTAACCAAGTATGTATGCTTATGAATAGGGGGAAGGGGGAAGGGTATTGGGGTGTAACGAATCAACTTGTTTGAAGCAGCAATGATTAAGCGCTAACGACGCCACCTTACACCTTATATTCCCCATACAGCATAAACCTTCTCGCACTATTGTTGTTTTCTGCTTTCATTTTCATTTTATATTAAAAAAAAAGTAAAAATTGCTAGCTAAGAAAGTTAAAAAGGGGATTTATCCCAAAACTCAATATTCACAACTTGAGCCTTCAACTGGACGACACTTTAATAGACTGCAAATGTTGCCTAAAGATGTGTTTTTTCCTTCTTGTACGAACAACTCTAAGGAGGGGGATCCTTATCTACGTTTTGTCTTTATATGTTGGCAACTCTGCATTGCGTGGCTTTGGGCGTTCAAAAAACAAAATTATGCAAGAGTGTGAATGAAGCCAGTGTGAAAATCATTGCGAGTGTGTTTTTGGCCACAAATCTAAGACGGAAGAGTTCAACTTTAGCCCCCTTTGGGGTTTAACTTGAGTTGAAGTTGAAGCATTTGAAAAACATTTATTGGCTGCTCATTGAACATTGACCATGACAGCTTTAACGAGTAAGAGAGATGGGGAGAGATATTATGTGATATGTGTTTTATGTGGGTGTTATATAAGCGAGCTTTTGTCTGTAAGCACAAAATTTGCTAGCAGAATGTTGTTGTTTGGGGTTAAATGTTTTCCCATAAATTGTAAAATCATAAAATGCAGAAAAAAGAAAGTTAGCGCAGGCGTTTAAGTACTTAAAACACACACCAGTAAACAAAAAAATACTTCCTAGACACTAAAACGTAAAAAATGATTTTTTCTAGACAAATTTTAAAAATGTTGCTACCTAAAAACTATGCAATTTGCAGCTTCCAACCAACCACGAGCCAAATGAAAGTGAATAAAAACAACACCCGCATAAGAAGAAAATCGAAAAGCAAAACAGCAAAAGCAATCCAACGTTTTCCCTCTTTTATTGCTCTTCAGTTTCGGGGGTTTTCACTGATTTACGACAATTGTTTTGTCACGTTGTCGATTGCAGAATTGCTTAAAGAAATTGTCAGCGAGGCAGAGAGAGAGAGAGAGAGAGAGAGGTGTAAGATACTCTCTTTTGCAACAGCTGCTCAAATTGTCAATTGGCCAAAAATGGTTAAACATATTTTCAATAAGTTGTTAGGCGTTTTGTCTTTAGCTGTCTGGCGATTGTGTTTCTTTTGACAGCCAAACACACGGGCAGCCAAACCCATCCTCCCACCCTGCCACCTCCCCAAGCAACCATCTCGCCTTGTCAAGAGTTTGGGAGTTTTTGTCACTTTTGGCCATCTAGCGGCTGAATGGAAAGGTAAAAATTTGTCAGCCAGCGGCTAGAAAAATTAAATATATGAAATCAGAGTTTGCTCTTGGGATGAGTTGTAGCTGACTACCCCTCCGGCTCCCTCTCCCTCTTCTTGGGTTGACGCATTGCTTCGTTCTGGTTTGCGGCGTTCAACCAAGATGATGTTGAGGCAATGTTGCACGTTGTGTTTGTTGTCGCTTGCCTTTGTAGCTTAACAAGGATGCCTTTTTGTTCAACACAAAATTGGTTTAACAAGTGGCGGACAAGATGATAGTAAGGATAAGGATTGATAGTATTTAAAGCCAGCTTTTTACTTTATAGGATTGGTTATGAATAGGTCTAGTTAGTTATAGTTTAACTCCCTGATTAAACCTATTAACTTGATTGTAGTCAAACTACCCTTTTCCTAAAGGGTATACAAACAAACTGCAACTCTTTTGTGTTATTGTCTTTTGTCGAAAAAAAAAGTAAATATAAAGTGAAGGTGGCGCAATTTGGTTTTTTTTTTGCACGGGATTAAAGCCAAGTTTTAGTTATGACCAAAAAAAAATAATCGAACAGTAACCTAATGACAATGACAATTGATTATGCGGGTTGTGAATTGATATTGTGGATTGGGGAATGGGGATTGTGGTCGACCGGTTGCCAGGTTTTGGTTGGGCGCCCAGGAAATGCTCGAGTTTAGCTTTATGTTGGCCATAACTTACAAGTCTGCCGCCAATACGATTTGAATCTCTGTTTATTGTTGTTGTTGCTGCTTAGTTGTTTGTCCAATTCTATTCACTGACCATTGTTGTTGTTGCCTTTGGTTGTCCTCCATTGGAGCTGCGCAATCTCAGCTCGATTTGCATAACAATTGCTCCACAAAAAAACAAATAATAGAAAAATCCTTTCGCCCAATAAGTTAGTTAGTTAGTTAGTTACTCTGAGACTGCAGTGGACAACAGTTAACAACTACAAACGACAAGATCAATAAAATATTGGTTTAATAAGCTGTTAACTCGAGTTTCATAGCAAATGAACCTTAACATAAACTTTCCGCTTAAAGTTTAAGTTTTTTTCTTTTCAATAGTTAAATATATATCTCCAATTGTGATCGTTTTGCTTTAGTCTGAAACTCTTTTGTGGCATAATTTGTTGGAATAAGTAAATCTAAATCCATAAATATTACTACTTATTTGAACTTGTTTAGTTGCAAATGCCTGACAATTTTTGTAAAATAACTTTTGATTAAATAACAATTTGTGTATTAACTTTTAAGTGTACAGCGACATCTAGCGGGTTTTATTTTATGTAACAATCAAAATGATATCGATTAGTTTTTTGCTTGACAACTCTACATCAAGTTAAGCGTCTTTTAACAACTTTTTCATCTATCATCCACTTGAACAATCAATCACAAAACGCCTCTTCATCATTTACTTAAAACAACACAAGTAAGCAATTCAACGGCCTTTTAAATTGGTTGTTAACCAATCGAATTGAGCTGAAAACAAAACCTTTCTCCCAACTTGTCTCAACTCAACAGGGGAAAAGTGTGGGTGTGTCTATAAAACTGAGACAAGAGCAAAGTTTCACTTTTTTTGTATTATTGCTAACAATTAGTATTGTTAATTAACAAAATGAAAACATGGCAGCGCCAAAAAAATTACCCAAAGCAACAACAACCCAATAACCTCTGGGTAAAAAATTCACAAATAAAATCAAAGTAACCGACAAATTTTCATGAGCCATATATCAAAGATAATGCGGCTCAAAACAATAAAAAAAAAAAACATCAAATTCCACCAACAAAAAAAGGCATACACAAAATAAAGTCATTACCACCGACAACAACAACAACAATAGCAAAGACGGCGAAACAAGACCAAACCCCAAAAGCAATTTGATGGCTTGAACCGAAACCAAAACTACGTCATATATCCGAACTGATCGCCGAACTGATTTCGTCATTGGTTATTTTTCGTTGTTGAAGTCAAAGTCAAAGACAATTAATGTTCCGTCATAATTACATTTTACTAGCCATCGAAACCCCGCAAACTTTCATAAGCAACAAATTTAAAATGAAATTTAGAAAATAAAAACCAAAAAATGCAACTGATACAAAATCAAAGCGAATAAAAGCCATGAAAATTGATTAGTTTAAAGTCTTACAGTAAAAATCATTGCAAGCCTGCTTCTGAACATTAAACTCACTTACAGATACAATTTATATTGTGATATCGTGAAGTTTACGATACACCATATACCCTGTAAATGTTAAAGGTTTCTTCAAAGGGTATATAAATGAAGATGATTAAAGAAAAAGTTGTGCTAGAAAACTAGTTTACAGGATATTTTACAAACAGTCAGCATTCGAATCGCCCCCTCCCAAAACAATCATTATTAGCGGGGCAAAAGGGAAAGGCGGATGATTGTTGCAAGTTAGCTGTGTGGTAGTTGCAACAACGAGTGTGTTGTCGCCACTTAATTGGCTCAAACTCAAGACGCGACTTGACTAAGTGCCAATTACTTAGTGGCTGTTTTTCGTTTTGTCTAGTTTTTTGCTTTGATTAATGAAGACAATATTTTTGTTTTCGCCACCTTTTTAACGACTTCATAAAGTAATAGAAAAATATAGTAAAAAATAAAATACAAAAGCAGTAAACAAAAAACATTAAATGGAATGACGCGTCGCATTGGTTGGGAAGCTAATGTTAAATGTGACTAAATATGATAGATAGTCTGGCATTAAAAGAGGAAAAGAAAATGACAAAATCCTCGAGTCGCATCATCGCTAGAAAGTTGAGGTAAATGTGTGATTTAAAAGTTGACCCATTAAATGATTAATTTTAGCATAGAGACTAACTGTACAATTCAAGTGACTTTGTAAAAGAAATTTTAATGTTTATTGTTAGTTTTAGCTTATGCTGCTGGCTTAAACAAAAATCTAGCACACAAAACTGTTTATTCGCAGCATTTTATTGTCTTTGAGCGCTAAAGTGATAAAAGCCAAATGTTAATGCACCACAGGCCACATGCCGCATGCACCACCACACACAGCAAACTGAACTGCTAAACTATTTATTGACTGCCAATTGTGTGTTTGGCATTAGCCAAATGCAAAAGTTTTCCATTTATTTTCCAGTCGCCAAAGAATTTGAGAATTGCATGCAAACGCATCTGCTGCCTGCCAAACTGATTGCAAATTGATTAATGTTGAATGAATGAAACAAAGTTGGCCAATTCGATCACGCCACACTTCCTGTTTTGGTTTACTTAACCTGGCCAAAAATGACCCACATTCAAAGGCACTTGAAGTTTTGTTTGGGACACATAAAATAATGTTTTCGGTTTATCAGTGAGCCTTAAAATACCCTTTGTTTCCAAGAAGTTTTTGGGAATCCAATTGAGTTTTCTTTAGAATTTGTTATTATAAAATGGTTTAAGCCATTTGGAATTATATCAGTCGTTGCCCTAGCATTGCCCTACATTTAACTCTTTTGAATACTTTAAAATTCAAGTTACTAAAAGAGCAAACAAATATACCCTTCTTGTTGCTTTCCATTGCCTTACCTTTGAGATTCCAGCATGGATAAACTAAAAATTTATGTATTTCTTCAAGTCGCAGAATTGTTAACAACAATTTAGGCAGTGTCTCTGCC
Source organism: Scaptomyza caliginosa (assembly GCA_035044725.1). NCBI lineage: Eukaryota > Metazoa > Arthropoda > Insecta > Diptera > Drosophilidae > Scaptomyza > Scaptomyza caliginosa. Next base: position 72,701 of record JAWNNR010000651.1, read on the forward strand.
TTGAAGCCCGCTTTTGCTACAGCTTAGTGTATTTTACTGTCTGACGCTTGGCCAATTGTTGTTGTTGTTGTTAACGCTTTTTATTGCCTCTTTGGCGTCTTTGTTTTTCGACTAGAGAGAGCATTTGCTGTTGGCTTTATAAGTCTATTTGTTGTCGTCGTCGCTGCATGCAGATGTATCTGTCAGATACATTAATTAGCCTGCTTTTGGCCGGTACACCAAAAACTCACCGTCTCAACTGATTTATGCCCATTTGGCCAACATAATCTCTTTTCGTGTGTATATTTCCTATGTTGTGTCAACCCATTTTATTTAGTCTTTTATTTTCGCACAGCTTCTTGGTTTCATTAAAACAAGCAGTTAGTTAGCTAAAAGTTAGTGAGGTGGGGAAGGGGGAGAGGGGTGATGCCACTGGGTCAGCTGCATCACGATGTGTGAACATGGTTTGGCAAATTAAACCAACAAGCTGAAAACGAAAAAAACAAAACAGATGCAAACAGCTTGAGGCATAAAAATAACAACAACAACAAGCCTCATCTTGTTATGACTATGAATATGCAATGCGATGAAGATAATGATGATGACGTTGATGAGAGATATCCAAGATACACTTGGGCAATTGCCCATGTTAGCCTTGCCCAACGCCCAACGCCCAACGCCCTCCACCTCCCCCTCCCCAACCCTGATTAAGGTGCGCCTGCGCAATTAGTTATTAGCCTTAGCTTGCTTAGTTGGCAGCTGGCGTTGTGTTTGGTTCAGCTATTTTGGCACGTTATCAAAGTGCGGCAGAAAAACGAGTTTTTTTTTCCCTCAACACACACACACACACACACCGAATATGTGATGCTGCATCTTCTACACTTGCCGATTTAAAGGCAAACGCTAAGAGAACTGCAGTTCATTTAATGTAACTTGCTTTCTTGCAGTGCACTTTATGATGTCTTTTCTATTAAAGTTTTGGCCTCTGTCTCTTTTGTGTTTCGTGATTGTTTTAACAAACATCGAGGAGTGATTCGAGTCGACTTTACTTGAGCTCAGCTTGATTCTATTCTTGTTACTTTGGCCCCGAACTGGTTGTCAACATTGTTGAATGCAACAACAGCATCAGCAGCGGCAACATCATCTCAAATAAGGGAAAACTTGTCGAGTTGTGGCTGGCTTTTTACTTAAGCATTGCATCGGATCGCTTTGTGTCGCTTTGCTTGAAGCTTCTTGGAAAAACAAAACCAAAAGAATCTGTTGCATTTCCTTGGGAAATATTTGTGGCATTTGTTGTTGTCTATTTGATTTGATTTGAACGGGGCGAACTTGCAACAGTGCAACTGATTCTTCTTCCTGCTTCGCTTAACAAACGTTTCGAGTGCCACTTTTTCCATGTTTCTTTTGTACTGTGATCTACTTACGACTTCAAGTCAGTCTCTCTCTCTCTCTTTCTCTCTTCTTTTGGCTAGAGCCTAACAAGAGGCTAGAGACACTGGCAACTAGGCAGCCAGCTGCTGCCACAAATCGTTGCAGGAAATCCGATTTGTGGTAAAAGTTGTTGCCACTAAGCACTGCATTAACTTGGCGACAAACAAAGCGGCAAAAGCGTTATCTATTTATTTAGTTTTGTGCGGCTTCTTCTTGCTGTGTGAAATCTAAGCAAAAGTTATGTTTTCCTTTGCCTTGTGGTGGGTGCTGCAAATGCGAATGTCTCGTCTTGTGCCGTGGCTAATGTTAATCGACAGCTTACATAACAGAGGTCACTGCCTTCGTTTATCGTGTTATTGACTTAAAGGGTTATGTGTTTAGGTTTACTTTAAACTAATTCCAATAGATTATTACATTAATCATATGCACTTGTCTCCAAAGCAATGAAATCGATATCTGCATATCCTTCAAGTGCAAGTTCAGGTTAGCAAATCTTTTGTGCATTATTATGCATAATGAGACATTCTACAAGCTCAAGAGATAGTTATCTCTCTCTCTTTCTATCCCTCCCACTTCAGTTGAAGCCACCCACTCGGCTTTAAACTGCCGTTATGCGAATGCAGCTGCATTTGCAATGTTGACTGCTCAACGTTGCCAACAATGAGTGCTTGGTGGTGGTGTGGTGCGTGGGTGGGCCACTACAGTCTGCAACACTGTAAGTTGTTGTTGTAGCTCATCATTTTGCAGCAGTCTTGAGACATTTGCTTCATTAACACTCGCTGCTGCTGCTGCTAGTCGTAGTAGTTGTAGTAGTTTGTGTTGTCGGCTCTTTGTTGCCGCTAGCAGCATTTTGCCCATTTTGCCATTTTGACACTCGACAACAACAACTTCAAAGTGTAGCGATTAATCTTTCTTACCCAGAAAGAAATTAAGGGGAGGAGGAAGCGGGAGAGAAAGAGATTTGCCGGATACGTTGGGGCTTCCTCGCAACTGCAATTTGCGCTCATTTTGCTAAGGCCAAGATTCTGGGCTTGGATTGTATCTTCAATCTGTTGACTGTGTTAAACTACACTAAGCGAAAATGTTGTCGCTTTAAAGCCAACTAGTATGAAGAGCATAGAGTTTTTTTGCTGCGTGTCTTCTGATTTGGCACATTTACTTCACACCCTGGACTCTTGACACGAGCGACTTTGACTGCGATTGCAATTGCAATTGCTGGTTGTGTTGAAATTTCACTTTGTTGCTGTTGGGTTGTGGAGGAGCCAAGCGAAGAGCTCATAAATCATTTGGCCTGGCAACTCTGTGGGCGTTGCCAGAGTCCATTAGAAGCTTTACGCAGGCGCAGCTGTCTGTCTTAAACTCCTTCAGCTCCTTGCCAACTGTCTCACTCTTTCTCCTTTGTACAATTCATTGTCAGCTGCAGAAATCAGAGAAATAAACAGGCAGGCGTCGAGTGATTTGCTATATTCATATTGTTCCAGATTGGCGTTTTGTTTGCCACTTTAAGAGTTGTTGTTTTGTGGAGCACTGGGTCAGTTCAGCTAGATAGCAGAGTCTGAATGCATTTGAAATGCACTCAAGTGCGAAATAATGCAACAAATTTGTTTATTGTCTGTGTTCTGTGTGGAGACAGCTTGAAATCAATTTGGTGCGTGTGAAAAGCTTGAGTAAAACTCTTGAGCAGAGATCTCTCCACACCAAGTCAGGCATTTTACAGTTCAAAAGTTCAATAATCATTTTGTGCATTGAGTGAAATAAATGAGAACAGCGAGCATCTATGCATCTATCATGCAACTTTCCATTCTTTAGCATACTTAAGGTAAAGCCTGGATATCATTAAATAAACTTTATGCACAACATTAAATTAATGCACTTAAATTCGTTTAACAACTTCGTTGTTTATAACAAAATATATATAAATACAGAAGGCCTATTCCGAGCTTAAGTTAACTGTTCCATTTAAACATGGTAAATGCAATTTCGCACTTTATTGGCAATTGGCGGCAATTTTGCTGTTTTAGTTGATTTAGTTTATATTGGTGCAGAGCGTCTATTAAGTTCTTGTTGCTCCAGATATTATGCAATTCCCAAGAGAGTGCAGTCTCATTATATCGCATTACAATCATGCTGTGCCGCTACCAGGTTTTTCTTTTAGCCAAGTTCTGCACCGGTTATGGCCAATGTACGAATATTCTGTTTGCCTTTCATCTATTGGACCATAACTTTCCAACCACGCAACTTGATTATTATTTTTATTGCATGCTGTGGCAGCCAAGTGCTCTTCCTTCTCTTCTTCTTCTTCGGGTTGTTTTCTGCTTTTGGCATTTTTGTGTTCATGTTTTATCTCTCTCTGCGTGTGTGTGTGTGTGTTGACTGTTTGGCTCCTGCAGCAGCTGAATCCACATGAGAATGAACGAGAAACATGCGGAAAATTGTTCGGCTAAACTGTGATGTCTTGAAATGGAAAATTTTCTACAACGCATCTCTTATCATTTGTCGCATCTATGCGGAGTAGGGGGCAGAGAGATTTACAGAGAGAAAGAAAGAACTTGAATGTTTTTCTCCAACTGCAGGCAATTCACTTTTCTATTTATCATGCAATGCTGAAAGAGAGAGAGAGAATAAAAACAATAATAATAAATGGGAAATTAAACTTTGCATTGTGTGTGAGAGACAAAAAGAAAGCATAGAATGGAAAAACTGGCGCAACGAACTTGCAGCAGATGCTGCTGCTGCAGCTGAAAAGCCTTGGAAAGTGAACTAGAAGTGAAAGAATGAGATGCATTTATAGCAAAAGTTAATCGATACAAACAGGAACATAAAAGATGCATACTTTTTTTAATATATTTTCAACAATTTATAGGCTTCTGTTGTCTGAACTTTCCCAACTCGTCTAAGCCCACATAAAAATGCAACATAAATGTGGCCAAACAATTAGGCAAAGAATCAACTACTGAATTGGCCAACTAAATTGCCAACTGCTGGCAGCGGCTTCATGTCCAATGAATGGCTGTGTGGGCGGGTGAAAGCAATAACAAAAGCAACAAGCAAGACCTTATTGGTGGCCAAATCGTTTTGAACCTGGCCATAACAGTTATGGTGCAGTGGCGCTGCTTCGTTGCTTTTGATGCCAACAATTAGACGAATGCAATTTAAGCCAAGAAGACCTTGCGCTTGAAACTTCAATTAAACGAAGCAAAAGGAGAGCAGCCAAGAATCGTGCATAGACAATATTTATCAATCACCATTATTCTAACTGTGTGTTAAAAAAGAAGCCAAAACTGAAATCGCATTGGAACGAAAGTCTCATAATAACAGGCGCAAAAGTTCAGTCAGCAGTTCAGTAGAACGCAAACAGTTAAGCGGGTTGGGTCTTGTTGCATGCCACAATGAACTCGCAACTTTTAACTGTTGTTGTTCTTGTTGTTTTCTGCTTCCAACTTTGTCTGCTTGCGATTTTGTGAAAGCTTCTGCTTCTGGAAAATGAGCTGAGCCGAGCCGAGTCGCGTCGCGTTGCGCTTCTAGTAGTTCAGTCGTCACGGCTCACTAGGCTGTTAACTTGGCCAACAGCAATAACAACAACAGTTCTCGTTGGCAAACAATGCATAAATTGTGCGCAAAAAGGCCAAAGCGACATTTTCAAACGACCAAAACGACGAAAGTAGTTCAAACTCTACGAAAAAGATATGCAAATATAAACAGACAAGAATGGAAGGAAGAACAAAAAAATGACTGTTGACTCTTTTTAATTCACCTTTCCCCTTGACCCCTAAATGCGTCTAATTAAATAGAAAATTTGTTACTAATCTTTTCGTATTTTTTTTTTATTGTTTTATTTTCAGGTAAGCAAAATTGTTGTCTTCTTGTGTGTGTGGGGAACCAAAATCAACTTTTAACTTTATAGCTGATCTTTTGCGTTTTACTCTGTATTTATTGCCACGTAAGTAGCACGATCATAAATCAGGGGCAGCCGCACATCTGCTGCAAACAGCTAGCCAGCTAGCTAGTGGTGGGGCAGTAGAGAGATATAAGAGGAAGTTGGGGGAGTAACAAGCGTATCGAACTTTAAGCGCAAAGCCATACAAATTGCTTTGATGATGTCAATATTATTATGCAAAACCTTTTCGTAGTTGGACAGGGACAGAAGAAATGAGAGTGAAATACTACGAAATGTAATAAAACTAGGTCAAGAATCTAAGTTTTACTTACTCTTTTCTATCTAACAAAGGAAAAGCTTGAAAGTTTTCGCAAATGTACCGCTAACATTGATTGATAGAAAGATAGATTAATTGACATTTAGCCGAAGGCCACATCAATCAAAGCCACATTTACATAGCCCAATAAAACTATCTCTAGCACAATCTTTCTCTTTGAAGCTGATTTTATTTGCATAATTCAAACACCTTTAAACGCATTTTGTTTGTAGTAACTTTATCTGACGTCTCTTTTGCATAATCCAGCCGTATATATACTATTTATTGTACAACTAATGATCTTTTAATGTTAGCCTTCATCTCGTGTTATCTTTGCAAATTAATCACATTAACAAAAGAAGTTCATAGCGAAAAACCAAGTTATGCAAGGGCCAAACTAATGTCTTTGATTAATTTGTTCAAACTTTTAAGACATTTAGCATACAAAGAAAATTGGATCTTTAAAAATTTCGAATTAGCTGCGGGCGGTGACAGCTTAAAACAAAACAAAGTTAAGGGAGAAAGAAAGAAAGAAAAAAAAATTAGCATAAAATATGACAAACGATCATAATATATAAACGGAATATCGAGAACCCTTTCCAACCCAATTCATCTGGAAAAAGATCGTTGTCAAAATTATTTATGTAAATTTCATAACAAGCCCAATTATTTATATTGGCGTAAAAAAAAAAACACAAAAACATTGCACAAACATTTTGATAGCCAATGAAAGCTCACAAGCTTGAATAATTTATGCGTGAATAAAATGCGTAAAATGATGTTTTGACAAGCAAAGGTTTATGGCAAATTTGACGCCGTTAAAAACCAAATCCAAAAAACCTAAAAAAAAAAACTCATTAAAAACTTTGATGCATCTGTAAGCATTTGTCAAAGTTAAAAAGCTGCTTTAGACAAGGGAAGGGCATAATTGATTGGTGTAAAATGAGTAGAGATTGAAAGAGTATAGTATCTTTTTTTTTCGGATATGCTTTCAAAACAAAAGCTGCATGCGATATGAAGTTTATGTTGAAGAACAGTTTGCATTATGCTTTAACAAAGTTGAGTATTTAACACCTCTGTGGGTCAAAGACCGCTGCTGGATGTCATGAGAATGCATTTGTACAATATTCTTTACTTCATTACTTATTTGCCAGGTATTGAAGAATATTTCCAATACAAATGTTAATGCGCGAAATTCCAACAACGAAACAATTTAGCACCCACACTACTACAAATACAGCTTAACACTAACAGAGATACATTGTAGCAAGCAATTAACGGCTAGTTTCCTGCCATAGGGTCATAAAAAACCTAGGTAAAGGAACAACTCAATGGCAACAAATGTTGCTGAAGCTTAGCAACATTTTATGTTGCTACACAAACTAAGTTCGCTTCGAACATGTTTGATACATGTTGCGGCTTGCTTTAACTCCAACTGCAGCTGTCTGTCTGCGCGCGTGTGTGTGTGTATGTGTATCTGACGGATACACGCGAACGCGCAGATAAACGCGCGTCTCTTTCGGCCGCATCGAACACAACAAGCAAAATGTATCTGCGCAGTGAGCGTTGGCCTCAGTAACACGCGAGCGCTACTCAAATGCAAACGTATCTCGCCGGACAACGAATGTCTGTTTGCAAATAAAAATTAAACAAAACGCGCGCGTTTTTTGCCGCATTTTCCACAACACAACAACAAATAAATACCCATATATATAAATATATATTTTTTATACTCAATTCCGCAAACACGTACAAAAATGATCGAAACTGAATTGAATATTGTGCAAGATTTGTGAATTTAACGAATGCATTTACGTACGGCATTTAATTCGGCTAAAGTAGAAACTGCTGAAGTGAAGTTTGAATAAGAACGAAACGCCAGCATAAAAATTCCCTAGAAACAAACACACACACACACTCGTACATACAAACTTTATCACACAGATACACGCTTTGCCGGGGCAACTATAGAAAAGTGCATAAGAGAAAGAGAGAGAGAGAGAGAGGCGGCATTTTTGTGTTTTGGTTCTCACCCCAAACATTCGCTCTCTTAGTGCGAGAACGCTGTATGAAAGTCTCTGTGAAGTGCGCTTGCAGCTGTGTGTGTGTGTGTGTGTGTGCGTGCGCGAAACGAAATATACATCAAACTAAACTAAAACAACACAACACACTAAAGAAGAAGAAAACAAAAAGGTAAACTACCTACTTTGCCTGCCTTTTTGGCGAAGCAGCCGCAAAAGTGTACGAAAAACATACCGAAAAAAACAACTCAAACCAGAGAAGAATCTTATACAACAACAAGGACCATACATATATATATATATATACTTGAGCAATATGTACGCACTCAACATAAAGATTTCTTGAATCAAAGTCTTGTGCTCTGATTTACGACATCTTCATCTTCTTCTTTATCATCGTTTTGGGCCACTTCCTCTTTGATGAACATCTTCAGCTTCTTCCTTTCTTTGCCTGCTGCATTCACAACAAAGAGGACAGAAAAAAAATGTCGATGAAATAAAAACGCATTTAAGTTGAGCGCGCATCTTGTGGATACATTTTTACTCAACTCTTTTTGGATTTAAAAAGCGACAAATGTGCTTCTTCTTTTTCCACACACAACACACTTGGTATGTCTGATGACTTTTGATTATTATTAATTTTCTTAATCATTTAGCAGAACATAGAAAAAAAAGGGGAAACATTTACGTTTTTTGCATATGCTTCTTTTGCTTGTTGGCTAGTTGGGTTTCTTGTGTCTTTACTGTGGCACATGGTACTGTGTATATATAGAATATATTTCTTTTAGTTGCTAAAAACTCATTTCATGCGTGTTCTCTGTATATGTAGTTCAGTCCTGTGTGTGTGTGTGTGTGTGTGTGTAAGTGTCGCGTTTTTAATTATAAAAGTGCCAAAAAAAAGCACACAATTATCTAGATACTTTTCGTATGTATATTTATGTGTAGTAGCACACATAAGAACACAGCAATTTCATTTAATTTATAGTTCTCATTTTTTCGTTTCTACTCTTCAAGTGGATTTTGTATTCATTCGTTCTTTTTCTCTCCGTTTTAGGCAAAGTGTTTGTTGTTTAGATTTTTGTTAAAGTGTGTTTTGAACTGTTGTGGAAAATTATATTTTTGTATGCTAATTGACACGTGTTTTAAAACTGAATTTCTATAGCTCATAATAATTGCCAAATTCTTTTATAAAACCCTCAACTAAATATCTTCAATAAACTTTACTTCATTATTGAAATCTTTAGTTAATCTTAAAAAAAGGTTAAACTTCCCCTACAAATGTTCCAATAAACGATTCCTTTCCTAATTCGATAAACGCTTTTTGCATTATTGTTGGCTTCTTGTGAAAAGCCCTTTTAAGTTTAACCCTTATCCAGGCAACGTGTCAAAGCCGCAACCCCAACCAAACATTAAAATAATTGTATTGCGTGTTTTTTGGCTGGTTTCTGCCGCACAACAACAACGACGACAACATCTGGCTTTAACATTTGCAACATCCTGTTGCATTCAGTGACAACATCCTTCGTTTTTATGGCTATTCTGCTATTGACAGACCCACACACACACACACAAACACACACCACACTCACACACTCCATTAAACAGCTGAGTCACCCCACAAAGAAACCCCCTGCAGTTAAAAAGTTTGCAAGCAAAACATGCGAACTACGATAATTTTGTATCCCAATCTGAATTCCAAATCCGCGTCATAGTTTCTCGCTGCAGCTGGTCAAAAAAAAAAAAAGTGCCAGGCACAGAGCTACAGATACAACTGTAGATATAAAGACAGATGCAGATACAGATACTTTTATTTTACTCACAGCTTTTTAGCTCTGACGCTTCTTCGTTTCAATTCGATTTGTTTTGGGTTGCGTGTTTTGGACTCTTACCCCCTCAACAAAAACGCAAAGAAAAAGACCTGAAAATATTTCGCCATGCGAGGGTTGCTTCAATTCATTGTGGTTAGCTATTTGTTGCTGTTGTTGTTGTTGTTCTCTTTCGTCGTTATTGGCACAACAAAGTACAGCAATTAAGTTTGATGGCTGTAACCAACAAGCTGCATTGCCAGCTGTGTGTTAAATGTGTGTGCGTGTGTGTGCTGTTGTTTAGATACACTATGGATAGGTAGAGTACTTAAGTTTCATTAGAATGTTTGTCATTCATTGTATTTAAATGGAATTCATAAAAAACCCAAAACAACATTTATTTCATGACCTCTCCTACTTCTCCCATCGAGTGTATTTATTATTCGTTGTCTTTCTTATATTCTGTACACTTTATGGTTGTTAGTTACAGGATATTGGTGGTTGATTTAGTTCAACCCAATTTTTCATCTAATGTTTCTCGTAGCGTGTTTTCAATAAGTGTCATTCGAGTGTTGATAGAAACCGAATCTCCCCTATCGATTATTTTATTACCGCTTCAACCACCCACACACACACACGCACACACTTCTAGATAGAAATAACTTATTTTGCCGACCCGCATGACAAAATGTATTTAATTGTTATGAGTATCGTTCGTTCCTTCTCTCTTTGAGTTAGTTGCTTTAGGCTCTGAACTTGTCACACTCGTGCCACAAGTTGTTGCACTCAACCAAAGCACCAAGCACCTTTCAACCTATCTATCTGCCTGTTTGTGTCCCTTGCCTTGTGTTCTGCTCAATAAACACACATACATTTTGTATATCTTCTTCCACTTTGGGCTACGTTTCGTTGGATTCTTTTTCTCACTCTCTCTGTCATTCTTCCCTTTTTACACTAATTATCGGACTCTACCTTTTCAACTTTTATCAGCTGCTGTTTATCGCCGCTTCTTATTGAATTTCGGCTCAGTTCGTTGAGCTCTCTCTCTTGTTCATTCTTTTCCCTCTCTCTCTCTCTCTTTCTCTCTGTCTCTTTTAAGAAGATTCTCAAAAGATGCACGACAAACTCGTGCTACGTGCGGCTTCTGTGTCTGTCTCTTTGGCCCCAGGTTCACAGTCCACAAAACAAAAAAAAGAAGAATTCTGAATTGATTTCGTTAAGTTTGTACCGAAAAAAAAACTTGTTTGTGTCCCAAAACTCGTTTTAAGGACGTTCTTCGAACGATCTCAACTTAAACTTTGCATTTTATGCTTTTTTGTTATTTGCGTAAGTTTATTTTCATGACTCATTAAAGCTTGAGCTGAAGATAAATAATAATCAGAAAAAAACTTGGTTTGGTTTGGTTAGTTTAAGTAAACGTTTAGTTTCCAACTTTATTGTGCATTTAATACTTCAAATCTTTTGAGTGAAGACTTATTTTTAAGTGTAAAGGACAGCTTAATACATTTCCTCATTCCATTGTATTGGACCATTAATTATATAAACTTCAGCTTTTTGCCTATCTCTCGTTTCTTTTTTTTTGCTAGCTGTCATTGTCTTGGGATAAGCATTATGTTAGACATTCCGCATATGGCAGTTTCAATTAACGCATTAGAAAGACCCTTCCAACTCTGCCTATAACTCGCCTCAGCTCCCCTCAGCCCAATCAGTACAGCCTGCTGATTGCTGTCTTCTAGAATGACAAACGCGCAATCGCTTTTGGCTGACAGATTTTTTGCAGCAGCAGCAGCCGCCGCCACATGTGGCACATAAGTGTGTTAGTGTGTGTGTGTGTGTCTGCCACACGTGTCGACCCCTTTGTTGTTGTTGTGGCACAGCTGCTGACTGCTACAATACGCTGCCTCAACACATTTGCAAAATGTTTTCCCCGTTTTTCCAGCTGCAGCAAGAAAAGTGCGAGCCAAATAAATGCAAACGTAATCATAAAAGTAAGTGGAAATAAATGCAGCAAAAACAAATGATAAAATAAAGATACCAAGCCGGGAAACGATAACAGAATGAGCGAGAGCCAGAAGACGGTAGTCATTATGTTGCCGCAAAAGATTTTTATGATCTACACAGGGCAAACCAACAGTAAGCAGGAAACAGGAATCATAGAAAGAAACCAATGTAAGCGAGGGGGAGCAGTGTAAGGGAAAGGCGTTGAGAATGACCATGCCCTGCAGACAGGCTGTTAATATTACTTAAATCACTTTACTAAAATGATTTATGAATATTGCGTTGCGTTTGCTGACAAGTCGTTTAGGCCACAAGTTATTTCCATTTTGAGGCATTTCCCTAGCATCTCGGAGGCCCTCAAATGCAGCTCTACTCAAATGTTTGCACATCATTATCAAGTTTCTGACTATTTGCACAGAGTTTTTCTGTTTCTACCTACGATAAAGTAAAATTTAAATGCAAACAATCAAACAAGAAAAGATCTTCAAGTCAAATATCAACAATATAAGGCAAGAATTTGTGTGTTTAGGCCATTAACAATTTGGCTGCCAGTTGGCTTTAAGCCAGCTTCACACACTGACATTGAAAGTGAAACCAAACCATTACAATGAAAAGTGAAATCTACAACACTTTTCTACTTCTGTTCACTACTCAATCATCAGGAAAGCGTTTGAAATTGTTGCCTAGATTTCAACTACAAATCAAATTAATATTCATGTGTCTTCCAAAAGCTTGCCCAAACTCGTGCCACATACAAAATTGTTGCTTTAAGCCCATCCTCATCAGTTTGATTGAGCCCAATTGGTATTGGCAGATTGTTTCTGTTTCTAGTTACGCTTTACTTGAAAAGCTCTTGAAAAGTTGTTGATGGTCCAAGAAAACACAGAGTATTCTTTAGTCAGTTGCTTTTCACTCATCTCTGCTTGATTTTGTGATACGTTTACTACAATTCGGAGCGGCCTCATTTATTTCGTGGGGTAATGAGATTTTTCTTTCAAAGTATGCAGAAAAACGATTTGTTTTACCTCGTTTATTATTTTTCATCATGGGTCGGTTGTGTTATGGCTGCAAGAGTTTACGCTCTAATAAGATTTATAAGTGCATATTAAATACAGATTATCTTCATATTAAGCTAACAATAATTGTTATTAAGTCATGTCCAATGTTTAATCAAGGGATAACAACTAAGCTTTAGATTAGCTCATTTATTATAGTTAACATTCAATCGATTTGTTAAGAACTGATTAAAGTTGTTTCATTATATTTTTTTTTCCCCAAGTCTTGTTTGACAAATGTTTGTTTCGAAAGTTAAGCAAATGTTGTAACTGGCTTCATTTTCTTTTGGCTTGTTTGCTTGCAGAAGCATCATAAATCATCTAACGTTTGGCACTTGCGTCTGCCCAGAAGCTTTATAGTTAAGCAAACCAAATAGCTTTGAGGAGCTCAGAGTTATGTTAGTTTTGTTTATCTCTTTCGCCTAATCGATTTATGACTTGTTCTGTAATTAATAAAAACAAGAAGGAAAAAAAAAACCAAACTAAACTAAACTAGTTGGCATAAAAATGTTGACAAGGCAACATGCAACATGCCACATGCCAGGCAACATGTTGCCAAATGTCGTGTGTGATAGCGACAAGTGTGTCGGAGAAGATGCAAGTTGTTGGAGTGTTGACTGTTTGAGTGTTGCAAAACGCGTTCAAGCGATTTGCTGACAATTCTCAGGAACAAGCACACACAGTTGAAACGTGCAACGTCGTTGCGAGTATGTGTTGCAGCTGCCTCCTCGGCATAGTCCAGGCCAAGGCAAGTTGTATGCTCTGGATTTATAGCCGCGACGCGTCGCATTGCAAACTTTGCTTCGTTTCATTTCGTTTCGTTTTGTCGTTTGGACTGCTTTTTAGCTATTCGACCCGCCCCTTTAGCACTCCACGACGATTGGCAACTTGCCTTGCCTCGCCTTGCCTTGTCTTGCCTTTTAACTTGAGAGGTCAATGGCATTTTCTTTACAGCAATTCTTGCCTGTTGCTTGTTGTTGTTGTTGTTGTTTTTGTTCTTCGTTGTAAAACAACGAAGCGCGAATTATTATTTCAGCGAAGCGAAATGGAAAATGTTGTAATAATAAAGTGGCCAAGCGACGAAGCAAGCAAACAAGCAGACATGCCAAGCCCCAAGTCCAATAGATTACTTACTTGATGACTACCTAGACTTGCCCATGTTCCGATTCGCACCACATTTAACCAAGAAACTAACAAACTTACATAACACACACACAGCGAAAAGCAAAAGAGCAAACATTTCCGTTAGCTTAACACGCAAACTCTCAACTCCAAAACTTAATGAAAACAAATTAAGCTAAGAACGAACAGCTAAAGTCTGAAAGCTATATACTCTAGCAGATTAGAGCTTAAGTAATTGGTTAAGTGTCCTCATAACACGAAAAGAAATATCTTCTTCTTAAGCTTAACATCTCCATATTTCTCCGCTCTAACTCTAAACTAAACACAACAACTAATAAAGACCGCTTGATTCTCTGTTGGTTTCAATAAGTTACGCTTCCTGGAAACCAAATTAAATTAAATTCATCATGGGTTGAGGCTTTAATTACAAAATGTTTGAAGCGTGCTCTCTTGCAAAGACGACGAGAAAAACACGAAGTTGAGTTTAGCAAAAGAGCAAAAGATACAAATACCAGATACAGCTAGATCTTCAGATACAGATACATGCACAGCTACAGATACAGCTAGAGCTAAACATATTCAATTACAGTTAGTGCTGTTGTGTCTACTTTAAAATCTACTGTTTCTTTGGTTTTATGTCTTTTTTGACTTACTATTTGTTCTCTTAAGTGATAAATTACTTACAACTTTTTATCTTATCAGAAAGATAGAAAGGGTTGAACAGTGACGTTTGAGCAGTGCACTTAATGATGAGTCAATTAAATTATCTCTGTCTCTCTCTCTCGCTCTCTCTTGTTTTGTGTAAAGAACGATATGGAATTTAAGTTGACCAAGCTTAGGTTTTTAATTGCGCGTTTGTCCAGTTTATTTATTTAGGGAATTAACTGATAGCAGCTATCAGTTTTCATCTCAGAAAGCTCTTGATTATGAATCATGCAAGCTACAAACGTTAACGTTAAATTTACTTACAAATAAAGTCAAAAACAAGACAAACTGAAAATGAATGCATAATTTAAATACTGACACTTAAATGTTGGACAGGGCTGGGCTCAAAGAAAAAGAAAAAGAAAAACCCCACACAGCTGATAAATGTTAACTTGGTCACAAAGCCAGACCTGAAACACTCGACTCTTGTCGTCGTAACTGGCAATGAAGTCAGCACAAATTGGCACCTTTTTTTCAGTCTTTCTTTAAAACAACTGCAACTGCGTTACCTCATTGACTTTGCTACGGTAACTGCTCTTAAAGTTTTTTGTTTTTTTTTCTTATCGCTTGTGAAAAATCCAAGAAAGGGCCACTTTCGTTTCTGTTTTCCTGTGTGTGTGCGTGTGTGTGTGTGTGTGAAGAAACGAAAGTGTTTTTCATATGGAAGTACTTTGCGCATGGCACAATGGTTACCCTCAGTTTTTTTTGTTTTTCAGTTGCCCCGCCATGCTGCAAGTGGTGCCAAGTGCATCAAGTCGTGTGCGTGATAAACCAATTAACTGAATTCAACTCAACTCAGAGACTTTGGTTGTCCAGAAATATGTTGATTGAAAGTGAAATTTATGTTAAAAAGCAAAAGTGCGCGCCTATAAAAACAAAAAACAATATTGTGAACACAAAAAAGAGGCAGGAGAGGATTGAGTAGAAAAAGTATAGGCGTGGCAACAAAAACGTACACGACAGGAACTAATGGAAAGAGTCTCTTTTTAGAGAGAGAGACCGTTTTTTTAGTTTTGTTTGTTTGGACGCACAGTCAAAATGTCAGTCAGATGTCATAATTTGAAAAATCAATGAACTTGTTTGTTCTTTGATGGGCAAACAATAGAAAATTGAAAGGCAAATCGAATCGGTAGATATATAAAAGTCAATTCAGCTTGAGTACATATTAAAGTAAACTTTAGTAAAATTCAGTTCAGCAGCAGCCCTTGAAATTCTTTTCTTTTTGCATTCCAATGAATTTCGAATTTTTTTTTGCAAGCCAACCACACAAACCCTATGGATCGACATTTGATATAGCAAGGCTCTTTTTCTTAAACTTGTTGTTGTTCTGCTTATTTTATTGCCGCATTTTGCATTCACTTTGCTTAAAGATATTGATAACTTATACTCTATCTTCTGTTTTTACAACGAGTCCTGCTTTTATTTTGTTAAGTTTAGCTTATTCTTTTTTATCAGTATCTACTTTGAGCATCGAAGGCTTTGCAGCAAGTGTATAAGATCTTCGTTTTTAAATAAACACTCTTTCACTTTTTTCTTTTAAAGCCAAGCAGCTGCTCAATGATCCTTGCCTTCAACTTTACACGCAACATATCAATTTGCCTCTGACTTTTAACCACAAACATACACAAAAAACAAAAACAAAAGCCCAACCATGTTGTTTTCTTTCTATAACTTGTCATAAACCTGACAAGTTGCCCGCATGCCTAACCCCTCTGGTTGCTGCAACCTCAACCCATCGAATAAAACATCTTTAGCTTGTTGTGCTTTCTGCCCTCCTGCTGTGTTTGCCAGTTTTGCATAATTCTTTTTTTTCGAGCTGTAAATGAAACAAAGAAAGACATCATTGTCGATATCAAATACCAGGCAGGCAGTCAGACAGACTAGAAGGCTCTTCAGATCCATAACAGAGACGCAGTTCGTGTTTGGCTTCCCTACTCACACACAAAACTGGACAGCAATATAACAAATATTGCATTATGTTGCAACTGTTTGATAAACGCTTTTTTCTTTATTACATCGATAAAAGCCAACATAAAGTATGGCCAAATCTAGGCACTCAGGCACACCTAGACTAAATATTTAAAGCCAACAAACTAGAGTACAACTTTTATCGATCAAATGACGGCTTTTAAATAGCAACTAAAAATTACATTAAGGCAAAACTGAAAGCCGTTCTCAAGTTTTCATATTCATTTTCCAATTAACGCTTGTGTTATGAAAACAATTATTTTTCCATTTGCAGTTTCTGCAACATATAAAAGCAACTGACTGATAAGTGCTGAATTGAGCGATTGAATATTTTTGGCCAGTTTTCCTATATATTATGGCCTTACACACATTAACTGGCATAACAATGGAGTGCCACAACCATTTGGCGGTCTTTTTGATTTATTATAACGAGAAAGAAATAGTTTTTGGGAAATGTGCAATAAATGAAAGTAATTTTAAAGCAGTTTTAAAAATTTTTCATTATTGCAATTAAGCCAAAATCGAATTTCATTTGATCTTTAATAGCCTGAGGAAAATGTAACTAACATATAAAAATTGATTGCGAATTTGACAACATTTTTAAGCTTAGCTTGAATCGATTTTTGGTTGATTGATGGAAATGAGTTGAAAGTATGCATTTTTATTACTTAAGCATTGGGTAATTAAATCTTTTTAATCAACTAAAAGTGTATATTACAATATTCAATTTTTTAGCATAACCAACAGGTGTTTGGACTTTTATTATATACTTTTACAAAGTGTCTTAAAAACTTATTATATGACCATTCCCTACTGTTATAATTAAGTGTGGAAAACAGATTTTATACGTGCTATCAACAAATTTGTCTTGCATTAATTTATTTACTATAAAAAATAGTATGCATTGTGTGCAGTGCCATAAAAACTTTATGGTAATAAGGTTCTACTCAAAGACCTTTCCCCTCTTTTTATTCTTAACAAATTTTACGAGCTGACAACAGAACAGAAAATAAAAATCAAATAAAACAAAATATTCTAACAATATATTTCTCTTTGCTCTTTTCTTTGCAGGTAAGCATTAATGACCAACAACAAAAAAGATTTTCAAATATGTTGTAAGTATTATGTTGTCTTTGATTGTATGTTGTTGGCCAAGCCTTTTGGCTGCTTTTGACAACTGCAAACCGCAACAAATTCCATAGCAATCACATTTTTCTATTGTGTGTGTGTGTGTGTGTGTGTTTGGCTTAATTTCTGTGGCTTAAATGGCTATCGATACGGCCATATTGCAGTTGCCAATGCATTTTGGCTTTCAACAAATTTCTTATGAGCATTATGTGATTATATGAAGAGAAGGGTGTGGGGAGTGCTGGTTTGCGGTCTTTCTATGCAATTGTCTGCATTACTTTGCGTGTCCCAAATGAGATCGTTGCCCGAGTTTTGTTTGCCTTTTGCCAAATGCCGCCGACAGAAAATGTTGCACAAGACAAAAAATAGTCTCTGTAACTGTAACCAGTACCAATATAATCTTTGTTTTTTGTTTTTGTTTTTAACTCTTTGATTTGCGTGTGCATATTTTAGCTTGATCTCCTTGTGCATAACGAATGGCTTTAAAAATCTAATTAGACAACGGCATTGTTAGCTCTGTCTCGCCCCTCTCTCTCTCTCTCTTTTTATGGCTCATAGAAAGGTCCAAAGAACATTGGCTAAAATGCTTTTTTTACAGTTTCGGCTCTGAATTTTGCAGTTCTTGCAAATAAACATTTTATGGGGGAAAATACAGGGTATATGGTATAACCAACAATGCGCACTTGTTGCTGTTGTTGTTGTAGTTGCAAGCCGTAAATGTCTGATGGGGCCAAGTTAATTATACCGTTGCACAGATCTCTTTGTTTTGGTTTGCATGATGTTGTTGGTTTTTCTCTACTCGTTTTTTTTTTGGCCACACGTTTACCTCATTTGCAAATTGCGGCTTTTTCAAAAAGGGCTCAGAGACAACAACAAATGCAAATAACAAAGTAAGAGAAAGAGGAAGAGAGAAAGAGAGAGAGAAAAGGAGAGATTGTGCCATTTTTAGTGGCACGTCAACTTAAACGATTTAATTGCTACTTCATGACTCGACAAAGAGCTTCAGTGTTAGACAAAGGCTGCAGAAACGGTAACAAATTAAAACTGGCACAAGCTTAAATACGTGTGGGGAGGTGTAAGGCAGAGAGAAAGGGAGAGAGAGGTGGGAGCAAAGTACAAAGTTCACTGAAATATTGAATACACAAATGTTTGTTTAACGACGCAAACAATGCAAGCAAGGTGTAGAAGGTGGATAGAAAAACTAAACTAAATACATTAAGCTTTCAAAATGTTAAAGTTTAGGGGAGAAAATGCCTAACGATGCGTATTTATTAGAAATATATAAAGTCACATTTTCAAAACTAACACATATCGTGATAATGCAATTCACAATGAAAATCTCCCCCTCGTTAAACACCTGCTTTCGGTCACACAACCATATACACACACACACACACACACACATGTGCATGACACAAAAGCAAACTGACGCCCACAAATGCAACATTTATCACAACAAAGTTATTGCTTCGACTGTCGGCTAATGCCCTTATATAGGGGCCTTATTATAAACGTAATATATGGGGGAGGCTGTCACGAATGCAGCTGATAAGAATACAAAAAACAGAGCTTGGGTTCTGTTTTATTTTTTGTTTTGTGTTTTTGTTAATACTTTCATTAATTGAGCATATGGCTTGCCAAGTAATTTTCAGTTCAACTTCTACAACTCTCTAATACATAATCTAAATGTAAAGCTAAGCACTTAAATTATGCCAACAATAAAAAATAAAAAAAAAAATGCGACCGGAAACCACAAACTGTGAGTGTAAAAAAAAGTTAAACTCCACAACTTGCAAAGCGTAACGAATAAATGGAAAGACAACGGTTTTAATTTAGAGAATTGCTATAGCTTCAATGTATCTGTACTTAGTTGAACTTGTTATGAAGCTAGGCAAACTCCATGACAACATTAACTGCAATTGCAATTAACCCAGTTTGTGTGTTGTTTTTCGTGTTACAATCACAAACATCATAATAATTGAATGCCACATAAACTGGCCCCAAAAACAAACACACACACGAAAAACATTTAAAATGGAACTAAGCGTGAAATTCATCCTGTAATTTAGTGTATAAAATCTTAAATTAGAAATGTTGTTAAATGGTTTTTATGCATTCTAAAAGCAAAAAAAAAAGTATAATTATTTTTTATGTGGTATTTTTGATTAATGAGCTGCAAAGATGACCTAATCTAGGTTAATTACTTGTAATGTTATGTAAACATCTGTTTGGGTGGATTTTTACTAACTTTTATAGCATTCAATGCATGTTGAGTAACATTTTTATAACTCTGATGGCCACCTTTTATGGCAATTTGAACATTCTTACTTCCATGATAGTTTTACCCTTTTGCCGTTTAGTTCTGTTGAAATAATTACCCATGCCATATGTCAAATTCTCTGTCTATTTACTTTTGCATTCCTTTTATCCATCATTCTTCAGCTGCATTCTCTGCCTCCCTCCCCCTTTGAAAACTTACTTGCAGAGACAAAGACCCAGTTAGGGTCAAGTGTAAACTGACGATACCAAAAAGATATACAACAACAGCATATTTTCCGTTCCCCATTTTCATTCTCATTCTCTTACCATTTCAATTTGCCAGTGCGCTGCGACTTTTTAATAGTTTCGTTCCATTTGAGTGATCTTGTGGTATAAACTCATAATTTTCCACCCAAACTGGAAAAAAAACAAACAATTTCATTTTATGCTTAATTGTTGTTGCTTTTGTTGATGTGTTTTACTTTATTTTCACAACATAAACTTCTAAATAAAAGTTTTCACCACCAGAGTTCATTGTCGCCGTTTTGGCTAAGCATTTGATTATCTTGGAAAATGTTGCAGCAGCAGATGCGTGTTGCAGCTAAAAGCTGCAACGCCCCCAAACAATGAATTTGAAGAGACTTTTGACGTTAGCTGACCTTCGCTAATGGCCAATATACTGAGCGGAGTGGTGCAGCAGCAGCAGCAGGTTCAACGGAAGCAACTGAAGAAATTTTTCCTGTGCAATCAACACTGTCTACATTTTTTTGGTTTTTGGTTTTTTGCGGCTAACGTGTCTTCACCTCAGCAGCACAACATTGCGTAGTGTGCTTTGCAGCTTGTCGTTGTGGTTGTAACCGACTCTTTGCCTTCCCTTCGGCCCCCCCTTTGCGTATTGCATTTTGCATTTTGCACAGATGTCTTGATGATGATAACCCCACAGCAAAAGCCGAACATAAACCGCAACGTGCGCGCTCCTTCTCTAAGTAAAAGTGACAAGAAGCAGCATTAGCAGCAGAAGACAAATGCTGAAATAACAAACAACATTGCTGGCAAATGAAATGCTTTTTATTTCATATACTCTTTCTATACTTCTTTAAAGTTTGTTGTGTTAACGTTTGATGAGATCTTCTATAGGTTTTCTAATTCTTCCTTAACGTATTGCCACAAACAGTCCTAACTTATCGATTAAGCTTACACTTTCAGTGAGGCAATACTAAGGCTTAGACATTATAGTGTATATAGTATTCGATCTTTTTGTACAGCTTTCTTTCCATCTTGTTGTTAGCGTTTCTTGTTGTCGTCTCTATGCTGCTGTTGTACAGCTTATCGTTGTGGGGCCATCTGTTCAGAGGCCAACAGAGCCGTAAAGAAATTAATTCGCCTAACCCTGTCGACACCTAACACAAGGCTAAGCCAAGGCAAGCACCACCAAATTGCACCCACCACACACGAATTAACTGTGAAGAAGACAATGTTTTTTCTATTTTTCTTTTTACACAAGGCTTTCTCTCTTGCCATCTCTTTTCTATTTCAATGCACCTCTCCTTCCTCTCCACTCCACAAACGAATTCTTGAGGTCGCATCAATTTCGTGCCTTGCACTTTTGACTAACTTATGCAAATAAACTTGACAGCAAGGTTCGTCAAAATACAATACACAAAGAAGACAAAGGTCTTTTACGCTGGGTTAACTCTTGACTAAAACTTAGCTGCCTAATTATGTAAAGCGGCTTAAGCAATGTAGACGGGGCCATAAGAGGAAGCCAAACTACTTCTGGCCAATTTGGCATCTCAAACGCCGCCCTCACTATGTTCACATAATTCGAATAGTGTTATTTGATTCGCGCAGATGATCATTTCAAGCAAAACTGTAATATAAAAACCAGGAAATTCCTCAAATTGTGTGTTGCATGCCCCATTAAAATGGGCATGTGTGTTGGAAAAGTGCTGCAATGTGTGAGAGTGTGCGGAAATGCATAAATGCCAAAAAGTTTTATAAGCAACGAGTGTGAAAACAACAACAAGTAAGAAAAACTTGAAAATGTTTCATGTCCGCTGCCTGAATAAACAAAAAAGGCAAACGAAACAAACTAAAGCAGCAGAAGAATGTATGTGAAATAATCAAATGCAATGCTTCGGTTCCGCTCGAATGGGCAGAAGTGCACTGTGCAAAAACACGCAGTGGCATTGCGAACTGAAATAACTAACCCTCCAGCCAGGAAGGGTACAACAGTTTAGTGTCGAAACTTTTTAGCACACAGCTAACCGACATTTTAGCCAGTGTGTGCAGGTGCATTTGACAGGTGCGAGAAGTTTCTGGGCAGAGCTAAGGCGTACCCTAGTCATGGGCTAATGGCTAAAGAGACAGAGCTGAAGAAGTTGAAGAAACTAAGCAAATTGTATGTTTAGCAAGCAAATTGTATATTTAGACAGCCCATGTGGCTATGTGGCTGTAGACTGACATTTTAACCCTCGATTTGTGCTAAAGATAGATACAAGACACAAAGTGCAGAGCAATCTGCTGTGCCCCTGCAGGCTTTGATTACAGTTCAGAAAAGTTTTTCACGGCATAGAACATGATATTAGCTGAAACTAAGTGGAGAGTTCATGACTACCGAATTGAAGTGTACACTTTTCGCCACACTAACAAGCTGTAAGCAACATTGTTTTTTTTATGTTTTTGCTGTTGCACGCTTCGATTTTTCACACTCTTTTCGAATGATAGCGCTGATCAGTCAGCAATCGTTTCCGGTTGCCAGAGAATCTTCAATGAACGTGACCAGCAAAAAGAGCAATTACGCCAGCAACACAAAATTTTCACGCGCCAGCAATAAAAGCGGCAACAGCAACAATTGCAATTAGAGTTTCGAGTGCGAGCTTTTGTGTAACTGTAAATGTGGGCGTGGTTTAACTATAGCAGCACTGCCAACTCCTTCTTTTTTTTCCTCTTTGGGTTGGCAGTGCTGTCAACTCTAGCGAATTTTCATCTCACATTGGTGTCCACCTGCTTAAAGCTCTTGCAGCTTTCATTATTGCCTCTATTGTTAATTGAAATTGTTTTTATTAATTATTTTTCCGGTTTATTTTGTTTCGTCGTAATGGAAAAACATGGATTTTAATTTAAAGCGAATTACACACAAAAATTGCAATTAAAAAGCTGGCAACAAATAAAAAGAAAACACTATATTTTTTTTGGTGGGGGTGCCGTCAACTATTTTGTGGGCGTCATTTCAAGTACTCACGACGAGTTCTTTCTTTTTGGCTAGCTTTCACCTCTTATAGAAAGCTCATCATCATTACAAATTGCTTGAACCTCAAGGCAAAATGAGAGAGAGAGAGAAAGATTCAAACACACACATATCGCAGTTAAGCATCTATTACAATTCGCTCTATCGCGATGCTCTTGAATTACAAATAGTTGCAAGAAAAAGATATTGAGCCACGCTTTTGATGAGGCAAATAAAAATGATGATGAGTTTTGGGGTGCGGCTTTTGGGTGTGGTTCGAATCTTTAGGCATTATCGAAAAGTAACTTTTTGTCTTGCACTCAAGTTGAAGGCGCCAATACCATTTAACGGGCAATAGGTTAAAGTAATTTTTGGTTTTATGATTTGATTAAATTTGATTTGATTGCTGGTTTCATTTAAGTCGGCCGTTTTTCTTTGGAAAGTTTACCGAATTTTATGGCTTTGTTGAGCTCTTATAGCCCACTTGAAATCCTTTTAGCCTTTTCTTTGCCATTATAAACACATCAACATTCAAATTAATCATTTAAAGATGCAATCCGTGTAAGAAAAATAGTCACGCAAGCTAAGTTTCCCAATGACATCTTCTCTTAAGTGCCAGCTGCGACTGCAACTGCAACATGTTCCATGTTTTTTATTGCTTGTGTGTTATTGAGCCGTTATCACAATCAATGTTTACACGAGCGGAGGAAGAAAGTTAAGATTAATTCGTTTGTCTTCGATTGAAGCCTAACACTCAGGCAATTCCCTTTACTGCGTGGGTAACAAATCCCCAAAACCAAAACCTAAAGAGTATCAACACCAAACAGTAAACAAAGTATTGAAAAACCAAGTGCCGTTCCTATTATTGCTGCCTGCCAGCGTGCCTTGTTTCGAAAATCATTTAAAAATAATTAAGCTCATGTTGTGTGTTTTTTTTGTGTTTTTTTTGTTGTGTTTTCTTTAGGGAGCAGCGCCCACATGTTGCTTGGCAAATGATTTTGTTAAAAATTTCAAATTATTGACTTTTGGGCTTGACATGTCTCATTGTATGTGTGTGTTTGGAGCTCTCATGGGGTTTGAGGTTACCCGATGCGGAGGATGCGTGGGGCGTTGCAACAATAAATCAAACATAAGACAAAAGTGCAACGGAAGTGTAGAAAACGTAATTCAATCTTTTGTTACACATTCAGATATTGAATTTCCACATCCAGTTGTGAATGATGTGTTATTATTGTTTTCATGGTGAGAAAAATAAATTTTTATTTTATTGATTCATCGTGATGAAGGTTTGACTACATTTTGAAACTCATTTCCCATCACAAGCCACGATTAAGTTTGTTTAAACAGTTCAACTTAAACATAGGTATCATTTTAATGCACTCTCTTAAGCTGCGTTTACTTGTGTGAATGTAAATAGCTTGCCACCCGCTGATTTATCATCAGTTGTAGCTGCTTGCTACTTTTGACACTTGTCCATTGAGATGACAACACAAATTTCAATTACAATACGCGCACCTTTGACTTTATGCCTCTTTTTTTTTTGGCACTGACAAAACTTTAAAGTGACTATAAGTGCTAAACAGCGGACACAGTTGTGGTTCAAAGCTATGTTTAACCGCAGCGTAAATTAGTTAAACAACAAGTGCGCTTTTGAGCTGGCAACATGTTGCCATGCTGCGCAGCATGTTGCCGAAATGTTGGCATTGCAATTGCCATTTGCCAATTGGGAATTGTAATTTGTGGATTGTGAATTGGCAATTGAAATTGCTTACGATGTTTTTTTGTATTTTTTACTATTTGCACCCTGCCAAATGATATCGCTGGCTAATAATTTATGGGATTTAATTTGCCACTTGTGCAAGATTTATGGCACTATGAAAATTGAAATGCAATCAAAAATATTATGTTAACCTCTGACCACAATCGAAGAGTAAGAAGAAAAAACCATAAGCTTGCAATGTGGCACATAAATCAGCTTTGGACACTATGACAGTTTTAGCGCCCTTTAGCCGAAATACTATATATAAAGGAAACTCAAGTCTAAAAACTAAACTGATTGACAAGCCATGAAACTGTTGGCCTATTGCCTGGGCTTCTGGCGCTGACAAATTTTTAATTTCAAAAACTTTTTTTCCTGGCAGAGCTTAGAAAGTTTTCCTATTTGCCTTGTTGGCATGGCCTGAACTCTGACCCCAAAAAGTGTAGCCTGGCTGTGAGAGCGTAGCGTCCTTTTTCGCCTGTATCTCGTCCTGAACATTTGTTATTTATCATTTTGGCGCATCAAATATGGCTTCAATCTTTTCGTTAGCTAGCCATGCATGAATGGCATTTTAGCCATGCTTGTTGTTTGCCGTTTTGCTGCTTGCAACATGCAAATATGAACATGACAACAAGCTTTCCCGCCACACCGTGCCCCTCATTTGTGGCACATGGGCTTGTGATGCCACCCAAAGCGAATGCATTTCCTATTTGCGGCCTTGGCTTCCTTCCTCTTGGCAATATTTCTATTGTTGTTTGCATAAACATTTTTCTTTCGTCTACTCTTTTCTGTTTTGTTTATAACTACAAAAACGCCTTGTCTAACGATTTATTTGTTGGCTGGCTTACAACTCCAGCGTATTCCTCTACTGATGTCTTTCTTAAGCGCTCTCAGCTGACTCGTGCAATAATAAATTTAAAATGTTTTGCCCATTTTTTTGTTTCGTTTTGTTTTCTGGTAGCTGTTGAAGCGCAACAGTGTCGGGTCTCTGTAAATAAACACATTCGAAAACGTGCCTTGAATTTGAATAAATGCATTTAGCATTGAGAATAAGATAAGTTTGCTGTTAAAGAGTGAAAAGTTAATTCAAGAGGGAATATATAGAAAATAATAGCTCTTAAGCAAACTTAAAAAGTTATAGCAGTCTTTTATGAGTACACTAAAAAACTGACCTTTTCAGGTAAAGTTCTCCATCGGAAACATAGATTTTGTACCTTTGTTATCTTATCGATTGTTTTTCTTATCTAATATAGGTATTCCCTTTATACCATCCAATATATTTCATATTAATTCCACTTTACTATCAGTCTGCAACAATTTATGGCACTAATTAATGCACTTTGACAAACTGCGCCTCCACTTCAATCCATAACTTATCAGCTCTATATACGCAATGTGTTATCGCCGCCATCGTATCAACAATGTCAACAAAAACGCCATATCGAAAGCACTTTCCAAGCATTCACCTATCACTTTTTTGTTGTGTTTTTTTTTTTTGTTTTGGGGTCATAGAAAAAGAAAGAAATAACCACAGACTGTATTTTCTTTTGTCTCGCTCTTGCCGCCCACATCGAAAATGTCATGCACCATTTGCCACATGCACACAGCCAGAAAATTGGGTGAAAAAAAATCGTATTGTTGTTGTTGTTCAAGTCAACAATTTTCTAGACATACATAAATTGTATAAGCTTTTCTCGTTGCCTATTCAATTAGCATAACAAACTATAGCATGCCCGATTCTCGAACTTCAACCCCACCCTCCATCAACACCCACTTTGGAAAATTCACTCAAATGGCGCCCATCCAAATAGTTTTTCCCATATGAGGGCATACGATTTTCATTGTTATTGCTGTTCTTTTTAAGGCTGTCAAACGTGGTTGCGTGTGTTTTTTTGTGTTGCGTTGTGTTGTGTGGCATCTGGCGATTAGTTGGCTGCCAAGTGTGGCCAAACATTTCACTTTGAGTTCTTGCCTCTGATCTCAAGAAAAACAAATCATCATGCGTGTTGTCAAACAAGATCTCAACATAAAAAAAAGTCAAAGCTCGCCCCTATTTGATCGTAAATTATATATTTATAGTCCAGAAAGAGAACACGAAACTCTCCCAAATGCTCTGAAGTTGGAAAAGTGGTTTTTGAATGCTTCATAAATTTTGTCTGCCTAGCTTTGAAGTGCATACTTAGACTTAACACATGTTAATACCTTTAACTATAACTAATTCTCTTTATGTCACTTCTTTCTTTCTAGGTAAGAATCCAATGCATTAAAAATGTTTTAAGATCTGCGATCACATGTCTTGCGTAAGTGTTTTCCAACTTTATTTTCTCTGCTTTTCTTCCGCAATTAAAGCGGCAATTTTTTAACTGCAACCAGATTGCTGCTGCTGTGTTTGCCATTTAACACTAGTCATAACAGCTTGGCAATTTTTTGTTAAACGTTTTTTTTTGGGTGCCATTGCGTGCAAATTTTAATTTTTCATGGCAATTTTTTGTCTGCAGCCAGCGTTCAATAAACCAAAATGGAACCAAGATTTCAGATATGTGTTGTGGCCATACATCAAATACGTGGAGAGTCTTTGGTCTGCTGCTGCTGCTGCTGCTGCTGTTTGCCAGTGCAATAAAGTTTATAATAATCTGTGAGCCGCTCACTTCTGCCTTGTGCTCCTGGTTCATGCCTAAGCTTCATCTCAGGGTCTTGTCATTTGCTTGTCGTTGAAAATTAACGATTTGCAATTAACATTCATTCAAAACTATTTGGTCGCTTTCACTCATCTTTTTGAGTGCACATTTATTTCGTTTTGTGTCTTTAGTTATGAATACAATTTTTTAATTGCATTTATTTGATTTGATTTTGTAAAGCACTTTCGCATTTTTGTTGTTTTTATAGTTAATTAACTAATTTGTTTTGTCATATGGACAATAATCGATTTTGTTTGTTAAAAATGCATGTTAAATGAAGTTTTATTACTCTTCATAACTTTCTTTCTAAGGTTGGCAAGCATATTTATATGTCTTGACTTCTTTAGCTTACTTTTTATTTAACTATAGAGCTTGTAACGTTATTATTTCCTCATTCATTTCCATCTAAGTTTTAATCTCTTTTACTTCTCTTGATGCCAGTTTCTTGCATTTAATTAGCTAATTACGCATTGCAGCAATGTAATTCCAACTTATCTTGGCAACATCTCTTTGGTAAGCTTGCGCAGATAACTTTGATTATTAGCAAACGTTGTTGCTGGATCGAACTAATCATTATCATTATCATCCTGATCACTATCAGCATTAAGCAAGCAATTACTTTTGATAAAAGTGAACATTTAGTGGCTAAGCCAGTGCAAAACCTTTAACATGTACATCTTCTGCCTCAACTGCTTTCAGCTGCATTTGCAGACATAAACAGAAAAGCGCCTTGTAGAAGAAACATGAAGAAAAGAAGAGATGCGCTCGATTGCAGGGCATATAGAAAACTTGTCAGCGAGTCTCCTTTTATTCCCCCCCACCCTTCTGACCTCTGCCTCTGTGGCTGTCTGCATCTGTCGCTGCGTTCGCTTTGGACTGCTGTCAGATTGTGTATCGGTAGAGTTGCCCGATTCGAGTGCTCCCCGCGAGAGTCGCTTCAACTTTAACTGCAACTGCAACTGCCGACAGTTCGACGATTCGTAGTCTTTTGGTCTTGGTCTTGTTGTCCAGCTGTCTGTCAAAAAGGCAAAAAGTGCATTTGGAATACTGAAAACAATTCGTTTGTTGTTGTTGTCTGCCTGCCTGCCTGACAGCAGCAACAGCAACAGCAGCGTCTGTCTTCCGGCAATGTTACAATGTTTTTGTTGCATCAGTTTCAGTTTTGTTTGCTGTCAATTCGATTTTCGACTGTGAGTGCATTGAAAATGTTCATAAGAGGAGTAATAAAGTTGTGCAAAAGTTTGTAAAAGACCATGTTGAGTATCTTTATGCTTCTTGTTGCTCTACAAAACTGACTGAAAGGGTATCTTTTTAGTCAGCTATTTAGTTTTTGTTGCAACCTGTGCCTTTTTTTTTTTTGGCTAGTTCGCTGTCAGTGTGCAGAGATTTGCTTGCACTTTAGCTGCTTTTAGACGATTTGGCATTTTTGATATGCTTGTTGGCCGAAAAATAAAAAAGAGAAAAAAAACGTTTTGTTTCCGTTGCTGCCACTCAATTGAGTCAGCACACGACTTTATTTTTCACCTCTTAGCTAAGCACGTCTGCTGCTGGGGCTCCCAAAAGAAAAGAAAAAAATCTCTCATATTTGTTTGTGTGTTTTTGATCAGCGGCAACGATTTACGTGACAAAAGCAGCTGGCAGAAGAGTTTCGTGGATTACATTGGGGATTATCATAAAAATCGCCACGTGATCAATTCACTTTGGGTTGCCCAGGTGAAAATTGAAAACAGAAATTGCACAAAATGCAAATTGTGACTTTCTAATGCCCCACAGCCAAGTTTGGACGACTCTCCCACAATTGGCAAGGGGGAAATAAGAAGAAATAAACATTATGTGTTGCACCTTTCAAGGGTACACCTCATAAATTGATATCGTTTTCAGCTTGTTTGCGATTAATCCTTGTTAACTGTTTGCCACATGCGACAATAATTCGAAATGGTGCTGCATACGCCGACGCGTTTCACTTGCCATATTCAATCATGCAACTTGTTGCACACTCACATAGTTGAAGGTGTGTTGCACTTACCTACTGTCTGTAGTTTCATATTTAAATTGTCGCTTGTTGCGCCACAGCAATGCCAATAAATATTGGTTTTATTTGCAAGCAATGAAAATTTTTTACTTTATTTTTTGTACATTTATGATCTGCGATTCGCAGTAACTGCAAGGCGTTGATGTGTAAATCGCAAGGCGTTTTGTAAATTTAACGAGAGTGCAGTTTGCGTAAGTGTGTGGCCTTAGTTATGGGTCTATTGTCGCGCCAGCTAGACTAAAGCAGATCAATTTAACTTTCACTCGTATGCTGCAAGTGCTTTAAGTGCAAATCGGCTTAACTTTGTACGCTCTTGAGTGCAGTTCATCTAATTGATCAGTGGCAAGAGCGGAACACAAATGTGTGTAAATTCAATTAACTCTTTTTATAAAAGTGTACTAATCCTTTAATCCATACTTCTTGCCCTTACTCAGCTAGCAGCATCTGACATGGGTTATAATCCTACTACTTATGCCACTCGGTCTGGCAGTTTCTCAACATTATCGCACCCGTCGTCTCTCTTCCTCCAATTTCAGTTCAATGTACTTTAAACAATTGAACATTAAGCACGCTTAGCTGCTTTACTTTCGGTTTGCTTTAGCTGCTGTTTGTTACATTATTTTGTTTGGTTTGCTGCTTGGCTGCTGCCGATTTTTGCGGTCTCTTTCACCGCCATAGTTAGTATCTGAAAACTCCTCAAAGTATGTGTGTGTTATTGAACCCAACCCACATTATTAACGCCCCTTAACAACAGCAACCGCAGCAGCAACAACAAAAAACACCAAAAATTATTGATATTTGCGATTAAATGTACAGAAAAGGTAAAAAAAATGTATAAAATAATGTCGCTAAGGTTGTGGTACACACAAATTGCCTGTTGGTAGCAAATCACGTAGCCTTGGCTTTGATAATCAGCTGCAAAGTGTTGCCAACGTGACTGCTGCCACGTTCAGGTGGAGTCAACGGGCCAGATTGAGATTAAATATATGTTTATGACTCAAACATTTGCAACTTTTACTTTGTGGAACGTAAACCCTTCGAGGTTTATAAAATGCACTTGAAGAAAAAAGGTTGATAAATACGAAATATTATATGTGATGCAAGCCACGCCCTTTCCTTTTATGAGGATGCGCCCACTTTCTTTGGAGTGCCTTTTAAAAATCAATTTAGGCAAAGTCCCGACTCCCAAGCACTTTCGACTCTTGACTCTGCTCACATGTCGTCGATCAACGTTGGCGTCGTTTATCTTTCGGAAGTGCCTGACAAGCTGCTGCTGTTGCCATTGCTGTTGCTGCAACACAACTAACCCTGATGACCTCCAGTGCGCCTGAGTTATGAACCCGTTCGCTGCCTAATGAGTTACCAAAAGCGAGTATCGCACAGTTAGCAGGTGGATCAGGAGGCGGAACAGTTAGGCACAAGGGGGAGGAGTATACACTTGAGATATGGTTTTGTGTGTCTTTTGATTTTGTAGCTTCTGGGCATGGAGTGCTTCCCCCTCCATCCTCCAACGTCGCAAATTGAGGTGTCGTAATTGTTGTTTGGCGAAAAAGACAAAAAACGAATGCGATGCGGATTCACTTGACTGTTTGTTGATCACCCCATCTCCACCTGCTGATAGTGAAAGTCTGGTCCATAGTTTTTCCCATTGTCTCCTCTGATATTTGTTGTCGTTGTATTTTTATTATTGCCAGGCTTTTGTCTATGTGCCGGCCCCCCCAGGACTATAAACAAACATAAGCCTCAAAACTCATTTGCAATGGTAACGATATGAACACAAACTTTAATTTATATCTCGATTCAAGTCGCTAACAACATAAATGTGTATTTAGATACGAGTCCCATCATTTAAAATAATTGTATTGCGTTCCTTAGATTAAGATTTCCTTATTGTTTTATTTCTTTTTCAAATTATTGCATTTTTGTTTGTTGAGCCAAAATGTTGTTAGCCATTTTGGTAATTACAATGTCCATTGTACAAGTCTTTTTATGGGCAGTTAATTTGCCAAATGTTGACTTTCAATTATAGTGTTTTTTATGTTGTGTGTTATGTGGCACGCCCCCATTGCAACTCGTCCCAAGTTAGTTGCAACCTGTTATGTGAGCTAGAGTTTGGGAAGAGTTTAGCTTTAAAAGTCAGCAGAGGTCACTTAAACTAAATGATAGCCATTACAAATAAAAAAAATATTCCAACGTTATTCAAAAGTAATTAATATAATTTTGAAGTATTTTATTATAAGTAGGGATTAACTTTTTTCTTCTCAAGCTTTAAAGCTTTATGGAAGAAGTATTCATCAATCATTGCTTATCGGCTCTATGTACAAAATAATGTCGACAGTCTATTTGACACTTGAGTGTGCCTGATACAACATAAATCGTATTACAAATATGTAAGTTGCCCTGTCAAACCGGGATCAATTGGATCTTAATGATTAGCAACAGTAAAATGTATTTGACTGTCAGCTCTTATCAGTTCCCACACAACGACTTGGTGAGTAACCGCAATAAGTGACCCGCAGTTTAGCAGTGAAGATAAATGCTTGGCAATCTGCCTGATGACTTGACCTTGACTTGATACAAATCTACTGTACCACAGTGTAGACACTCAACTGCAATGGCAGCATAGTAGATGATTAACTCTAGCAAAACAACCTTCAATATTTGAGCTGCATAGCTAGAAAATTGTGATTGCCCAATTTAAATGTTTGTTGGTTGATGATTGTTGTTACGTAATTGCGCTTCACGAACTTTTTTACGCTAATTAGCCAAAATGTATAAAGCAATCATAATTATTTGTTGTTTTGTCTTCATATACATATACACATAAAACTGTTGCAGTTGGTTTATTTGGTCAAAATGCAGCTAACGATAACTTTGTAAAAGTGTCCCCTATCTCCTCTTGAACATAACCATAATTTTCAAGCTTGTTGACCAATTTTGGTTTTTTTTTTAAGCATTAAAATCAATCATGAAATATGCTTGCCATTAATAATGAATTTTAAATCGGATTTGGATTTGTCTAGCCAATGGTCAGAGAGACCGAACGAGAAAGAAAGATTGAATTTTACCACAATATTTTTGTTATAGTATGTTTTTATTTATACGCTTTCATTGAGATTAGCTTTCTATATCAGTTTAACTGTTGTCTGCTTGACCTTCTCTGTGGAGTTCACTGAACTTGTTGTTGTTCACCTAATTTTGTGGCACAATTTGACACCACTTGTGTGGTGGATCAACACCATCAACACACCACACACTCGAAGCTATCAAATTACCACAAGAAAATGAAGCTCAACAAAACAGAATCAAGTAAAATTACACTTTCAACACAAACACTTGTGTTTTTGTTTTTGGAACTTCATCAAGAGGTGCTCATTATGTGTTGTTGAGTGTCTGCCAAATGTGGGCTATAAAAGAGTAGCGCCAAATGGCTAAAACTCAGTTTACTTTTGGCTTATATGAGCAAGGTCATATCTGGCAAAGATATGTCTAAGACAAGGCTGCTAGTTAATTGAAAGTAACTTTTTAAAATATGTTATTCATAGGCATTAACTTTGCTTTAAAGACTTGTTAAATGATTAAATAAACATACTTTTTACAGGATAACTCCTCAGGCAGTATATCAATAAAACTGCATTCAGCTTGTTAGTCAAATACTCGATTCGGTTCGGTAGTCCATTACTCTAGTGGCTTGGGGAACTTTTCACTATTGCGGCTTACTTTTTTTTTGGCCTGTGGCCTGGTTGGGCAATTAAAATGATATTATTACCTTGCAGCCTTTCTGCGGTCACTTTTTTTACGTACTTCTTTACTTACAACTTCGAGCAGCTGTACCAGCACAGGTACCGCTAGCTTAAGAGATCTCCTAAATAAAGAAATGGTTGGGCTAACGACTTGTTAATTGTGCAATAAATAGAAAGCAGAAAGCGGATACAAAAAAAAAAGAGCTGTAACTGCACTAGACTTAAGACTTTGTGGCTTGGTGTTGTAATAATTGAAATTTAATGCAGAGAAAGCGACTAAGGATTATATTCGTTATTGGGATCAGGTATTGAATAACAAACTTGAAAGAATAATTCGTTTAAGATTCTTATGAAGGCAGAGTAAGAGCGAGAGAGAGACAGCTTTGTAGTTCCACTCAAAAACTAATTATATAAACAGTTAAAGCTAGAAAATTTCATAATCATTTTAAGCATTTAAAAGCCATGTAACATGTTTTTTAATGAGTCCACCAACCAAAAAGCCAAAAGGCCAAAAAGAAGAAGACATAAACTTCAAAACCGTTGACAAGAGACAAACTTGTTCTGTAAGCTAGAGAGTAAGAGAGGAAAAAAAGGAAAAAAAAACCCCTAAGATGGAGTTAAGAGTGGACCATAAAAACACATCGTTTTAAGAACGTGACGCCAACAAAAGCAAAGTTTCTCAACTTCGGGACAGGCAGTGGACTTCGTCTTGGTCGTTGTCGTCATCGTAGTCTTATCGTCGTTTGGCATGGGGCAACGAACGTGACACTCGAACGTGATTATGTCAACCGTGTCTCTCTCTTGGCTTGTCTACCTTGCTCTCTCTCTCTCTTTATTTCTCCATGCTTGTTACTCAATAGGCCGTGTCGGCTTTTAACTGTACCGAACGAACGAACGAACGGACTTCAACTGGCGACTCTCTCTTTTTCGCATTCTTAACAGAATTCTTCGGTGTCTACGCTTGTTTGGGTTAATTCCCATTGCATTTGCTCACATCACGCATTTGCTGCACACAAGATGCGTTGACATCATTGTTGCAACTGTGTTTTCTGGGTCAGCCGACCGATTGGGCATTATTTGTTTGTCAAACCCAGACTCTCAGGCAGATTAATTGTCCCGAAGGCGACAAAGCGACATGTTGCACTTAACACCAAACATACACAATGGAGTAGGTTTTACATGCAGTTGTTTGCTAGGCTCCACCTCTGTGTACCCTATGATTTAGAAACCAACAAAAACCTATGAAAATATGGTATCTTCAGGGTTTGCTACTCTCAAGTTGTATCTTTTCTCATTAGCTGTGCTTTTTCTCACACCTTCCCTTACATCTAGCTAGTGTCAATTTCGTTTCTTTCGCGTCTTTCCGCTTGTCATTTATCTTGTCAATAGAGGTCGCCACAGAGCACATAAAACAACAGAAACAACAACAAATAATGTCTTATTGCAACTCTGTTTCTGAAGGTAATTAGAGTCGCAACTTGTTTGGTTGCACAAAAATTATGTCCCAAAACCGGGCAAACTATGCTGTGCATGTTGTTGGTCTATTTAAAGGCATCTTTCAACTGGC
Source organism: Scaptomyza caliginosa (assembly GCA_035044725.1). Lineage (NCBI taxonomy): Eukaryota > Metazoa > Arthropoda > Insecta > Diptera > Drosophilidae > Scaptomyza > Scaptomyza caliginosa. The sequence goes on from JAWNNR010000651.1 coordinate 107,373, forward strand.
AATTTGGAAGTGTTCCAAATGCCGTGACTATTTCACTTAGAAATGTGCTTGCTACAGGGAAAAAATGGGAAAAATAAATAGGAAAATTGTATGCGTTCCAATTTATGTGACATGTTGGAAATGTTCTTGTTGTTGTTGTTGTTGCAGCGTTCATTGACTTCCTGCTGTGAAACTATATTTTATTTAATTTTGGCAACAAAAATTCGCATCAGGTGGAGGTTTTCTAAGTTGTGTCAAGAAAACTCTTAAAACAATCCCTAAAACTGTGAATCATTAGCAATCGGATATATCTAATAGATGTGCTAAGCGGAGGCGTTGATGCCCCACAAATGTCTAGGGGCGATAAAAATAATAATGTAAAGAAAAACGCGGTCGAGGTCACGTACTGACATTTTCAATAATGAATTTTGTTGTTGTTGTTGCTGGCTCGGTTCGGTATTCAGCTAGTTAATTGTTGCGATTGCTTAACACTATATAGAAAAGATTCTGAGTCAACGAACCTCACACAACACAACTGCCAAAATGATCTTAGATACAGATACAAAGATACAATGTGCCCAGCAATATTCGTGTATTATAAATAGACTGTCGCATTAGAAGATCATTTAGACCAGACGCACGATTCTCAACTCAAAGACACATACAAAAACAAAGAAAATAAATGCGTGCGTTGGGAAAAACACATTTGCATGTGAATATTCGTAGTGTATGGTGTGTAGAGTGTGTGCGAATGAAAGAAAAATGTGCGTCATGCTTTTGGTGTACGACAGCAACAACAATTGGAGGACAGTGTGTTGCAATCGCTGCCCCTTTAGGCTTGTGGAATTTATGTATATGGCCAGCAGCAACAGCAGCAGCAGCAGTCCAATTAGCATTTAGCTGGCAAACTGTGTGCTAGTCAAAGCTCATTTTTCACTGCGGCGCCAGCTGGAAAAAAAAACGAATTTCGCTCGAGTTTATGTTTAATGGATGTGCCCACAAATCATAATTAGGCTTAGAGAAAAATGGGGCCTCTTACAACAAGAAAAAAAAGTATGAGATCTTTTGCAAGAATGCTTAAAACGTTATTATAAGCATTGTTGCCAAGTAGATTGAGCATGTAAAGTATACGACATGTTGACATAACGACAATTGGGACGTGAAGTAAATCTTTTTAATAGTCGGGAAAAGCTTTAAAAACTAATGTTCACAGATAGAGTTTTATTGTTCAAATGTAATATAAATACAGAACTTTAATTTCATTTACAATTTACTCAAACTAGCAATAAACTAGATAGCTTTGATGCGCATTTACTTCAATGTTATGCCCACTGTGCATTCACTTTTCTTTTAACCAAATACCCTGCCTGTACCCTTTCACACTGCTGTGCATGCAAAAGTCTCAATTGCAATCACAACGATAGTTGCACCGATATACTAAAGGGGGAAGGTAGATAGAAGAGCGTTTTAACATCTCAAGTTCAGTATACAGATTAGTCACGAACTTTATGCATAAAATTCTGGCTCATATTCTCGAACTGCAAACAGAGACAGCGGAGTGAGTCTGTGTTTGTTTGCTTCAGGTGGGTGGTTTTATGAACTCGAACTGAATAAGTGAGTGAGTGAGTGAGCGTGTGGAAAATGCATTAAGAGGCTCGCCAAAATTGCCAAGACCAAGACAAGAGTCGTGCAAAGATTGGGAGTGGTTGCATTTTGGCCACAAAAAGCCACAAGGCAACCAGGCAGCAGCCTCCACTTCTTCAAGTCCAACTGCAACTTTAACTGCAACTGCAACAACTACTCTGAACTGAACTCAACTTCGACTCTGAGGCTGAGTTTAAACAAAGAGAAAGGCGTTGCTCAGAGTCAGCCAACTTGGCTAAAGACACATAATATAGCTAGACTTTTGCTATTGTTGTTGTTGCTGTTCGCTCTTCAGTTTGTAATGAGCCGCAACTATCGCAAATAAGCAGCCGCTTGGCTTTGCCACACCCACCCACAGCCTCCTCCATACCCATAGACACACACACACACACACACACACACCTGCCTCTAGACTCTGCAACTTCAACGGAAACATTTTGTTGCTTCTCCTTCAAGAACCTCTACAACTTTATAACTTCACCTTCTTCCTCTTATTCTTCTTGTCTCTGTCTCGTAAAACTAATGGCAACGATTTTTGGACCGTTGATTTTTTTATTTGCCAAGCCTCTAAAAATGAATAATGCTGCCCCCCCTCTCACCTGACTGCCCTCATTGCCTTCACAACTAGTTCTTTGTTTTTCTTGCAGCTCATAATTAGATATAATGATAAAATAAAAAAAAATATCATAATGCAAACAATTTCGCGTTCGCTGTAATGACGAAGTAAATTGTCTAGCGGAAAAATTCCAACAGAGTAGAATTCGATTTTTATGAACGGTCTATGGCAAAAACTGCAGCTCGTTTAAATATTTAAGCTAGCTTGTCTAGATGATCAGTAGAAAAACAAAATGAAAAAAAAACATTGGTACTAAAGTCAAGGCATTGAACTGGAAGCAAAATTGTTAGTTTTGTTGGGTGTGGGAATTGCTGAAAGGTGGGATAAGAATCAGCTAATAAAGCATTGAATGTGCCTAAGGAAGGTCTCTAAGTTAATTAATAATGAACTTTTATATATAGTGGAAAACGTTAGGAGTTGTTGCAGCAAACCAATCAGGAAGTTATTACAAGTAGAACTGAGAAGAGAATGTAAGTTTGTAGCTTTAAACAGTACAGAGTAGCAAACGTTTGCCAAGCACTTTGTGTAAACAATTGCAAACGCAATTTAAATGTCAACTTTCACTCAAAAACTTTTACATTCTGTTAAACAAAATGTCTATGTCACTGTCAATTTGGGCCCAAAAGCAGCTGCACAAATGTCAAAAATGTCGATGGCTATCATGATTTCATACAAAAGCCTAGGAAACCACAAAACTGCGAGGTACTTTTCATAACCAAATCGTTGCAAGATGAAAGCCTTCTGTGACATTTCAATTTGTTTGAAAGGGGAAATAAAACAGGTGAAATTGAAATTAATGACTTGAGCTTCAAGTCTAGGATGTAAGTAAATTTGCCCAGGTGTCGCTGGGTGTATCTTTGATATTTTTTTTGTGCTCTCTCATGTTGGTCGCTTCATCATATTTATCGATTTCTAATGCCAAAAAGCTGACAGCATTTGTGCTGTTGCTATTTACTTAGCCAACGGCCAACAACAACATGATGCAAGAAAGTTCATTGGGGTTAAACTGTTGTATGAAGATCAATGTACGATTACCACCAACAGTGAATGGCAAATGCAATATAAATGATCGTATGATTGTCTCTCATGTGTGTAATGCCTATTGGGTGGGTGTCATTGTGCGGCATTTGACTTGGTCACGCCTCCAACTCCTTCAACTTTGACCGCTGTGTGTCAATTACATCTGTAATTATTTTTAACGTTTGATAAATTGAATATCGTACACAAGGTTCAAACATACTAAAACACGGAAAGTTTCCTTCTTTGCCGCCTTGTTTTTTATATTTTCGTTTTGCCAATTTCATTTATCTTGTCTTTGAAATCTACCAAATACAATGGTCGAATGAATGCTTATGCAATGTGTGGGATTTGACCTTTGTGTGTGTGTTTTTTGGTGTTTCGAGAGGGTTTGGATTCGTCTGCCGAGACGAAAGATGACAAATGAGTGATGAAAATCGAAGACGCAACAGTTTACTGCCCATAAACGGATATATGCAATTGAGAGGCAACGAAGTAAACTTAAAGGTAGTTTGGTTTCTTGTTAGCTTTTGTTACTTTACTACATACTAGCTTGTTTTCGCTCAGTGCACTTAGGTGCAGCCTCTTCATTAGAGTTCTTAGAGAGACCATGTCTAGTTTTCCGTCTATGCTGCGCCTCAAAAAAGGTAAGCAAAACCTACGCGCTCTTTTAATGTAATCAAAGCTGGCAACAACTTAATTTGCAATGCCTATTGGCTGGCAACGCTTTTGCGGTTAAGTCACGTGATCACAGTTACGTATACGACATGTGTGTATGTGTGTTCGAATACGAATTGACACCTTCTGCTTACTTGTCACATTCACTCTAATTTCTCTCTATCTCTTTTCATGTTTGATTCCAGGTGTTGTACCATGAAATTGTATCACACGCTCGAGTTGTAAGCGCTTGCATTCGTGCCGCCTCCGAGAGGGAAAGGGAGTCACAGTCACAGTTACAGTTACAATTGCAATTGCAGTTACAAACACAGCAGTCACAGTCAACGTTGCAGTCACAGCAACCCGCATCGCTTACGAGCAATTGTTCCAGTGAATCGACTAGCGAATCTGTGACTAAATCCCATAGTCTTAGCAGCGGTTTTGCCTCTGATGTTGCTCAATTGACAACGCCCATTGCAACAACAGTGACTTCAACTGCAACAGCAACAACAACAACAACTACAGTAACAACTGGCAGTGGGGTGACAACAGCTCATTCAAAGAAGGGTGAAGGCAATTTGGAGCGTTTAAGGGATCGTTATCATTTGCTCTACTTAAAGGCCTTTGAGCTACAACTGTGCCTGGACAATTTACTGCGCAAACGCAGCTCAACAGCGGTAAGTTGAATTTTTCAATTATTTAAATATACTTAATTATGATTATAAAGAACCCATTTACCCAAACACTTCCTGTTCGCTTTGGTTACTATGTTGACCTTGTGCCTTGTCAACTTGAACTTTAAGCAATACCAAAAATAAATCTCAAAACATGCATCTTTTGCGTCTGTGCGTGTCAACAAATCACTTTAACCAAAAAAAAAATACATTTTCTACTTTTACGTTTTCTATTTACGTAGTCTGAACAAAACATTGACTAAAAAATACGTTGAATTCTTGGAAATAAGGAAAATGCAATTCACTTTGAAGATGCCACCGTTTGTATTGGCGCCGCTTTCCATTTTTTTTTTTGTGTCCGCCTCTTTGCCAATTGTGGTCATTTCTAATTACAAAAGTGTCTCTGTTCACTGATTTAATTAATTCATTTGGTGAAAATGCCAACAACAAACTGCTGCAAATACCACAAATGCAATCATAGCTTGGCCAACAATCAACAGGCCACAGAAGTTGACCAACTAACTGCTAGCTAATGGCACCCATTGGCAGCTTCACCTCGTCAATCTCGAAGACAATAAATGTTTAAAGAAAATTTCGCTTCTGGCAATTAGTTGTTGGTGATTATATGTTCTTTACGTAAACTATTTGCAATAAAAAACGTTGCTTGATGCATTGAATGCCTATCAAAATTATTGACAGTATAACTTTCAAGCTTGTTGGTTTTAACATTTATTGCTCTTAATCTCGTATGATATAGCTATAAAATTCAGCTTTTATGTTCTGTTACTTTCCAATTTTAAGTGCTAGTTAGGCTCCAGCTAGGAATACAACTTCAATTAAAATAGAACCCCCACTCTCTGGTTTGTTATTGTTTTTTTTTTTGTTTTTCTTGTTAAAGCATAACGAGTTCCTTTCTAGCCTTTCGAATGCACTTTCTTAGTTCTTCCCCCACACACACACACAACCACATACACTCTCTTTTTTTTCTTTCTTCAGTCTTCAGTCTCCTCAACTTCTATGCATCCCACTCACTTGACAGCTGTTAGTGAAAGTCTTGCCTATAATCACATTGACCCAGTTTCTGCTCTGACTCAGAGCTTAGCTCAACTCATGCTCTAATTTTGCTTAAACGTTTTCTGGCCAAAATGTTCTAAAGCACCTTGAGCAGCTAGCAACTATAGTTAACCATAATCTAATTGCAAAACGGTAACAACATTTTAATTGTGTATTATTAAGTCAGAGTAGAATCATTGATGGCTTACATACACATATTTGCTCTCTGACAGATGTTGTAATTCATGCAAGGCACGCACTCACGCCCCCCTATTACACTCGCTGCCCTCAACTGCCCCTCGTGCTGACCCACACAAAACTGGGAAGCTGCCCTCACTGCTCTGACTGTCAAGCCTGCGGCTCTGGAGCAGTTCATGATGCCGGCTTTAAACCGCTTCATTTAACTTTGTTGGAAGTTTCTCCTATAATGCTGGCTAAGGCTTCTGGCCTGATCGCTTGGTGCTTGCTGCCTGCCGCCTGCATTTATCGTTGGCCAAGTTAGTGAAGAAACAATTTCATTTTCCAGCATTTTCGTTTGCTTTGCTCTCTGATGCAACAATTTGCATTTGTGTGTGCCTCGAAGCTGCCCCGTGCTCCCTCTCGTTTTATACCATGTGCCATGACCAATTGCGGCCTATTGCATGTGGACACGACTGTTGCCTTATAATTTGCCACACTTTCCTGTATGTTTTTTGTGTTTGTGGTGCCGATCGAAACGTTTTTCTTTTGCTCCACATTTGGCTGGGATAATTTACGAGTAATAGATATACCAATTTAACATATTCCATACTGCAAATTGTTGCACAAACATTTCATACATATTTTCTAATCAACAGAATGGCAAATCTAATAGAGCTTAGGGTCTTTTTAAAGAAAAACTTTCTATAAAGTGTCTCTTCAGTTTGGCAGCTTGCAATATTTTATGTCAAATGTTGCACATTAATTAGGTTCGCAAGCATTTTGTTTATTAGCCTCATGAACCTGGGCCAAAATGAACATTAAGTAGCTGCCAAACGTTGCACCGAAATATGCCTTCAATATTAAATCTAAATTACACACTCGCGGCCCGCCAAAGCTGCCATAAAAAGTTGCTGCTGTTGTTGTTGTTGTTGGTAGGTAAAAGTGAAATTTATGACGACCCATTGCGACTGCTTCGGCTGCCGCTGCTGCTGCTGCAGCAAACTTGGCCCAGAGGTCGCCAAGAGTCGCCTCCAACTTCGAACTTCTGCAGCTGTTACTCCTCCAATGGAAAGCGGCTAAAAGCAAAAGCGTCAGATAATGTTAAAGCTGCAAACGAAGAAGAAAACTACAAAAAATGAAAATAAACCAAATCAAATTTACAACGTGCCCAACGATGACTTCACATAAAAATTTATTTCTGACTGCCTGCCAACTCCAATAACACTATATCTTTTGCTCCCTCTTTGCATTCCCCTTTCCCTTTCCCTTATGCTTTGCGTCCAACCACATTCGATAAACAAATGCAGTTTGCAATCGAAATTACATTGATTACACTTGATTATTATATTTGATTTTGTGGCTATTGTTGTGCTTCATCATCTGTGCAGGGGCAACATCTTGTTTATTCTTGGAAATATTTGTTTGGCTTTTTACCCTTCATTACTAAGGTGCATTGGCCCTTTGGTGATTGATTTGTCGGACAGTTGAAGGCCACAGCAGCTTACAGGCAGCAAACACAAAGGTTGGGAAGAAAAACTCAGCGAAAGTGTTGATAGAAATATTTTACATCTGGCAACATTTGTTTGCTTTTTTTCTACTAGAGCTTTTATATTCATTTACAATGTAAACTAAAAGTTGCCAAAGCTTAAAAACTGTGCACAATGCTATGGAGTTTGTAGTCGAATTATAGATAAGTTTCTTGGCCATGAGCAAAGCATAATTTCAATTAAATACCTACAAAATTTGTTAAAGCAATGCTTAAGTAACCTTGAGACACTCACAACTACTTTACAACTTCATTAAAAATACTCTATTATTCAATACGATTACCAACACTGCTCAACGATGCTAATTGGTCTGCCAGTCGCGTACGATTCGCGGCAGTCAATTAATGTCGAACAATTTATGAATTTAATTGGTTGGCCCCACTCATCAAATATCATTTAAATGCTGTTTTCTTGTTATGCGGCACATCAATCAACACAAACCGAAACATTAATCAATCGACAAACGAATTATGAAGAAAGGCGGTAGCAGCTACCATTAAAAATTGCCAAATATTAAAACTCAAATACCTTATGCAAATTATAAGCTATTGCATATTTTGTATATCTTATTCGTATTATAAATCAAACAGTTAAAGCTGCGAAAAAGCCTGGCATGAAAATGAACGAATGTGCTTTGAATAATAATTGACAGGAGGACTGGATATCAAGTTTGTGGTTGCTGTGTGAATTCGGAACTGCATTTTGCATGTTATTGCCTCGTCTACAACGACAGTTACAAATTGTGACTATTTAATTTGCGTGTGTCGTTTTTTTTTTTATTGGTGTGTTTTATTTGTTGTTGTCGCTTGCTGCCCCGGAAGATGCAAGTGCAAGTGCTGGCAAAATTAAATTACAATAATTATGTAAATTTTTGTTGTTGTTGTATGCTGTGCGCTGGGGCGTGGCCACCCACAATAGCAATGCGGACGTGCAAGTTGCATGCCACACACAATTTTAACAATGGCCAAGCAAAGCTCAAATGTTGTTTTCACTTACAAGGCCGTTCAAAGTTAGACAGAGAGAGGGGAAGTGAGAGAGAGAGGCATATTAAAACGGCAGCTGGCCAAAGTAATTACCGCCTCTCGGTCTCACTTTCAAGCCACCCGGCCACAAGTAGTACAATAATTAGCCGCTGGCCAAGCAACAGCAGCACCAACAGCAACAACAACAACAATAACAATTACCAAAATGGCTCATGTAATTGGAAGCCTGGTCGAGAAAACGGTCCTCGTGCGGTTTTTAGCAGGCAAATTGGGTGGGTTTTGTGAGAAATTGTTTTATAATGTGGCCACATCCCCACAACAACACCAACAAAAACTAACCACAGCAGCAGCAACCACCAGGCAGACAACAACAACAAACGCTGGTGCTACTGCAACCGTTAGTTGATCTACTTTTAGTGGCACTTAGTGTTGCACACAGCTTGAAGTTGTGAGCTGCTGCCGCAATCGCTGTTGAGAGGGAGTGTTGCTGTCTCTTGGCTCATTTTCAATTACCCAGTTAATGTGGGCTTCAGTATGCCATTTATGGTTCATTATATGCAACACAATTGGCCAACTTCAAACAGTGTTTGTATTCGAAAGATATTAATGACTTATGTAGCGCAGAAACAGGTTGCATCAAATTATGTTTAATCTGCATGGAAAGTGGTGGACTTTAGGGATATGTGGTTTATAGATCAGTATAAGTACAAGTTGTTGAAAGTAATACTTAAAATAAAAACGATATCTCTAAACAATTGCATGTGATTAGCTCGTCAACTCCTTTTAAAGTTCTATTAAACTTCAGCTTCTTGAGCTTCATTCCTTTCAAATATATGCCTGAGAAAGTTTCTTAGCTGCTTGCTTTACAGTTTGTTTTTAATTTACTTTTACAATTCAATTTCAATTTCTGTGCCACACACAAATGATAAATTGCAGAAAACAAACAAACAAATGGAGCGAATTCCGTTCCATTCTTTTCCCCACATGCAAACTAGCGGATGGATTGCCATAAAGTGAAAAATAAAAAATCAGCTCAGAATAATCACAACACACAAGTAAAAGTAGCAACAGCATTCAGCAACATGGTCAAATTGCTTCATTGTGGCAGCAGCTGGTAAACAGACGACTTCCAATTCCTATAATCAAACAACGGAACGCGCAAGAAAGACAGACAAAGAAATAAAACGAGACGAGCACAAGTCTACACGAGATGTTAGCCACAATATAATCAATGGGAAATTACAATCTAAAAAAAAAGCAGAAGAAGTTGCAGCCAAATGTAAACAACAGCACAACAGCAACATGGCAATGGGAGCAGCAACGGCAACAACAACAACAATAGCAACATGTTGCTTTGCCTGCTGTGTTTTGATGTTGTCAACGCGTCTCATGTGGCGCAGTCCACCAAAAAAACAACATACATAAATCAGTGTAGGGGTAACAGGGTTGCACAAGCAACTAAACCATCTTCAATTAAACCACAAATTTGATATTGGAAGTTCAAGAAAAATTAGGAATTTATAGATTCACAATCATACTATGCATTTCACAATCATGTTAGCTAACTGCCATATGATATACCGTTTAGTTTTCGTTACCTTATTTAATGCAATATTTTCTTGCAAATGCTATTTTCCTAACAGCATTTATGGCATATTGACATTTGCCAAATGTCAAAAAGCGGCCTTTGTTTGCATTGTTTTCAGCTGTCTAACTGTCTTTCGGTTTGCTGTCTGTTTGTTTTATTGGCTTCAGTTGTCACTAGTTGCAGCATATAAAGCACTATATACGTTGCAATTGCCATTAATCATAGGAGCAAAAAAGGTACTTCAAGCAACACCTTTAATTCAAATGTTGGCAGCTAAGTTTGCCACACACAAACATCAACAGCTTGCAAATTATGAGCAATTGTTGTTGCGTGGGCTAGCAACATGCAACACCTACATGTCGCAGAGTGTTGCGGCAACATGTTGCACATGTCAACAGCTATTAGGGTAATTCCATAAAGTCTTAGCGCAAGAATTCTTGCAAGCCAAAATGCTAAGCATTTGCTAAATATATTGTCGCCATTCTATCAATGTTGCTGGTGTCGTTGCTGTTGCTGCTGGCTGCGACTTTGCTAAATTTAGCGTCTAATGCGATTTGTAATAGTTGCGCTAAATTGTGGACATTGCAAATGTTGCTGTTGCTGCTCTGTACCAGGAAATGTTTTGTGCAGCAGCAACAGCAACAACAACAACAATGAAAGTAATAATATTGTTGCTGTTGTGCAGCGGGTGCTGCTGTTGTCATTTCGCAGACATTGTCGGGAGATTTTACTGCATGTGTGTGTGTGTGTGTGATGGGGGCGGAGGAGGGTTTAGCAGATGAAGAAAGCTTTGCATGTTGCTGCTTGTTGCTTTGGCAGTTTGTGTTTTAGTTTTTCATATGACTTGGAAGTTTTCATGTTGCTGCGGGTTTGTTGTCAACGCGTTTTGCCATGGCAATTGCAATTGTTGCTTGTGTGTTTGTTGTCTGAAATTTTGTCGCGACGTGGTAAAAAACACCAAAATGTTTGCATAAAGTTGTCTTTGCAATTGGCGCACTTAAACGAATTTAAATGCCATGCAAGTCTGCGTAATAAGTTAATTGTTAAGCCAAAATCATGACCAATATTTCAACATGTAAAAGTAACTCAAGACATTAAAACTGTTTGTGTGATTGGGTTTATATAGAAAAAATAAAGCTAAAACTATTAACAGCAATTTTATTATAGTCAGACTATAAATTTATTGCTCATTGTTACAAAAATACCTTGAACTTTTTATATCGCTCGTGAAATCTATTAAATGCTTGGCATAAAGAAAATGGATACAAAACTCTTTTACATCATATTGTTTTGAATAGCTTTGGATCAACATTAAAAACTGCAAACTCAACCAACATTTAGAAGCAATAAACCTTCTCAAATGATTCATATCACTTCATTTATATCACCTAACAACGGTTGAAAATCAACTTGTCAAGCTTGTAATTTACATATGTATGTTCAAAACATTTATGCTATCGAATGGAAATTGTTTTCAGTTTGCAGCTCACGTTTTTATTGCATGATAATTAAACGCCCGCAATCGACGACGTTAAATGGTAATAGAGGTGTTTTGTTGTATCCCTTCTCCCCCATTCAATGCCACTATTGATGACATGAAAGCGTTTAGTGATAATTAAATAATGCCGTGTGAGAAATTCATAATTTTCAAACGGAAAACAACAACAGAGAGAAAATACAAACGGTAGCCAAAAGCAAACAAACAACATTTTCCCACAAGAGGAAAAATATGAAAGAAAAATAACCCTCTAAGAGACTTATCGAGTAATCGGCTTTTGGAGTACTCGCAACTGTTTTAGAGTTGTTTATCGTGCGAGTTGAAAATAAAGTTCTTTAGAAAATGAGCAAATGACATGAGAATTGTGACAGAGCGTAAGATTGCGTGTTGTTGTTGGTTATGTGTACGTGGCAGATACTTATCGCGAACCCTAGAGCAAACCCTAATGATAGTTTAAGCATAGCACAAACTCTCGAAGTTAGTTGCCAGCAGCCAAATGAGGTGCTAAGCTGCCAACACGACAACGTCACGTGTCCAGGCCGCAGCATAGTGTCACGCCCCTTTTGCCCCCTTGCAACGCGACGCCTCGTTGGTGTTTCGCGTGAAGTGCGTTGCGATAAACTTGAACTTAATTTCCAACTAAACTGAGGTAGAAAATAAAAGGGCAGCAGCCAGCTACAAAGGCAAGAAAACCGCCTTTTGCCTGCTTTTCTTGCAAGTTCTGTTTCGTTTCATTTCTTATACACATTTCGAAGGCGTTGCCCGCTTCTGATGGGATCTGACTCTGGTCTCTGCTCAGCGGCCAAGCAAATGCTTTTTGCATAATAAGTTCATAAATTGTAAGAATCTGTGGGCAGCCTTTAAGAAAAAAAAGAACAAAGGCGTCTTGAGCAGTTTGTCCCCTATATATTACTGACTTATGTCTACAAACAAGTTGAGTTATCTTTAAATACATAATGCGGGTGTTAACTATATGTAAATTCCTATAGAAAGTGTTTATTTAGTCAAGTTACAGCTGAAAAACAAATTGATCTCCTTTCTGCTTTTCTTGAGAGACTTTGTTTACGATTAAATATGAGTTATAGTGTCCATCTGAAAAAAAAATAAACAAATGCTCTTTCCACATACTTTGCGTTCTGTTTATTTGGCCCAGTTTCACCTGCTGTGTTTTTTTAGAAAAAGAAATAAGATAATAATGTTTTGTTTACTTATAAAAAAAACTAATCAAAAGAAGGCGCCTCAAAGAAGTCTCTCGATAAATCATTTTCGAAATAAACTAAAAAGTCTATTTCTTTTGATATTATTCTTGCTGCTGACCTTCAGAAGGCCTCGATAGAATGGAATTTGTATGTTTTTCTGCCTACCAGATTACGTAAATCCATAAAAAGCTTTACGAAAAATCTTGTTAACATGTGGAAGTAGTAGAAAATATTCTTATTTTTTATGAGCTGGTAACAGCATATTTTGTATAAATGTACAACCAAGGTCATGCGAGGTTAAGATGCAAACTACATAAATGCTTTCCCAAAAACCCAAGAAAATACAAAAATAAATTGTTCGCACTTGTATAGTTTTTTTTCAAGGGGTACGCCCCCGCCTTAAGATGAGTACGCTTTTCCACCACAAGTTTTGTATTTTCTTAAAAGCTTTTTTGTGCGAGGGGTATTTATCTATCATCTGTCTGGCGCGACAACTGTTTGTCTGACTGTCTATGTCTAAGTTTGTCTGGCTCTCTTTTTGGCTTTGGCTGGTGTGTGTGTGTGTGCAATTGAAAGCAATTATAACATACTATATGAAGAAGGAAGCTCGTGCTATTTGATTCAAGCGCGCTGGTTACGTGATGCGAAAACTCTTTTTATTTTTGAATGTTGAAATGTGTGAGAAATATTCGTGGTTTTGGGGATGAAACTGCGAGTGACCAACGAATGAAAGAAATGAGTTGAGCAACATTTATGCTTTCCTCAGATCCCAATCAAATTGGCCAATTAAAAGAAACGAAATTTCATATTGCCAGGCAAGCACAGTAATAACTGACAGACTTTAATTGATGACTTGCAATGCAGCTTGAACGTTTTCGAGACTTTAAAAATAATAACATAAAATTTACTTAAACGAAGAAAAAAAAGTAGCTAATAATACAATTTCTGTAAAGTGACTTAGTCTCAATTAAATACGATTATTCATTTCTCTATTTTGGCTTTTATTTTTTGTATAGAACGGCTTGGATGACGACGACGACACCGAGGACGATTCATTTGGCTACGAGGGCGAAGGTGATGAAGACGAAGTTGATGACGGTGACGCTGCCACCGAGGACGATCTAAACGAGGTTATATCCGATTTGGATCTAGAGTGCGAGAGTCACAATTCAAAGGAGCTCTTGCTGCAACGCTGCCAGCTTGCCTCCACTGAGATTGTGTCCGCCAACGTTGCTGCCGAGGATCAGTCACGCGATTGTATCGCAACCCAAAAGGTAAACTTCAAATACACATTTGCATATATGCTAAATCTGTTGTCTTCTACTTGTTTGTTAGTACGAGTATGTAGTTATATTTGTTGTTCATTGATTTGCTAGTTAAATATTTATTATGCATGCCTTCTACAGTATTGTCAACTTTTCCAAAAACCCTAACCTTTAAAAACTCCTAATACCAAACATTTTCGAAAAAGTATATTAATATTATGAGGTCACTTTGGCAGCACTGCGTATCATAGTGCTACCTTTTTTTACCTACCTACCAAAACATACCAGAATAAGCAGCAAATGCTTTCAAAACAATCCCAAACACACAAATTCCCGTTTCGATATTCGCCCAAGTTGGCAGCACTGCAGCAGCATGTAAATTTAATGTTTTCCCCTTGTGTGAGTGCGTGTGAATCCTGTTGAATTTTAACCATTGCCTGCCACTGCATATGCCTAACTTTTTTGTTGTTCCACACACACACACAAACACTCACCCACACACACACGCAATTACACACTCTCAGCCTGGCGACGAGGCTGACGAGGAGCCAGAAGAAGAGGACGACGACGAGGCAGACGTTGTTGATTTTGTGATTGCCAAACGTCCCTGGCGACCATCAAAGCTCACAAATACCAATACATCTGGTGCAGCAGCAACACTCACCGATTTTGAGGCAGATTCGGAGAGTAGCGATCTGGAGCAGGTGCAACAATTGAGACGAGGCGGTGGCATTGGAGGTTGTGGCATCATTTGTGCCAATCAACGACGTACCGGTTACCCCATAAGCATAACAGTGGGAGGTCATGTGGTAGACATGTCACAGCAGGCCACCAGCAGCAGCAGCAGTACATCTGCCCCAAATCTAACAAACCTATCACTGTTGCAGACGCGCAACAACAAGATGTTGCCGCCACAGTGCCACAACGGTAGTGGCAAGCCGAAAAGTATTGCCGTTGCGGTTATAACACCCAACACGCATAATCACAATAATCATCATAATATGCATCACGGTCATGGCCACAACCACGGTCACGGTCACGAGTTGAATAAGTCGCCAACGGTGCTGCGTAAAGCGGGAATAGGTCATCGCAGTTACCATCATGACACCTCCAAGTTCAATCGTTCAAATCGCAAGTCCAAGAACTGCGCCATCTTCTACTTTAAGCATTTGGACACGGACAATGAGACGAGCGGTGCTGGAACCGATGGCACAGCGGGTGAGGGGGATTCCGAAGCCGTTCATCAACGTTCCAGCGAAGTGAGTACCGTTATAAGAGGCCAGGTGTTTGGGTATCGTTGGTGTTTGGGTCTTCTTCTTGGACAGCCTCCTCATCTTCAATTCTAGCACAAGAAATTCGTTACGCTTATCGGTCGCGACATTAACATGCATGTTGTTTATTTCCATTGCTAAATTTGCTTCAATTTGCATGACTTTTAGCATGTCTTTAAGTTTAATCCATATCTATCTATTATCTTAGCATTTAATGTCTTTTTTAGCATGCCTAACAATTTCTTAATTAACTTTTGCCGACTGCTCATTAACTGGTAGTCAATCATGTCGCCAATCATTAATCATTAATCGACATTCATATACATTCATAAATAGTGTTTTAAGTTACAACCCAAACCACAGGGTCTACTACAGTTGCTTGATCCATGTCAGAGGTTAGCCATCGAGTTCTTTAACCCCCGAAGCCCGAAAGAAAAACATTGTTCCGTCTAAGATAATGAGGCAATTATTCAGTTTAAAGCTATTTATATTCGCTGATATAAGAGTATGACTTTGCGTATAAAACAAAATTGAAAGAGCTTAGGGCAGTTGCTTGTTAACAGATTAACAATTTCATGCGAGACTTGTACTCGCATAGAACATTAACTTCCTTAAACTAGTCAGTGAGCCACTAGTTAAAAGCTTCTTTTTGCTGTCAACTTATCTAGTTGATATTTAAATTAAACTCGTCTGGGTAAAGAAGACTTACTTAAAATATTTAATGACATACTTCGAGTTACACTGAAGCTAGGCAAACCAAAGTTCACTTATTCGAATGACAATCTAACTTTGTCTTTGCTGTCCAACAGCTTGCACCTCTCTTTGCCCCTTGACAATCAGCTACAGTTGTTGTTGCAAGCGCCTCCAACACCCAATTTGACGAGTGCATTGGCAGCATGCATAGAGTCGCTAAGGTCGCGCTCAAAGACGAAACCAAACGGAACGTCACAGTTTTTATATATATGTGCATACAAACATTGTTCGTACAGAGAAACCAACGACAGCACAACTGGCAGGCAGCAACATTTGTTGAGAGGGCGGCACACGGCGGCAACTCCTTCAGCTTAGTCGTTGTGAGGTGCAACAGGCCATGGCCAACAGAGGGGCACAGAGTCAGACCGGCATTTGAGACGAGCTCAAAAGATTTTTGCTACTCATGCGCCACTGCAGCAGCAGCAGCGACAACGACAGCAGCAGCAATTTGTACCTACAACTGTTGTTGTTGTTGTTGTTGTGTATGTTGTTGCTGTGTTGACTACAAGTTACAATTTGCCATTTTGCGCAAGTAACGCTAATTAAACTTCATTTTCTACTACTTCATCTTCATCTAGCAATTGCTGCAACAAGCTCTCCTAGCTGCAGATACATTTGTATCTTCATCCTCACACTAACAGAGCAGCCCACACAACTGCTTTTGCTTTTTAATTTTCCATACTAACTTTGGTTTTGCTCCCTTTTCCTCTCACCTTCCCGCTTTAGATACTCAAATCGGCTGATGCCTCGACTGATGACGACGACGAGGGTTGGCTCTATACAGCAACAACAACAGCAACAAAAACTACTGAAACAACAGCATCAACTTCTACAGTCGATGGTTTGCAGTCGACGGCTATCTCATCGACAACGTCTGGCGCCGCAGCAGCAGCAGGAGTCGGTTCTCCAATACCTTGCGACGACTCTGATAAGGAGAACAAGGAGACGTCGGTCAGTACATCGACAGCAACAACAGCAACGGTAACGGCAACAGCAATCGCAACCAGTGTTGCTGTCGGGAGTGGCAACAGTCACAGCAGCAGCAGCAACTACGACAGCAGCAGCGCCTGTTCATCGTCCAATTCGAACGGGGTACAAACAGAGACCTCGGCAACGTCGAGAGTTACCCAAATCGTTGTAGTCGACAGCATGGACACTAGCAACAGCAACAACAACCACAACAACAACATCAACACAAGACACATCATTAGCAACAATTGCTACAATGGCGACAGCAACAACATCAACAGCAGTCAACAGCAACTGAATGCCAGCAACAATAACAATAATCACAAACATCAGCAACAGTCGCGCTTTGACTCTAAACAGCAGCAGCAACAATTGAAAATGGTTGCAAATCTAGAGAACGCTGATGAGGCAACTATTGCTGATAATGCAAATGGAAATGCAACACAGGTGAGTTCGAAAAATAGTCAAGTGTTGCATTCAGCTAATGAACGCAATTGAAGGTTTCAATGTTTTAAAGACTTGAGAAGGTTTCTAAATAGTTTATATCAAGCATAACATGACTTCATCATTACCATATTAAGTGAACAGAGACTTTAATCTATCAGCACTTTACCTTGACTATTATTTCCTAATACCACGTTTAAGATATATCTAGCTAATAAGCTAATGCACTGCAACAAACAAGACAAATGCTAAGAACTCAAGTGGTTCAAGTATTGTCCCTACCATTTATAGACTAAAAAACGAAAAACTTTGGCAACAAATACAAATCGATCAGACATGCAACAAGCAAGAGGCCGTTTGCAACGCTGGGCCCTCTTGGACAGGTTCCCACAGTCATGAAGTCTTGCCAGTCTTTGGAGTCTTTTGGTAGTCTCCTCGATTTCGATTCGATCGCTGAACTGTCTGCCAAGTCTTACTTGACTTGTGTCAATAAAGTTGGCTGCTGCAACATTGTTTGCCATTAGCCCAGTAACAACATGAAAGAAGGGGTTAGGGAAGGGGAGTTGCGCCTTTTCAATAAATGGCAACCGCCTCTTTGTTTCTTGAGCTAATGCTTAAGCTGTTGCCTGTGGTTTGCCTTCCTTCACCTGATGATTAAGCAGTTGGGTTAATGAAAGCGAATCATGCACTAAGTTTAACTCACAAAACGACTCCCGTCCCGGCAGCAACTGCCATTCAAAAATTGGTAACTGTTGCTCCCAACTCTTAACTTGGCTGACTGAATGACTGACGGACTGACTGACAGACAGACAGTGCTGGCGAGATAGTCCAGGAAAAACTGTCGCTGCCTGGAAATTGAGCAGCGCACGTCAAAAATGGGAAAGTACGAAATTAACTAAAAACGTGTGATTTATTTCTTCATTGCAAAAACCGAAAAGAAAAAAAAGCAAAAAAAAACAACAAAATACAGTGTACAATTGAAAGGGACGAGCCAGAGTCTCTCTCAGACAGAGGCAACAACGAGGACACGTTCGTCTTGGCCAAGATTTATAGGGGGATTGCTAGCAAACAGACCGGCCAGCATTATAATAAAGTCATGCAGGAAATAATGCTACTCTACTAGCAGCTGATTGATTATGAGTTTTTTCTTATGCATTCGCTTTTCTTTTCACTCGATTTTTAATTAAACTAACTTTTGCTTAACCTCGTTTGTTTTCTTTTTTTCTTTATCCAACAGTTGCTGTCCCATAATAATAACAACAACAGATTCTACAGTCGTGCTGATATTTGCAATATAAGTGTCTGGCCCAGTGAAATGGTGATGAGCAACTGCAGCAATGGAAATGGAAATGGAAATTTAAATGGTTATTCATCACAGCATCATCATCAAAATGGAAATCGTTTGCCGCCACGTTCACCAGCAAAATCTGCAAAGTCGAACAAATCGCAGGCAAGCAGCAGCAATGCCACAATGTCGCCAGCTAAGGTAAGTTTCTCAATCTATAAATCTGTGCAAAGGAAGCGGAAACATTTCCTACGTTTTAAAAAAACGTATAGTTAGAGCGAAGTTTCTTCTAGTATGCTTTCTCTTAAACGCAATTGTAAATTGCACGCTGTTAAAAGTTAGTTTGATTTATGCAAAACGCTGACACTTAACAAAGTACAAGAAATAACTGAAATAGTTATTCTTAGTTTTATTTCATAGCTTAGTGTTCATTTGAAACGTTTTCCCTTTCATCAGCGCGAAAATGAAAACAAAAACAGAGCCAAAAAACCCAGAGACTAGCAATTTGTCATCATGTGGCAGAGGCAGAGTTGCATTGCAAGGCTTGGACACATTGCGTGTCGCACGTTCACACAACCATGACCATGAGACAGAGCAGCAAAGATCTGTTATACACACACACACACACACACATACAGATGTATAACGGTACGAATATTGCCGGCTCCTCTTTGTTGTTTACTTAAAAGCGCTCTCATGGTTTCAGTTTCGCTTGAAATGCACACGAGCTGGCTGCGTTCGTTGCGATCGATCGATGGATCGATCAATTCAACTTTACTCTGTTGGTGGTCCACTCGAGGAACGCAGTAGTACGAGTGGTGCATTCGTGGTGTGTAGTGTGGTCTGGTGTGGTGCGTATGCCGGTGCGTGCATGAATTCGCCTCAAATTTCTCTAAGCTTTTTTTTTTTTTTGTGTGGTTTTAGTTTTGGTTTTCTTGTCAATTTGCTGGTAAACAACCAAACATGTCGCCCAAACATGTCCACTGGACAAGTTAGCAACATCTAATGGGCTGTAAACGATCAGCTTTGGTAATTTAAGCCAATTTGCTGTGTGTTATTTGTGCAAAAACAGCGGGTGGATATCAAAGTGTTGAAAATGAAATAATGATGCTTATTTGAGTTGACATAAAAGGACAAATAGTTTGTATCGGGTTGAACTGCTTATATGCTTGTTGGGAAGAGGTTATTAAAGCATATCCTTATTACCTACTGCATAGTAACAGAGCTTCTCTCTGCGATTCTCAACATTTAATGGTAGCTTACACATTTGGTACGTTACATTTGCATTAAGCACGCCTTGGAGCTGTTATTCAAGCAATTATTTTACTGGCTGGCTGGACATCATCAATGTCTGGTTTTGTTATCCAACTCTCACTTTTATTTAACCAGACGATCGTCGCGTCTGGGAGTAACATCAGCAACATGTTGCATGTTGCTCGTGTGCGTCATTTGCATTTGTCGCTGACAACTCGATTGCAAGAGCACCTAACCTCCCTGCCCCATGTCCCTCTTGGCTTGCGCAATCTGTGCACGCAGTTTTCACTGCTGTCATCCACCCTAAGGCGGCTCCATGTACGCTCCACCAAAGAGCCCAAAAACCCCAAACAAAATGTGTATCCGCTGTACAAATGTTGCATGCGTTGATTTATTGAGAGTGAAATTTGCATGGCTTTGATTAATATTGACAAATTTCGCAAAATATAAACAAAAAGAGAGACAATTTTTGTTGCCGTATATCAATTGAAACGCCTCCCCGAGATAAGCTGCGACAGTCTACAACAAAAAAGTAATGGCGTTCAATGTCTCTAAAGTCAAATCGAGCGTGTAAATACATTTATTGTGATATAATACATGTATATATATGTATAGAGCAATCTTATCTTATCGCAAATGGCAAACGGCAAATATAATATAATATACTATAAGCTCTAAATTGACTTGTTAACAAAAGTCAGCCTAAAGAATATATATCCAAAATTTAGACAAATAAAAGAAATGCGCAACAAATCGAAGATCGATTAATGTTCGATGGCAAACAAACTGCAAATGTTTATTTGCCCTTTTTATTTTTGGATTCAATTATTTTGACGGCTATTTATCTTATCGTTGTTTGACTATTATTAAACGCAATTTGGCTAGTCGTATCGATTTGAATTTTGCACAAAGTAAACTTTCAGTGTTCAGTGTGTATTGCAAAGTCGCGAGTAACGGTTGAAGCGTTTAGTTACAGTTTACAAAAGATACGGCTACAGTTGCAGATACAAAGATACACAGATACAAACAATCGCGAAACAATAGAAAGCAAAAGCCGCAATTGCTATTGTTATTGTTATTGTTGGTTGTGTTTTTTGTTAGCGTTTTTCATGTAATTTGCATAAGGCTTGAACACAAATGATCAACATAAAAAGTGTGTAATTAAGTAAACGGCGCACACACGGTGCTTGTCAAACTGTGTGCGATTTAATTCGCGAGATTTGCGTGCGTGCCGCTGTGCAATTAAATTTGTTGAAATCTTAAAACAAAAAAGAGAGTGCGAGCTAAACAAAACAAAAACCAAACCGTCGATTGTCAAGGCCCCAAAACTAAAATCTAAAAGCTGTCCACAAACATTTCAACAGTTTGTCAGTCACTGTGTGGCATATAAATGGCGATTAGTGATGAGCGCGTGTGCAGCTAAATGAAACAAGAAAATAAGTGACTTAAACTACAAAAAGGTATTGTTGGCCAGAGAAAAAAACTATCGTATAGACACACGCGTGCACGAATCGTGCTAATATTAGCCTGCTCTAAAGCTGGTGGCTATGATTTCCAGTTTTTCTTAATTGGCCAATGGCTACAGCAAAAAAATACAAAAACCAAACTCATATAATTGCCTTTAATTATCGCAAACGCCCAATCGCAAAAGGCTCTTTCAGCTTTTTGTGGTCGCTGTTTGGATTTTCTTTTAGTTTCCAAGTTGAGGAGAGACAGGCCATTTCAAGCGTTGAACACTGAGATTTGAAAATTGTTTCCGTTGTTGGTGTGTGCAGTGTGCACGCAGTTTGACAAACACTGTGTAGTGTTGTGCACAGGAAACTGTTAATTTAATTAAGCCAAAAGATTAGCAATAAAAGTTGAAGCGTGTTCAGCAGACAGACAACAAACTCTGCATGAATAAGAGAGACTTACTTTCTGCACTATGTTTGGCTACAAGTACAAGTTTCTTTTATATATATTCAGATGGTGTTGAATGTAGACCTGTTGGGTAAACTCAACAGCTGTCTGATTGACTCACTTGGTAGAAAGCTAAAACAAAATCTACAGCGCATATACCTTGGAATTGTTCAATTGTGCAACACAATTTGCAATGAAACATTAATTTTTAATGTGCCTTTTTGTCAAAAGGTTAGCACGCCAAAGTTTTTCGTTAGCTCAAACATTTTGGAGTGGCAAATGTTTTGTAATAACTACAAATCACACAAAAAAAAAACAATCTAATCATTATAAACGCTTCGCTGATTTTTACTTTATTTGTTAGTCTTTCAAGTTCTAATTCAATGAGCAATCAAGTTAATTATGTCAAATTAACATGGGTTTGTTTTTGGTTAAGGAAACAGTTTCAATTGCAAAACTGAACAACATTTTGGCAAGGCCTTGAACAAAAGAAAAACCCCCATTCGACCCACTTGATTGAAGCGTTAAGACATCGCCTACAAAAATAAGTGATAAGAAAGTAGAAAAGAAATGTAAATAGAACTTATGATAAGTGTAAGGTAGGGCAAGCAAAGAGTTGAGTAAGTGTTTGCCAAGTTTAACCGAAACCGTATGAATAATAACAATCAAATGATATAGTAGAAAACGAGAGCGATAAGAGCAAGAAACTCATTCATACACAGTATCTCTAAACCGATAAGAGTAGAGTGAGTCGAAAACGAAATCGAGTTGCATTTCCTTCTACGCCTTTGTATTCATTCACGCAATTGTTCTCTAGATGCGTCACTTTGAGTGATGAAGGAAAATAATGCAAGAAAACACTTCAATTCACCATGCTCATTAATATTTGACTCTCTTGCACTCGTTTTGTTTGCAGGGCAAGGTCTCGCATGATTCAATCAAGCAGCTTGTGCTCGAAGCTGAGCATTTAGTACGCGACGCTCAGGAGGCCGCATTGAAGACGCCAACGAAGCAGAAACATTCCATCATTAAGATATCATCGACGGTCAAGAAGCGCGAACCTAACATGCCCGGTCCCATTAAACAGCGTGTCGAGGTATGTAAAGAAAGTATTCTTACAACAAACAACGATTTAAACAAAGCGTTTTTTTGCAGGAATGGCTGGAGCATCAGCCCTCAACACCACAGTTGCTCACAAGAAGTCACGAGGTGGTATCCGTTAAGCCCGATGATTGTGAGGCATCTGGAGAGGCATCGGAAACCGATTCCGTGCCACAAACGAGCGCTGTTTGCGGCGGCTCGGATTCATCGGAAGGATTCACAGACTCCATAGCAACCTGCATGCAGACAAGCACCAATTCATATGGCAATTCAACGGAACGCATTGGTGGCTCTGCTGAGCCCATTGGACAACATCCAACCACACCTTTGGGCTATGGCAGCAGCAATCAGAGCTTGAACGTTAAGATTGTGAAGCGTCAACAGACGCGACGCAAATCAGAACGTCCTTGGAGCGTTTCCTGTCTGTCCCAGCTGACTACAGATGCAGCTCAGCTGACCACAAACATTGCAGCAGTGGGTCAGAGCTCTCCACCTGGTCTGGCCAGCCATTCGATTAGTGAAAGTGCCTTAGATTCACTTTCGCCAGGGCCACGCGCTCGTGCTGCCTCCTCCTCGGGTACTGGAAGCAATGCGGCACGCAAAGCCGACAGCAAGGGATCCCTCCGCAGGAGGAGAGCACGCAAGAAGCGCATGTCTGCCGCATCTGGCGGCAAGAAGTCCGACTCGGGTTCAGAGACGCATGGCGATCTCACCCAGACACTGATGAAGTCCTGTGAATCGATGTCTTCACAGCAGCTGCAAGAGTTCACCAATGCTCTATTAAGCATTCAAAAGGGTGGAGCAAGTCCTAAAACGGATGAAGCCAACATTCACGAGGTTGGCGATTCGGAATCACAACTAATGGTGCCCAACTTCCGTGTCGGTTCGTTTACTACAGCTGCTCTAATGGCCAGTGACATACGTTTGGGCGCTTTAGCTGCACTGTCTAACTACATGAATGAGGATGAACAGCAAGCTGGTGAGTGAGGAATGAGGAAAAAGAACTACTAGCTTATCTTGACTTGGCATAATGTTATTGAAACAATGAAAGAGTGTATTTTCATGTTATCTAGTGTTATATCAATGATATCATCAGTCAGTCAGTCATTTGCCTTATCTTAATATAATTTTCCTTAGAAACGTTATAACAAATGATTCAAATCGTTTCAATAGCATTGTATGCCCTTCGCACATTAATTGCTCGCTTTGTAACACTTTATGTCTGATCTTTTGTGTATTAAAATCTTTCTTCTCACAAGCACACACGCCCGTACCCAGGCCAAAAGGTACCACAAATATGCACCCCACAAAACTGCCCTGCTAAACCCAAAACATTTCATTACAACACCTAAAACTTTCTGTCTTTCTATTTCTGCACAGAGCTAAGCACTGAGGATCATCATAGCAGCATTTCAGAGACTGCCTGGGACAACTATCAAGAGAAATACAATTCAGAAAACTATTCGGAGGGCTTTGATTCGGATGCAGCGCGTCGTCTCTTGGAATTCGGCGATGACTATCGGTGAGTAATGTCTACTATATAGCCATAAATGACCTTCGCAACGTTTGCCAACTTTTATATGTATAAAATGATATATTTTTACAGCAATTTTATTGACTCGCAGTCCGATTGCTGCAGTTCTCTGTCGGCGGCCAACAATTTGGATTCATTCTCGCCACCGCGCATGGATTCATTGCAACAACACGAGGTTAAAGCATTGCACATCACACAAGAGACAATCAGCAGTAGCGTGGATCACGCACGTCGTCAACGTGCCCTGGAATTGCAATACGAGCGACGTCGCAAGACACTGGAGGTGCGACGCAAATCCTGTCAAGGTGAGTTTTTACACAATAATCTGCCTTTTGAACCACACTAATCATCGTCTAATCTGCTTCACAGATATGGCCGAGGCCATTGGTTCACAGAAGGAGCTGCAGCAGGAGCAGCAGACAACTACCATGAACCTTTCCTCTTCGGCAACAGCACTAATGTCACCCAAGAATCAAATAGGAGCTCAGCAGCTCGTTAAAAATGATTCGGTGGGACGCAAATTGGAATTTGGTGCCGGAATGAGCCACTCTGCTCAATCGCTACTACGACGCACCTCGGAGAGCGATACATCGACGCGTCGTCGTCGCACTGTCACAGCAGATGAGCGAAGACGTTCTTCACGCAATCTGGAAAAGTGCATTAAACTAATTCCGGCTACATCATCGTCGAGCGGCGATGATTCCGAGGATGGAGAGCAAGAGATGCGTTCACTGTTGCAACAGAGTCGCGATCGTCTTGAGGATACGCGTGCCTTAAAGATACGCTGTCATCTACTAAGACCAGAGGATTATGTAAGTACAAAGAATCGGCAACATCTCTAGTGTTATCTCTTTGATACTGTACAATAAACTAATCTTCTGTTCTCCCGCAGAACGAGATAATCAATACATGCCGTGACAATATACGCTGCCTGGAGGCGGTATTGAGGGGTCCGCCTGGCACGGTGCTATCGACCCATTGCGCCGGCCAGACAAAAGGTGAGTCCTTGCCAGCATCAACTACTTGTCGTCGTCGACTGACTATGCGCATGGCCAATACAGCAACCGCAAACGCATTAACATCTGCATCTGCATCCGCTTCTGTAACCGCATCCACTGCTCCAAGTGCACGTAATCTGCCGATGCTTGAGTGCAAATGTGCGCCAATAACACGGTTTATTGGACGTATCATCGAATTTATGTTGGATTTAAGCAATTTGCTGGAGCATTTTGCGCTCTATAGATTTTTAGCGGGAACACTGCGGTCGCTTTATGCGCTTGTGAATCGGCCCATGGGGCGGCTGGAGCGTTTGTTTGCCGGCTTTCGAGGGTTGCTCTAAAAGAGCAAATCAGTCAATTGCCCTCAAACTGTACAGCGTTGCCTTATTGATGCTTATAAAGCACACGAAAAAAATTGTGTATTATTTTTTTTTCTTCTTTGTATTATTATTTTTTGTACAATTATTATTTGGAATAATTTTGTTTTTGCATTTGACAAAACGCATTTTGCATCGAATTTACTTACATACGTATTTTTTTGGCATTTGTTTATAATAATTTTAAAAGTGAAAAATATTATTTATTTTTGCGCATATATTACATATTTTTTGGCAAATAAAAAGTACCATTTTTTATATCAAGAAAACACCAACAAAGCATTTAAAATTGTTCTATTATAAATATGATTTTTTTAATTATAATAATATGTATAAATAATAATTAAATGGTGTTATTGTTGTCGCTTAGCTAAATTCGTAATATGTTAATATTTATATGCTTGTGTTTTTGTCAAATGTTTAACCAAAATTAATTTAGAATTGTTCATTATTTATTTATTTAGTTTGATTTTGATTTCATTGCATTTCGTAACCGTCATTTTTACTAATCTTTTTTTAACTTTGGCATCTTAGTAGTTAAATTTGAGTATTACAGTTTTAAGTTCACTGTCCACCGTTGAACATTCATTGTACGTTTGCTAAGGTTGTAGTTGCATTGTGTCTTTGCTTTACACAGTACGTCTCAAACTGTAACAACACCAAACGTCACATCGAAAATGTATATGTATTTTGTGTAGAATTTATGTTTATATTTGCGCATTAGCCAAAAAAAAATTTGCTTTGACCCCTACAAGAGCAAATTTTCTTTTGGCAGCTGACGTAATTTGTTTTTTCATAGAGAAAAACGATGACAGGTACAAATTTATTGAGCAGCTTATAAAACTGTGACCAACTAATTTATTAACAGCGACACACGCCAGGGGCAAAGTGGTTAAACGTATAAAGCGCTAGATGGCGCAGCTGTGCCGTGGATTTTAAACTGTAGCTTAGAGGTTGTTTGTGTGTCTGTTTTACCGGCATTAGCTTTTGTTGTTGTGGTTATAGAAGCTATCATTTTTTAGCTTTTAAAAATTACGTCGTCTCTGCTAACGCCAGCGCTGATGTTATTGTTTTGTGTTTCCGTCGTTCTTATTTGGCTGCCAAAACTGATGTGTTAATAGATAAACACACATACATTGCGTGCAAAGCCAAGTTCAAAAGTTGACGTTTGCTTGCGCCGTCGCCGCTCTGTTTGTCTCTCACGTTTTGCTTCTTTTTTCGCTCTCACTGTCCGAGTTGCTCTCTTCACCTAAAAGCTGCTGCGCCAAAAACAATTGAAACATTCGTCGTCGTCGCTGACGCTGACGTCTCAGTTCAATTTTAGCGTGCGTTCCAAACGGTTCTGGTTCCGTCGTCGTCGTCGTCGTCGTTGCTTCTTAACTGTTTTTACAATGTGCTTCCGCGCGCTTTAGGAACTCACAACTATTTTATACGAATCTCTTTATTAAAAAACATCCTTATAAAACTGTGATAGCAACTACAAATCTCGCTAAGCCCAATAATTCTACACATTTGTCACCCATTCATAAAAGTCGCGTGCTTTATTGCTGCATATAAGAGTTTATAAGAGTGAAGTTATAAGAGAAAAAACTCGTATATTGGATTTTCTTATTGTCTACTGTCAAGTTTCCCAACAGTTCGAGGTCATTGCGCAGCGTGTAAACAAAACAAATCAGTGAATAAGCAACTTACTCAATTCAAAGTAAACACAAATTTAAATGTTTAAATACGCAAATTGATTACCGAAATTGATTTCAAGTGGCGCCGCCTGGCGAGCAGCTGGCTAAGTGGGTCAAAGCGTGCCGCTCCAAGGGTTGCCAGGAGTTGAAAATAAGTGTGAGTGTAAGGGGATAAAAAAGTCAAAGAGAGAAAAAACGCACGCGGCAACAATGGGCAAAGTCAGTGTTGCCGTGCAAACGGACCTCTCTGGCATGCTCTCTTCGACTAGCTCATCGGCTGCCACTTCGCGCTCTTCATCGGAGCAAGGTAAATACACACACACACGCACACACACATTCACAGTTATGATGAGCTTATGCTGGAGTACAAACTCGTAGGAAAACTTTAAGCTCTTAATTGGGAAACAGGTGTAAATGATGTAGAAACAGCGACGCAAAGCGTTAGAGAAGATCGTAAACAAGATAAGAGACAAACGTATAATAAGCCTAATTGGTTACTTACTCGCTGATGATGAAAGCGATATTTATTTTGGTGTGTAGCAAAACACTGAAATGAAAACGAAGATAACAGTGAGAGAAAATGAGTTAATATTCAAAATGCATTATTCATGTAGAGTAGAAAAAAACTTGATTTAATTTAGACATTTCACGGAATCGATTTGTTATGGTAAAAAAAAACAAAATGTAGAAAGAACGAGAAATATACAGCAGGGGCATCATATAATCCAATACCCTACTTTTGAATTGTTTCTCAATGCAAAGCAATCCAAAGTACTTAAGTATTCATAAAATTATGCCATCATAAAGATGAATATCATCAAAGACCAAATGCGTAATCAGTATATCGCTCTTTTTCTTTCCCAACTATGTGTCTAGACTATAGGGTACTTGAATAAGTATCTTAACGTGTCTTTGTTGCAATCATTACTTCATACTCTTGTCTCAAATGTTGCATCTTAAGATAACTGTTTCTGACTTGCACATCATTTGTGCTGCATTTCTTTTGTTTGTTTTTTTCTTTCTTGCTTTTTGCAGACACTTTGACCGACTTTGTCAGTTGGCCAACAAGCACTTGTTGTTGTAGTTGCCACATTGCCAACTAGCATTATATGCCAAATTGGGTTGGTCTGATTTTTCTGTTGCTTGTTTTTTTTATTTCTTCTTCGTTGCATTGCTAATTAAGCTAGACCACTCGAGCCATAAAGTTTTTATAGAGTCACAACAATTGCATTGTACAGGGCTCTCTCTCTCTCCCTCTCTCTCTCTCTCTTAATATGCACTTTGCATTCACGCTCATGTTGGCAGCATTCATTAACGGTTTTCCAGCTGTGCTTTTATGGTCAATTGTTGGCGTTCCGCTTTTGAAGTTTAACGGGCCGCTTTAAAAAGAGAAATATTTTGAGTCCCAAACCGGAACCCGGTTCAACCTGGGTCAGTAAAAACACAAACAAGAAAACCAGACCTAAGCATTTGTTCTCTTTTCTGTTATAGAAGAAACTCTGGCGTCATTCTTGCTATTCATTAATACAAAATAAAAAAAATAACCAAATGTTTATTCATTTTATTTTTCTGGCCTTATTTGTGGTTGACCTTGAAATCGCAGTACGCTAGAATTGTTAAATTATTGAAAAATGAAATGAAATTTGCTAATAAATGGTTTACAGTTTCAGTTTTGTGGCTTTTCAACTTGGCTACCGTAACCTTCCATACGATTGTGAACTCAATCGGAGTAAAACACACCTTTACAAATGCCATAATAGCAATTGCATTAATTATTACATATTACGTTTGTTTGTCTTTGTTTGTTTGTTTTTATTTTTTAGGGCGCGTTTCCCGTTGAACTCGTATGCAAAATATTCGCTGCATTCAAGCATAAAAACAAAATTGTTAAAGGTTAATGACTTCTTCAAAAGAGTTGCCAGCTTTTTGCTTAACTTATTTTCTCATGCTAATGTTTCATTTGCTATTCACTAATCAGCTTTTGAGAAATATCCAATGTTTTTTCTTCGCTAATTGTATATAATTGTTGTCATCGTTATTTTTGTTGCTTTTTTCTCTCTTTTGCACACGTAATTATTCAAGATTATTATTTTGGACAAATATTTAAGTTGCTTGTTTTGTGAGGAACCTTGACTTCTAAAAAATCTTTTCTTCTCTCTATTGATTGTATAAATTCTTTGCAGCTTAAGTTTGTTATATGTTGGCAACTCTGTTTGTTAACTCACTCATGTACTTTTTCGGTTTGTTTGTTTTTCGCCAAAGGAATAACAAGAATTTGGTGCCTGGTAGCTAAACCATTTCAGCCAAATCACCTTCTTTATATGTTTGTAGGACACGCCCTTTTGTCGCATTCTCATTTTATTATTTATTGCTACTTAACACGCAGGCCACAAGCACAAGCAATTCCTTAAGGCCTTGATAGTTTCCTTTTGCCGCAGCAGGCTTTATTCAACTTTTTGTTGGCATAGGCAAGCCTTTCAATGCAATAATAATAATAAAGTAACATTGCATTTCACACTTAATGGATAGAGTTTAGTGTAAATGTGAGAAAATTAGTTTCTTGCATTCATATCATAAATACTAAATATATACTAATCCCTGACATAATGAAGACATGTATGAATATGCTTTTTCAGTTAAGCGAAACAGCTGAAATAGGTATGCAAGTTGTTTATAAATATAGAACAAACATCTGCTCATGATTGATACTATATAAAAAGAGGCCGCCAGAGAGAATATTTAGTTTACTTGTTTGCAGCTCAGCTGATTTGTTTGCCAACTGCAGTTTACTTATTGAATTTTCTTTTGGCTTTTTCTTTTTGCCATGTTGCGAAATAAACGTCAATGCCCCTGGGCCATTGCCATTTAACAGCTGCTTTTTGCAATTAAATGCAAATTTGCATTTTTGAAGATGATTTTTCGTTTTGCTGTTGCTTACAATTTCACTTGGCATGTGAAAGAGAGAAAACAGCAATTGGCTAATAAACAAAATAGCCAAGAGACGGAAGTGTTTACACAATTAGAATTCAATTATTAATGGTAGTTAACAATCTCTGTGATTGCCCATTAATTTACTAATTGTTGATTAAAGTGAAAGTCGCAAAACAATTTTCAGTTTTCTGTCAGCTAAATTGCTAATCAATTTCATGCTCAGTGTCTTTAACTCTTTAAAGTCTTATCCATAGACTAAGAGATTATTAAACTATGATGTGGAAGGAGCATTTCACTTGCCACAGTTGCCGCCCCTTTTGCAGCTTTTAAGTGTGCAAAATCACAGCAACCAAGTTTGATGACTGTTAATATATAAAGACAACCACAACGAACCTGAATTGTGTAATCCTTCAAAAAAGATTACGAGTTTTTTTTGTTGCTTGGAAAGTGCGTAAAGATTATAACCACGCACCAAACATTAAAACTGGCTAGCAATAGATAACCATATAACTAGTTAGATTTTTCAAAAAGGAAGTTTGTTTTTGTATTATGCATCAACGGATGTGGCAGCTGCCCCGCCCCACTCTCTATCATTGCAACGTCCACTCTTTCAGTTTGTTGCTCGATCATTTTGTTGCGCTCGAGTTGCTGTTGTTGCTGCTGTGGGTTTGGCACGCTGCATAACATCTCTCAAGCAACAAGTTCAGTCAACCAGTTTTGCATTGACTGCCAACAAGTTCGGTCCTCTGCTGTGTGTTGTGTGGTTTTGTTTGCGTTTACTCGTATTGCGTATAGTTCGTGATCTGTTTGACAATTGCAGCCAAGTGCGTTTCTCATCCTCAAATTGAAGGCTCGAGCTTAAGCTTTATTCGAACGTTGTTTTGGGTGAAAGTAATTGGCTCGACGCATTTACGATTTACTTAACTGAACCTAAGTTAGTTGTGCTTAAGACTTTGCCTTGATCAGTTGCAGTTATCAAAACATTGAACTAATCTTTGAGGTTAGTGTATTTTGCGTAAGCTACAAAGTGCAGCTGCTTAAAGTGATTCATATGTTGTATATAAGTAAAGATTTATTGTTGCACAAAGCAAGTCCGCCCAGTGTCTTTCTTGTGTCAAGTTTAAGAGCTATTCCCCAGTTTGTTGTGACTATAGAATACCCTGTGAAATTAATAAAATGTTTAATTTATATGTAATTTTTTTGAGAATTGTCTACTAACTTATTTATATTTAACATATATGTGTATCGTAGTAATCGTGTTCTATGGGGCGTCGCAGACTGCATGAAAGGCACATTTTGGTTTGAATTGAAACGTCGCACTGCGCCCACATGTTCCCTCAGCTCAAATAACAAACACGCACACTTAAATAATAAAAACAAAAAGCATGCACATTTGTATATTTAACATGTTGTTGTTCCACTCAAGCGTTTAGTGGAAAAGTTTTTGTTTATAGGCTGCTTTTTGGCATTGTAAACAAATAAAAGTTTCACTCTGCGGTTTTACTCACTGACTGCGAATAGAAAGGGAAAGGTATTGCATTACCCACAATTTAAAGGGTTGCTGTTCAACGAAAAACCAAGCGGCATCCTAATCCGTTCCAAGTCCACAAGACTTGGCCAATTAACGAGCTTTGAGGCTTTCTCTCTTTCATTTTAATGCGCACTATTAACTTGCCAATTGCTGTTGCTGTTTTTTGCAGATCTATTGGCCGCTTGGGAGGATTTGCTTAACTGGAGCGAGAATGCATCGAGTGCACGCAAGCTGCAGCAGGAGATGAGTGCACTGAAGCACAGTCTATGCCGTCTGGGCGATAAATCAACACCCGAACTACTACTCGACACAGAGCCAGCCATACAAATAGCCGTCGAGGCTTTGAAGGTAAGTGTTGATGGATATTTATCTATGAACAACATGTAACATCATTGTGCCATTGCAATCAACAGCAAGAGCAACTTCAATTGGGCAGCTATCGCACAAATATGCTGCGTTTGAATGCCTCTGTGCACAGTTGGTTGACGCGTCAGGAGCGACGGCTGCAACAGGAACAGGAGCAGCAGCAACAACTAGAGTCCGAACAACTACAGATGAAGCAACAGGAGCTGCTGAAGCACGCGGAACAGCTGAAGGAGCAACAAGAGCTGTCTGGTGTGGCAATCACTGTTACAGATAGCAATGGTAACCAGGTAATGGAAGCCTCTACAGGTACCTGCGATGTGAACAGTCTGCTCAGCGCTGAGCAGGAATTCCACAAGCATTTGAAGGATGAAGTTAGCGATATGTACAGCGCTTGGGATGAGGCAGATGCCAGGTGAGTTGGCAGTAGAAAACTTTTCCGTTAGACATGTCACTAAAGTAAATTTTCTCTACAGAATCAACTCACAGTTGGAAATGCTGACAAACTCATTGATTGCCTGGCGTCAGCTGGAGTGTGGTTTAAGTGAATTCCAATTGGCACTTGGCCAGGATCGTGGCACACTGAAGGGGCTGGAAGGTGCTTTGGACAAGGGACAAGCGACACCAGTTGAATTGGCACAGAATGTCAAATTGGTGGCCAAGTTGCTTTCCGAGAAGGTAAACGTTAGCCAGGAGCAATTGCTTGCTGTGCAACAGCATTTGGATCCCAATCAAATTTATCACATTGCCAAATTTACGGCTTCAAATGGTTCGCTGTCCGACTCGGGCATATCTGATGGTGGTGCCACCTCCGATGGTGGTCTGTCTGAGAGAGAACGCCGTCTGGGTGTTCTGCGTCGCCTGGCTAAGCAGTTGGAGTTAGCTTTGGCGCCTGGCAGTGCCGCCATGCGTTCCATAGCGGATCGCATGGAGAGCGCTGAATTGGAGTTAAAGCAACTTCAGAACACTTGCCGGGATTTAATAGTGCGCACGGCAGCTTCGCATCAGCAGAGGCAGCAACAGCAGCAAAACGATCAAGCAGAGCAGCACAAGGAAGCCAAGGAGCAGCTGGCCAATGGACATGTTAAGCAAGCAACTCAATCGCCTGGCAAACGTCGTAATGGGCGCAAATCGCGTCAACAGCAGGAGAAACCGAAGCAAACGCTGCCAGAAGACCAGCAACAGTTGGTTGTGGAACAGTTGCAGCGGATTGTTGCCGCTGGTGCTGCTGGTGGCGATGAACCGCCAGAAGATCCCGCTGGCACAGTTGGCGCATTAGACAGCTCCGATGACGATGAAGATGAGAATGCATCCAAGTCAAAGAATCGCGGCTGGGCATGGAGAATTGCGCGTGCAGCGGTTCCAATGCAATTGGCTCTGTTTACCTTCTTCTGTGCGGCATGCATGATGCAGCCCAATTGCTGTGACAATCTGAACAATCTGTCCATGAGTTTTACGCCTCAGTTACGGTTTATACGTGGACCGCCTCCGATTTGAGCGGCACGACAGCAGCGCGTTTTGCAAACGATTTAATAAGTCGCTAGGAAAACGCGCGCGTTTTTAAGTAGGCAACAAATAATTTACGAGTATCGTTAAGTAATCTAACTGCCAGTTAGATTCCAGCGGGCCACAAGCAGCTTGCAGCCCGTTTATTGTCGACCTCCAAGTTAAAACATAAACCCAAACAATGAGGCGACTACAGCGCGTTTTACACGCGTCTTCGGGCGCGTTTCGTACAGCGCGTTTAGCGTTTTTTGCGCGTTAGTTGAAGCAAGTTTTTTTTGTCTTTTTTATAAAACGGAAGCACTTAGTGTGCAGAAAGAAAATGGAATATGCAACGCAAGGTTATATTTATACTTAAGATATACTTTAGATTTTGATTTCATTGATGATTTGTCTTAAGAGTTTAGTTGCGATTCTTCAAAACATTTTTTTAACTAAGAAGCGTTTAAAATTAAGTGCAAAAAACACAAGTTTAAGCTCAACTTTAGCAAGTAGAGAGGAAGAGTGAGAAAGCAAGCGGCAACAATCTTACATGCAAAAGAACATGACAAAAGCGAATAATGGCAAAAATCTTCGTAATGTACTTAGAAAGATATTGGAATATGGTAACCACGCCCCCGCTGCAGCCGCCGCTATCCCGCCCACATATCGTGCGTCGTTTATAAGGCATGACAAACTCCAGTTATAAGAATTTATACCAATATGTATTTCGTTGCGTTTTATGTTTTGTGCAACTTTTCTGTTAAAAACACGTAAAGTGCCTAAAAGACCCAAAACAATGGGCTTATCCAAGCAGAGACAGCGAAATCGAAGAGAAAGTGGAGTGAAGAACGCATATCGAGCCAGGCTAGAAAGCAATTTGAAGCTAAGCCAATCCTACATAGGCGCTCCAGCCCGAAACGAAATATTTTGTTGGGCTACAACAAGTTGAGAATCAGAGTTTCTATTTTTATACGCAAGGCAAATTTATATATATCTACGTACTAGAGATCGAGGCATTGGAAACATTTTTTGTCCACCTAACGCTCTATTTAATCAGTTTTATGTCTATTATATTAATAGGATAAAATCTAAAGTTTACAAGATGAAAAAATATATACTTAAACTATTAATGAACATAGATCATTTAATTTGTGTCTAGAATGTACTTCTTTTTTGGCAACAAGCAATTAAATTATAATCTACTTGTAAGTTTCGTATATCTTGTGAGTTTTTCAAATTTCAAATGCAAAAAAATACAAAAAAAACCTATATGAAAAACAAAACACAACAAAAAAAAAAAATAAAAAAGTATTAGAGATGCGAAAATACAATCCTTTTGATTTTTGTTACTTGTGTAAGAAATATTTTCGAGTCATTGGATGCATTTATTCTTGATTCTTTTTAGTTAGATCCGTGCTCTCGACCTTTGAATCAGAAGATAGATCGGCAACAAGTTGCTGGTAAACAGCTTCGGGCACCATGGTTCCCACAATTTTCTTATTCTCATCGGTCTTAACGCGTATCATTTGAATCTTGCGACCATCCTTCTCAATAATGAATGCAATGCGATCCCAAATGGGCAACATCAACCCCGAAAGCACATGATAGGTGCGCACTCTGAGACCCACCACGCACTTGGAGCCATAGGGGCAGCGACGGTTCCAATAGATGTGTGAACACATCTTTAGGCACTGATTGTACTGCATGACCCAGAATTGCTTCACTGCCTTCGAAGAGGCTTTGACATAGCGAGTGCTTATCGAGTTTAGCGTTTCGGTGCGAACCTGTGGACCCGTATTGGGTCGATAGATCTTTAAGTTAATTTTGGTAGGATCTGTCGTCGCTTCGCCCTCCGAATGTACGTTAAGGCATAGGATGGCGCAGTTGTTATTATTGCGTTCCTGCTTAAACATGTAAAAGCCTTCGTGCTCCTGACGCTCCTCCTTATTGAACCTGTGTGGGAGACATGATTGATAAAACAAAGCTTACACTGCCGAAAGCAATCGGTTGACTTACTTGGCTAGTGCCTGGTCAAAGGACATGCCTCGCACCACCTGCATGGTGTGGAGTTCCGTAGCCGCTGTTCCCGTCGCATGCTTTCTAATAAAGCGTATCAGCTTTATGGCCGTTACATTTGCTCCATGGGCATCCAAGTCGAGTATACCTAAATCAAAATGACCCGTGCGTTTCATTTGTAGGATCAGCGAGTACATTTTGTTAAGAAAGAATTTGAAAAGAGCATTCTGCACTTCGACTCGACAGCCCAGAATGCGATTCAAGAATTTCGGTATATTATAGCTATCCTTTTCTATAATAAAGACCTGTTGTCCCTTGTTGTTTGTGGTTACACTAAGCATTCCAACGCCGGAGAGCGCTACACAGCAATCAAAGCTAAAATCACCCTTATAGGATTCCGGTATGTGTACCTTTTCCAGTGGCTTCTCACCGGTTATCTGTTGCAGCACATTCTCCAGGGCACAACGTCCAATGTTGTTGTCAATATTAAACTTGGAGAGATCCCGAGCATCCGTAGCACGGCGATCGCCTTGAGTAAGTGCACCCAAACTCTCTAAACGTTTCGCCACAGTTGCTGCAAAGCGACTTTCGCCACCCAGATCTGAGATAAGAAACACGTATTCCGGTGCATTGGCTTGATTCGACCGATGTGTTCGTCCAAATTGTTGAATGGCTCTATCTGCACTCCATGGCAACTCCAGCGTGATATGTAATCGTCTTCGCTGTCTTGCGAGTCTTCTATCGCTCTGTAGCGAGATGCCACTGGAAGCCGCCTCCGATATGATGGCCACATGTTTGGTGTCCTCCATAAAACGCTGCTTCTCCATGTAATTAACCAGATCCATGGAGGTTTCCGCCTCGCCACGCTGCTCATAACGATAGCGATTGTCTTCCGTTTTGATGATTCTACCGCGGCGACCTGTCATCTCTGCAACAACATTGGTGCCCAGCTTGGAAATAATCTTGTCTAGCGTATTGGGTGGCATACGGCGACCCAGATGCTCTATCTTATCTAGCAATCGCTCTCGCACCGTTATGCAACGCTCAACATCTTGCTCAGTAATCTTAGCAGGATGCGATTCCCGCATGTCAAAGCTAAAATGATATTCATCGTTCATATTCTTGGAATTCATATTGATGCACAAGTGCTCCAGGATTCGGTCTTGCATTGTAACCTTCTCCGCTGAAGGTAAAAATATTATAAAACTGATTCGCAAATTCAGTTTAAAACGACTTACACTTGTCCATCCTTGGGGGACGACCGCGACGTTTGCGACCCGACTTAAAGCGGTCCTCATCATCATCATCGGGATTCCAGTTATTATAGCCCATATCCATATCACTATCACCACCATCTGAATCCGAGTCACCGTCGGAGAGCTCTGAGAGACGAGGACGTTTTGCTGTAGATCTATGGCGCGACTCTGGCTCAAAAGTGCCTGTATACAGTAACTTGTAGAAGGATTCGCGGGTGGGCGCTGGAAAATACTTTTCCACAAATGATTTGATGATCATTTTTGAGGTGGACACAAAACCAGTAAGTTCACCCTGATAGAGCTCAAGGTGCTCAAGAGTTCTTGATTCCCCCGTAGACTGCAATCCAATAACAACAGCTTTACCTTGCTTTGCTGCCTCGCGTACCATTTTAACGACATGTGGCACCTTGGAGGCAATGCAAAGGTTCTTGAAGAAACGCTGATGAGCAGACCAAAACTGACAGATAATAATCTTTTGCACACGATTCTCGATGCACATGAGACGAAATGCTTTGATAAACTTCTCATTGATTTCGGCCCAGAGTTCCGCAGAGTGATTGTATAGCTTGTGAAACTCCCGTGACATTGGTACCTCCTCAATGCGAAAGGTGACATCCTTGAAGCTTAGCTGTCTTGCAATATAGGAACCTCTTAACTTCATATCCATTGCAACGATCTCCATGGCTCCTATGCCTCGCTTCTCAACCGTATTAACAAACTTAAAGAACTCCGAATATGAAGTACCGGGACCCCACAAGCCCAGACGTACCATATACGCCATATTCTTGGGTTCCGAGGCACCCGTTGCTGAGGCATAAACAACACGGGCCATAGGCAACAGTTGCTGCAGTTCCAGCACAGTAGTACCAGTTTTTGTGGACTTTCCAGCATTCATCAGACTTAAATTCTTTGCTTTGTGGCATTCATCTAGCACGATAACCCCATCGTAGTCTGTGGAGAACCAGTTAATCAACTGGCGTAGGCGTGTATTGTATTTGGGCTCTGCATTTGCTGATTCTCCAATCAGAGCTGTGTAGGTGCAAAATATTACGCCCTTTTTAAAATGACCATTCTCTGCCGATGTGATGCGACAATATTTAAACTTGCTCATCGATGCCACCTTTATTTGCTTGCTTGCCCCAATATCACCAAGATCCCGTTCCGCATCAAACTTCAGATCATTGGAAACAGATATCCACAATGCACGCTTTCTGCCCCTTAGATAATTTTCATAAATTATTGCTGCTATGGTACGTCCTTTGCCAACTCCTGCTCCATCACCCAACAGAAAGCCCGCTCGTTCACCACTGGGAAGAAGCTGCTCATGAGCCTGACAGGCATATGTAACAGCCTCCAACTGTAGAGCACTCAGGCATTCAGAGTTTGTTAGCTTATCCGGTAGTGCCAGCTCATAGGTTATATCAGGTAGCTCTACGGATGAAAGAGTAGCTGTTTCGACGACCGAATCGGGGTGTCGAGAGCCGCCCTTTAATTTGCTGGGCCAGTAGGAAGAAAAGGTGTCTGCCACGCCAATCTCCTCGAAATCAACCTCATCATCCTCAAGAGGAGCTGGCAACTGCTGGGGCTGCATTTTGCGTTGTGCCATCTGGGAGCGTATATAGGATTGGTATACATTTGTGCCTAGATTACTGCCACTTTGCGCCTTGATAAAGTCCGTTAAAGATTTTGGAAAACCTGCCAAATTTAGTTGACCAGGAGGTATATTTCCAATAGCTTTACCCACAGGAAGTTTGGCACGCTCTTGTGGGTTCTTTGGAATTATTTTTGCCAGATTTTGCATCTTATATTGCATTATGTTTGAAGCGGTGGATTGCTGAGAAGGATTTTGCATTGGGAGTTTGGCAGGCTCCTGAATAGGTCGTGGCTTGGAGGAATCCTGATTATAGGACCAAACAGGCAGCTGCTGCTGTTGTGGGTATTGCGGTTTGGGTTCCAAATCGGGTTCCGGTTCTACCATTGGCAGCGAGTTAAGTTCCTCCTGAAGTCTAGCATCAATTTGGGCCTCATAATCGGCAGCTGGATCAATGGGAACTTCTGGATCAAAGGGAAACATATCCAATATCTCCTGCAATTTAAGATCTAAGCTTTCATCATTTGGTATATCCACATTACTGCCAGATGCTAGCGAATCTAACATCTCCTGCAGCTTAAGATCCAAGCTGCTATCATTTGAGGTTTCCCCATTGTTTTCCAATAAAGTATCTGTTGTAAGTGTACTTGTAGGAAGTTCGTCTTGAGTTAAAGCAACTGTTTCTTTTTGCGCCTTAACATTTGAGTTGATTTCTGTAGGCAGTTCGGTTGCAGTAAGTTCATTTTGATGCAATAATATTGCATCGGTTTTCGGAGCAATAAGCTGTGGCTGCAAAATGTTAGTAGTTGTTGGGTTGAGTTCGGTTTCAACTTTAGGAATACTTGTAATATTGCTGTTGGATGAAGAAAGTTCAGATTGAACTAATGGAACTGTTTCAATCGGAGGGCTAACTTGCAGCTGGGACTTCTCAATTGTCGCAGTTTTTTCTAATACTGATTTTAAACTTTCGCCAAGATTCGTCGAGCAATTAAGCTATAGAAAGTTTCATTGGTAATTACTTTATATTTACTTCAAATAGCTAGTAGTAGTTAGTTTAAGTTACCTTAGATGGTTTGACAGTCAAATTTGATTCCATATTTTCTTGCGGTATTTGCTTTTGCCAATTACTTCCCTTTGAGGCCTATTGTTACTAAAAGTTAAGC
Organism: Scaptomyza caliginosa; assembly: GCA_035044725.1. Taxonomy (NCBI): domain Eukaryota; kingdom Metazoa; phylum Arthropoda; class Insecta; order Diptera; family Drosophilidae; genus Scaptomyza; species Scaptomyza caliginosa. The sequence continues at coordinate 147,173 of JAWNNR010000651.1, forward strand.
TATTACTTTTTCTTTAATATTAGTTTTCTCTACTGACAGATTGTTGCAGTGCTGTAAAATTCCGATAACAGTTTTGGAACAGCGTTAGGGCTTTCCTTGAATAAAATGTCTCTCATTGTAAATTAATCGAAAAATTCAGTTGTCAATTAAAGCGATCGTTTCTTGTGATGGCTGTTGGATTCCAAATTTGTTGTGTATTGCTTATTAGTTTTCCAAGCGCATTGATTTCAAAAAATGACCACTGACAAAAGCTTGGAAAAACTCAAGGCTTGGCAACAATCTGCATCCAGTAAACGTCAAGAAGATGCCAGGCTTGCCGGGGTCAATATAAATTCGGTTGATTTTACGGATTACACAAATGATGGCACAAGAGCTCCGAAAACACGTAAGAGAAAGTCCAGGGCGCATAAAGATAGTACTGCAAGCTTTAGAGATTCGGAGGTAGAGTCAGTGAAAAGGGATTCGCGCAAGAGCATGATGGCCACCAGGATAAGCCAACCTGAGAAGGGCATTGATATGTACTATCACAAGCCCGTAAATGTTCGCTTTAAATCCAAAAGTGATAGTATTACGTAGAAAAAAACCTTATTTAATTTTGTGGTAAACATATTGACATCAAATAAAGTTTTTTTAAGCTGATTATGGCAATTAGGATACACTTTGGGATTTTAATACATCTCTTATTTTTTTTTAAGTAGGATATCTTAAGCTACAAAGATTTGGTTATAACAACTTAAGCGTTGCTTAACATTTCCAAATATATTTCAGTTGCCAAAATATTATTTATTTTATGAGTGTTTGTCACAAATAGAAGTCAATTTTATGTTGTTTGTAGTTCACCATGACTAGGAAGGTGCAACATACAATGCATGAGTATGTGCCCTATCCGAATGGAAGACAACTCTACGCAGATAGCAGTCGTCAGAGCGTGAGAGAGACGCTCCAACAATGGCGTCGTGCATCCGCCAAACAGAGGGAAATAAGAGATGGACATGGTCGCGGCAACTTAAGCAAATGGTCAAGCTTTATTAGGGATATTGGTAAGAGGAGGAAACGATTGCACAATAACTCTGCGGGACCCAGCATTACGAATACGCCTAGAACCACATGGAGTGGTGTTGTTACTGTTATAAATTATACGCAACCCAGAAGAAGCAGCAATGCAACACGCTTATCTCCGTCAGAAGGCACATATCTCACCTTCCATGAGCCAGTCAAGGTTGATACAAAACATTTAGAACTATAAATTACTCCATCTTAATAAATAAAAAATAAAGGACAGCACTCAAAATACTCCCAGGTTTTTTTTTTTTGCTCTCCTTAAAAACCTCAAAAGATAATCCAATAATTGGTAATACGCATTATTCACACCCCGCAATTTGGTAAAACTTTGTGTGTTCCATCACAGTTCATAAATAATCTATGAACCAATACGAAAAACAAAAAAACACCCACACAACCCTTGGCCCATAAAAAGGACAACTTTAATGCGGTTTTTTTCGATTTTTTTCTCCTCAAGGGTTGCTGCGTTTTCAACGTATATTTCAGTATTTGCTGTATACTAATAGTTAAAAGGCAGCCTTGGTGTCAAAGTCGATGAGTTTGACAATTGAAGTTTTGTTTGTTCTTTATTAAATCCTTATCAAGACTTCGCTATCTACAAATCGTTTATAATGCTTGAACGTCTGCTGACGATGATGGATTTGTGTGAAATGAATACCGCTTGAGCAGCGAAAAGGCACCCACAACTGAATGGATACACCTTTCGCTTGGAAATGTGTTTGTGGTGAAGCTCCAACACTGCAGTTGTATATAACGAATTCGCTTCAACCAATTGAATTGCGAGTTTTTACATAATACAAGTTTCCCCTTTGGGACTAGGTGCATATGCTGGACCTGCTCTAACACTTGGCAGTTGCTATTTTAGCTAGGCTGTTTGTACTCTTCTAACGCATTGAGTTTTGTCTGCTGACGCCGTATAGTCAAGACACAAACCACTGTTAAGCGCAAGGTTAGTTAACTGTCAATGTTATTTTTTATTACAAGACAACTACGATTTTTAAATACCTATATTTGTATCTGACTTGAAAATAATAAGTGCAGAAATTGTTATTTTAAAGCGATTTCCGTAGCATTTGTACTTTTCGGAAATCATAATCACATTCAACTCTAATATGACATTTAAACATTAATCAAACAGTCAAAACGCTTGACAGTTTTGCAGAACCAACTGGAAATAAATGCAGTGCGAGTAATATTTTTGATATGCCTTGGTAAATATAGAATTTGCTTCGAGGGTAAGTGCTGTAGCACAATGTTAACATCATTTTTGCTGTATTGTTATTTGGCTGAGTTAAAATTTGACCTAAGGGCACATCTGATTCGACTTTAACGTCATAAAAACAGCAACAACCCTAATCAGGGGCGTGGCGGAAAGGGCAGGCGGCAAAAACTGTTCGCGTGCCAAAACGGAAGTGTCTCAAAATTGAATTTGCATAATTTTCAAAAAATGAAAGAAAAAAAGACCAAGTGTGACAGAGACTAAGAGGACAACTGGGAAATGGTTTTGTGTTGAGTTGATAAATGTAGCAATAATCAAGCAAATAAGCAAGACAGTGTATATACATATGTTTAAAATTTAAAGTTCAATTGAGGTTGTCACTAAAATGTGATGTTTGATTCAGTTTAAAGAAGCTATAATATTTCTTCTTAAAAGAACTTCGGGTTTTAATAAATCTTGGCGTCAGTGGAAAAACACCTTGACGTGGCCAAGAATAATATCAACCCCCATGTCCAACACTTAACTTATACTCCCAATAAATAAGACGCTTATTAAACATGTATAGAATCACACCCCTTTAGCTGAGTCAAACATACATACAACACATAGAAAATCAGCAAACCTCATGCAGCTAGACCCGAACCCAAGCACTAATCCATTCATTAAACTTTGTGATTACAGCTGACCACAGGCAAGCAAAAGAAAAAAGGGGGATGGACACGCACACGTCACAGCCCCTTCCTTGAACAGATGAGGCAGCCGAGTGAATAAACTGACTGCTGACAGGCTCATTAAATGCCGCATTCAGTTGGCCTGACCAGTTGTGGATGTGTTTTGAGCATTTTTGTGGGAGTTAGAATATTTATTTAGCAACTGTGCTCGGTCTTCTACAGCTGTTTGAATAGAGAACTAAACTGGCCAAGGGCCAAAGTCAACACGTCAGAATTGAATGGCTTTAAATGAAGCTAGCCATTGCCTCTGGCAACTGTTGCCACGCCCACTATAAAAGCAAGCAAGGCTAATTTGTGTAGCTTTAAAGGCACGCCTACGTAAAAATGTTCATAAATAATGCGAGGAAAATTGTTAGAAATTGCCAAAACAATTTATGTTGACATTATCTCGAGAGACATTTTTTCTTCTCATTTTTTACAAGACCCTCAGCAGCGTGGATGATTAATTACCACAAAGAGAGAGCGAGAGAGAGAGAGAGATAGACAGAGTGGAGTGTGGGAAGAGAATATTTGAATATGAAAAGCGATAAAGTCCGTGATAAGTGGGCAACAAGAAAATGCGACAAAAAATGAGGAGAAAAAACTTTCAGCTTATTGCTCCCAAGTTGGTGATAAACCTGCACGAAAGCTTTAATGAACTCAAGCATTTCATCATTTCCGGACAAGATTTTCAGCCAAAAAATTTGCAGCAGCCTGGCACAAAGATAAAACTCATTGGTATGCCTGCTGCTGAGTTGACATTTGGGGATTTCAATTGATTTTGTCAGTTGTTGTTTTTTGTTATTTGTTTGCTTTGCTGATTTTCGCATTACGGGGTTTTCTATTTGCCAAAAAGCAAAAAAAAAAATGGTTGGCTTGCGAATTTTCTTTTGCCTAAATGAAAATTCGTGTGTGCAAAAAAACAAAAAACAATCTATTCAAATGAGTGTTGCTTAAGAATATTGACACTTGATTTGCATTTATAATAGCTACGTGAATTTTAGATTTTCGGATATTGGCATAGATTATTTCTGCACTGTGGCTTTTCTTTTTGTTGTTTATCTTACCGGTCGCATCTCTCTGCCTCTCTATCAGTAGCTCTCTCAGTTGTTCTGTAGCTAAGTTTTTTTTTGAGACATATTGCGCATGAAAAAATTGAACAACTTTGGCCTCGGGCTGTTTTCACCATAAAATAATCTTTTTAAGCCGAAAACAAATTACAAATAGGAAAGCCCCTCTATAATTTGTTCCCGTTTTTATACTTTTTTTCCTTTGCTTTCCTCTCTTCATTGGCTGCTTTGCATATTTTTTGTTGCATTTGTCGAGGGTTGTTCGAACCAGCATTGCCATTCTCTTAACAAATTATAATGTATTGAGAATTGACAGAATTATGTAATGAATAGAAAATTATGTAAATTACAGTGCAGTTACATTTAATGGTTCGACCTTTTCCTTCTTTTAGCTCCTTAGCTATACTTGGGTTAAGGGCAAAATCGAACAAACCGTAAACGCAAAAGAAATCGAATTCCAATTTTTATTGACAGCTCGTAAGATGCCAAACTTGGGTGCGACTTAAACACAGAAACAGGTAAAAGAGGTGAACAAAAAAAAGTAAAGTATAATTTTAACAAAAGGCACATAAAATGCAATGATAACAACACACACATGGAATTTTTCATTGATAAAATTGATTAGAACTGATATTAAACTTGTTTTAAAGTAATATTCGGCAAGAGCAAAGGCTTTTTGATTCAACTTTTTCGAGAAGTTATTAAACTTTTTAGCGTTCTTTACGCTTGTCTAGGTTTCTCACAAGGTGTCAGCTTGTGAAGACTACGTGACAAGTGCTGGGAAACTAGTTTTTCCTAGTATAAGCCGCCATTTGCAGCACTTTTTCCACCCAACCCTGGCACAGCCCACAACTAATTAGCATTTGCATTGCGGATTACTTCAAACTTTTGCAGGAAAAAACAAATTTATATTGCAGGTCACAAAGCGAGCAGCGAGAGGACATGCCATGATACCTGCTCCAACTTTGCCTGGGCCGAAAATAAGTTGTCATGAAATGAGAAAAACCTGACTGTTCGCCGATTTATTGAACGTAGGAACTGAAAACATTTGATGCCCGTAACATGAGCTTTAATATATTTTTGTTGCTTAATCTCGAACTCGAATGAGTATTGGAATGAGAAGAGCCGACGCTGTTTGTGCCCATGTTCATTTGCATTCGTGACTGAAATCATGACAGGAGACAACTCAGCGCAGGAGACGCGAGTCACGCGAATGAAAAAATAACAACAAGACTATATACATTTATATTGTATGTATGATTGTATATTTTAAAGGCAGTGCCTGCTCATAAGTTTGTCTGGTGTCTCTTTTTCTTATGGGTTGAATGCAAGAAATTATGATAACCGCATTGAAGTATTTCAAGCTGCCTGATGATTATTATTATCTTGCTTATCTGTGTTATCATCAATGCGTCATCATGTATGTGCTTGGCCTAATGGAAGACAAACATTTTATGGGAATGTCACGGCCCAACGTTGACCTTAGCACAGGTTCTTGTTCTATACTCCAGCCCAACAATCCATCCACCTCTCAAGCTCCAGACTTGTGCATGCTTCATTCATTCAATTACATTTTTGCGCACACTCAGCACTAAAGGGACCTCATAAAGCGTCAAAATTTCAGCAAATGAGCAAAACCTTACTCATACCAGCCCACCCACCCACCTTTTGCCTCTACTCTTGCTCAAGTTTCTTTCGTTGTCGTTCATTAGAAACTGCTCCCGTGGGTATTGAGAATTGGCGCGTCCAAAATCGATGAGCGGCCAACAGAGAAAACAACAACAGTGCTGGACATCAACGCCATCAAAAGTATTCGTCCGGCCTCTATTAAAACTGACAGACAAACAGCACAGGTCCTGTGACCCCAAAGCGTAAACATTGCGGCTGCCACAATAGCTTATGCAATCCAAACAAAACACAGCAAAAAAAAAAAAAAATGTCAAACTGCTGACCAGCACATATCCCATAGGACAATCGCCAGAAAACACTTTGCCACACACGGTGTTTACTCTGCTTATATAGAGCTCGTAGAAACAAACTGGGAAAACTATTATGGAACTGTAGGTCATATTTAAGAGCAGGTAATCGTGGAGTGTTCACAAGCTATTGACTATCGCTTCAAATTTAATATATTTCATAATTTCCCCAACCATTTGAATTATTCTTTTTCAACTTTACTCTACCCATAGCTTTAAATTGCATTTTAAGCTGTTTGATAACAACTGGTACAAGTGTAATTTGCACCCTTTGCTTTTTAACAGCCTTAACTTCTTAGGCGAATTTCAGCACGTTTTTAGCATTGCGGGATCAACTAATTTCGTCCTGTAATTTCAACGGAACTTCTCAGAAAGTTGCCCACATCTCTCACTTAACTCCTTCTATTTGTACTTCTTCATGGAGTTTGCGCTTCGTCACGCCTCAAATTGCACATAAAATAAAATAAAAAAAGGACGAACGAAATTTTTACGATATTTCTATGCAAATTGCGTTGCGTTTTTCGTACTTTTAGGGGGCTGGACAAAGTTTTTTTCATCTCGCACACTTTTTTTTTTGGGTTTTTCTCTAGTTTTTTTTTGTTTTGTAGCTTACAGGTGGATGATTTTATGTTGCATTTTATGGACTGAAAAATGTTTTTCATTTAGAAAACGAAAATGCAACGAAATGAGTTCTGTCAGAGTGCCATAAATTAGAGGAAAAAGTCAATTAGAATTCGTTACAAAGAAAAGTTAAGGAAAATCTTTTAGCTCCCACACACACACACACACACACAAACGCACACAAAAAGAAAGGACATGCCACACATTATCTGTGATAATAACAGAAACGAACTTAACCCTAATAAAGTACAAATGGGAGCAATTCTATTCCATTACGACGTTTGCTTGGGTTATGCAAATTGCAAATAAGGATAAGAACACAAAACTCTAGATGAAAGTTGAGAGCAAAAGATAACACACACACATACACACACGGTGAGCCATAAAATATGTCATATTTTAGACAAAAAATGTTTTTGCTAGCATTATAACAATAATAAAGGCATTCGCCATGCCAAAGGATTAACATAGCTTTCTCATATGGGACACAGATAAGCAACAACTGTAATTAGTTCCCTTACATTCTTTTCTGAAAGTAGCGTGAAAACATTTACAGCTCACAATTATCCTTTGTAACACACACACACACACACAAACACTCATTTCTTTGCTGCGCTCTCAACTCAACTTAATGCTTTGCAAATTGACACTTGGAGCAAAAGAAAAAAGAATTTCCTTCGTAAGGAGAGTCCATCACAGCAAAGTGATGAATGTGCAACTTCCTGAGCAGACTCCTAGTGTGTCCAAGTTCCATGTCCTTTTTGCGCTAAATTGGATTGCATATCATTATTTTTGCACTTGTCTGCGCTCCAAAATCATTCACACTTGCAAAAAAACAAAAAATACGAAGAAAGAAAGAAAAGGATAATTTATGCGACTCGTCAGCTAAGGTTTCCGTCCAAGCGTTCGTCCTTTTTTGATGGACATTCCAAGCAACTGTCCATGGGGACCAATGTCAAATTCCTTTTCTACTTACTTTTAGCTGGCTGCAATTGAACGAAATCCAATAAATAAATGTCTACTAGGACTTTTCGACACTGTATTGCATGTATGTAAGATAATATTTGTCTGGCGTTAACACTTACAAAACAACACTCTAACCACTGAGCGAAAGCATTTGTTAAAGAGGTAAATACCTTAAAGACTTTCCTGAACACAAATATATTTATTTCAAATGTTATTCTTATCAAATGCAAGCCAAGGTTTCACCTTAAAGTACGCCAATCTTTTTATTAGTGTACGCCCAATGGAAAACAATAAAAATAACATTTACCCAATTCCAATTATCATAAAAAAGCGATTTGTCTTTGCATCGAAGTCGAATAAAGATTAATGAAGCTGCTTTTTTTGTTGGCTTTTGACTTTGGTCTTTGGGGCCAGGTGTCAAAGTTTAAATGGGCGTCGTTGCTGTGTGTGCTTTGGCATTTAATTGTGTTGTGGCATTAAGGACCTGCCTATAATTAATATGCTAATAAAATGTTCTCGTGACAGCTGAACAAGAGCTTTTGACAGGCCAAACATAGGGTGTTCCGGCAGCCCGTTTGTTTGGAATGTTGTGCAATAAAGTTCTCGGCATTTACTTGTTTGACTGACATTCCGCGCCACATATTGACAATGGGAGAGGAAGGGTGTGAGTATGCGGGAAAGGGGCGGTAAATCATGATTATCTTTTTATTGCTGACATTTGCGGCCTCTTTTATGAACTTCCCCCCCATTATCAAATGAAATGTACTTGAGGGGAAAGCTGGCTAACAAGATTTGCAACGCATTTTCTGGACAGTAAGAGAGCTCTTCATCCCATTCTAATGGCAATGATGGCTGCAAAACATCATTTTTGGGGTCACACTAACTGCGTCTAAGTGCAGGACTTTTCTGAATGGCCATTGCATACCTTGAGCAAGAGGCGAAAGATCTGCTAAAAGGCATTCCAATCGAATGCTATTCCATGATAAAAATCGTGCCACACGTTAAGCCAGTCAAACATTTAAGCGCGCACAGCAACAGCAGCAAAAGCAAACAACAGCAGCAGGACATCTAATGTTGTCCAGGCATGAAGCCAACTTGGCAAAGGATTAGTGTGAGACCAAAATGGACGTCCTGTCGTTCGCCTCAAAAGGCTCAAAGTGCCATCCGAACATCCGACAATGCAACATTACAATAATGTGCATTTTTATGGACAGTTAACGGCTGCAAGAACCCATAAACGCATTATCCAACGCAACATCAATGGAATGCCAATGCTCCAGCATTAGACTGAGCAAGGACAAGCTGACAAAAATAGCATCAAATTTAAGAAGCTGTTGGAAATATTTTTGACACTATAAAATGTAGCTTTAGTTTGGTTTGTAAGGCAGTCAAAGTTGTTAAAAACTAAGGTAACATGCCATTGCTGTCCTGTTATCAATAAATCGAAAGGAACTTCTTTGTTGTTGCTAAAAGCAATACCATAGTCACCAAAAAACCTTACCTCAACAATGTAGAACACCACTTTTTTTGAGCTACCATAAATTTGCAGCAGTTGTAGTTTGTTGCCTGGGCAATAAAATCTAATCTCTTGTATATCTTGAAACATGACTTTGGGAGTTCTAGCCGCCGTGTGCCAAATGGTGACCACAAATCTCTCTTTTCCCCACTCTCTAACTTTTAACGTAGAAGCAACAGTTAAGCTAGAGTCAAGGGCCATAAATAAAAGCCACCAAAGACAAAGCAAAGCATTTAAATTAATTATTTATGGGATAGGTGGCCAACTGTGGTGCAATTGGTTTGAATAATAAAACGATTTGCAAGTCCAAGAACTGAACATGAGTTATATAGCCCAAAATAAAAAAGTGAAATATATTGCACAGATAACAGAAACGAGTTTAAATTATGAAGGTTATATGTTAAATGGAGCTGGCAACTCTAAAAACTTGCTCCTTAAAGCCAAAAACACAGAAAGGGCAAGAACGGCAAGAAGAAAGACGAAAGTAAATCTAATTTTAAGAGCTCTCCCACCAATACGCTTGCGGGCTTCACTGTTGCCGCACCCACCAATTATATTAATACAGTTACTTGAATTTATGACTTGAAGTAGAGGGGAGGGGTGAGGACGGCAGCCAAAGCTTCAGAGGGTAGGAAAGTGTCGCAAAATTGAATTTGCATAATTTTGAAAAGCCGACTGCGGCTTCCAAGTGGCTAAGTGCGTTGTGCATATTGACAGGACACACGGTGGCAAGTACTCCCTTCTCCTTCTTCTTCTACTCCTGTATCAGGCAATCGGAATGGAAATGATGTTTTTGATTTTGATTATGCAAATTTAAGTGTCGCAACAATGTTGCTGCTCATTCAACGTGAAACGCCTTGACGCTCCATGAAACTTAACACAAGAAAGCATAATAATAAAAATCTTTTAGCCATCAGTTGCACGAGCAAAGTTTACCCAATGTTAATTACAAATTGAAGTTGTCAAGATGTTGAATGTTAAGATATGCGCTAATTTAGACAGCGATTGTTCTATACATATTTGCTGCTTTATTTAAGTGAATGTGACCCTCAATTTGAGCTGCACTATGTACACAAATAAACCTCATACTCTTTAACAAGTTGACCGCACGTTTTTCAACTTAAGTTGAGTTCTTGAGAGAGGGATAGCTGGAGAGAAATCGAGCTGACTGGCGACAGCTAAATGGTCACCCCAAAAAGAAATACTGACTGACTGACTGCTGGTTGTCCGATATTTATCCATGATTTTCATATAAATTACTTCATTAGAAATGTCCTTCACTTAACTCTGCTGCTGCTGTGCAAATATTTTGTAATGAAAGCACAACTGGAATTTATGTTTAAATATACAGCAATAGTTTTAACTAGTTGGTTGGCTGACATCATCGCAATTTAAGTCCATGACAAACGACCTCCAAATTTATTCCTTTAAGACGTTTCGACAAAAGGAATACGAACTGAAATGAAAAAAAAGGTTTTGCATTGACAGATTTGCAAATGGTAAATATTTCATGGCCATTCTTTCATTCTTCTTCTCCATAGTCGCAGCCGGCAAGAAGGCACGTTTTATATGAATTTGAACGGTAATAATCGATCCCTGTGGCACCTTTAACAAAAATAAATCCGATTTCAAATGCTGCTGAGCTGAGGGGTTGATAAGAATGTTTAAAGTTGTGATTAAAGTTGCATTGGCATTAAGATGCGCAATGTTTACAGTTTGTTTATGTATATTTTGACTTCTCATCTCATGCAAAGTCGCTGGGATTAAAAACAAATCCACTCAAAATTGAATACGATTAAATTTCGAAATTGACCTCTGGCTGACCATATGCAAATCCTATGTTAACCCGTTTCCCTTTTGCCCGCATTTAAATCGAGCCGTGAAAGTCACACACACACAAAAACAAACAAAACACACTTCTAAAACCCTAAAACAACCCACAGACACAATGAATTTAAGGTAAGGGAATGGCCCATACTTTAGTTTTTCATTGTAGCTACAATTTTAAAATCGAATTTCGAATAAAGGGGTGTCTACTATGTATGTTGTCGTTTTTTTTTATATTGTCATGCAACAATTTAGTGGCAGACTGTGCGAAGGGTTGCTACACATTGTATAGGGGTTGGGGTTAGGCTTAACACTGAGGGTGCTCTCTCAAAACATAATTACGTGCATGTAAACAATAATTTAATTTCACACTAATGCAACAAATTTGTGGGCTGATTGCGGGTTTTGTTTAACAAGAGCATGTGGCAATGTTCTGCAATTCTCTATGTGAAGGTGGCAGACAAGGAGAGAGATAGAGAGAAAGAGCTAATTGTGGTCTTCCCTTTATCAGCAAGGAGAATTTCTGATTGCCTGTTGTTTGATTCACATTCTTATTAAAGTGAAAATCTGAAAAATATTATTCTCAACCTTATAGAAAACTACTTGCGCTAAACTTAACTCACAAAAAATAGACCGTTTAACTGTCGTCTCAATGTTTTTCTATCCATATCATTCAAGAAAAAAAAAGCCAAGCACTGATTTTGGCAACTGTTTAGACGTGGGCGTGGCAGCGGCAAAAGGCAGCGATTCGAAAACGTCAATGCCAAAAAAGAAAGCAATAGCAAAAAGAATTTCAATTCAAAGTCACTCAATTGAGAATAAATCCAACTACACCCCAACACACAACACACTCGATAGTTTATCCATCACAATCAGCGGCAGGGAATCGCTTCTGCTTGAATTAAGCCAAATGAAGGCAGAACCAAGAAAGAGTCCTGGCAAAAGCAGGATGTTCATTAGGTTCGCTGCATTCGTCTATTGATTTGATAGATACCAGCTCCAAATAGGAAATTAAAGCCATGACACAAAAAATAAATACACACTGATGAATAATACATGAAACGGTTAATAGAGAAGTGCATGGTTTCAGGGATTAAATGATTATATCTTTGGGAGTGTCTAGCATTTAATTCTATGTGACTTGGCCAAGTGGGGAGAGTTAAGGTCATAATTACCCTGACCACTCTCAGTGTCTCATTGGGGGTTGGTTAATCAGTCGTCGAAACACTTTTTGCAAAATGATTTACTGTTTAGAAGAATGTTTATTTTTGCTACAAAATTAGTGACCAACTGTTGGCTATTTTATTTGCGCAATTCATTAGGCCACAAATTGTTGGGTACAATTTCTCATACTCCCTATCTGTGTAATCGGAAACGGGCAGTGTCCTTTTCAGTTCATGCTCTTCCTTTTGCCCGCACATCACATCAGCATACGTAATCCAATGAAACGAATGCTTTATTGGCTTAATGGAGCTGACAGGAGGATTGGAGCACAGAGGCACAGCAGCAAGCTGGCCTCCAGAGGATTCGAAAGTGTATCGAAATGAAAAAGGACAATTTAATTTAATTTGCCGCAGCGGACAGCACAGAGAACAAACACATATGCAATAAGGACTCTCGGCCCATAATTCACACTTGTGGCCACACATTTCGAGCTCCCAATATGCATACTTATGTACATACATGCATACATGTTGAAGTTTAATTTATGGCCACTAATTACATCGATGATAAATTTCATTTCGAATTATGAGGCACAGAAGTTGGTTGCCCATTTTATAATCCTCCCCTTTCACAAGATGCCAGCAATAAAGTAAGATAATCATGATTTACAACAGCAGAAAAAATTCAACATATTTGGGCATACCCATATTCCGCTCCACTTTATCCTGTCAAACATTCTTGTTCAACTGTCATGAGACTTATTTTTATTAGCATATTAATTATACGGTTTCTGTGAGCAATTAAACGCTCCAACAATTATTTGAACTGGAAACCAACTTCTTAACTTTGACACCTGCTAATTCTCTTCGGACACAAAAGCAAAAACTTTTCATTAAATTTAGAAAGAACCCCAAAAAACACGCTAGGCGAAATCCCATTAATCTTTGTTGGCACACTTTTCTCAAGGTGCAAACACAAATAAATCTCTCTTTTATGGTAATTGCCCGAAAAGTTACACTTGCTTTGCTTTTATTTGTTTACCTTTTTTCAGGGTTCATTTCGAATTTGTTATCGATTTCATTTATTTATTGTTGCATAACGAAAAACTAATTAAAATAGGTGGTCTTTTCTCATTCTCTTAGTCTGTTAGAGGGCGTGGCAGAACTCTCATGTATGTAAGCGCTTGTGGGAATTCCCCCAATGCCCGTGGCCAGGCGGTAAACTCATTTGTATAAACTAATTGAGAGATTTGTGTGCAAAGCTAGGCAACTTTATTTTTATGATGTGTCTCTCATTAGCAATTAAATCAAATAACACACAAATACGCATACACATGTGCACATAATGGCACAATAAAATTTGGCTGATTTGACCAAAAATGTGAATGCAATTGTGGACATTAAGTACTTGCTAAATGTAGCTATGGGCAAGCTTAACTAGAACTAATTGCAAAGTAAAAATAATGCCTTGTGGTACATTAAATAGTTTAGTAGAAGTTGTTTTTAAAATCATTGTATCTTTAGTTATATATTTAAGCCGAAGCCAAACAACTATACCCAAAATAAAACTTGGCTAGCTTATAAACCAAAGGCACCTTGAAAACCCAGCCACAACTTGGCACAACCAAATCCTTTTGTGTATCTACATTAATGGACTAATAGATAATGGAACTTTTGAAATTGTTTTACAGACACTCACTGCTCTTATTCCCCTGCCCCCATCTACTGCCTAATTGCAGGCAGAAGCCGTGAATGTCCTTATTATCTTCCTCACTGTGTGTGTCCCATATGAGAAGCAGAACAGAAATTGTTTGCGGTAGCAAGCGTTGCAAATGGGTTTATTGTAATTTTGTGCTGCAAGAACATTACGTTAAAATATGACATATTTTATGGCTCAGAGAGCTTTTATCTGTGGCTCGCATGTGTAATTTGCATATATGCAATTGAGAATACCAAAGAGAAGACAAAGAAACAACTCGCATGTGTTGTAAATGTTTAGCTAAATGAAATGAAATCGGTCCCATTTGTATTTTATTAGGGTTAAGTTTGTCGAGTTTCATTTCGTTACGTTATTAGTGCAGATAATGAGGCTGTTTAGTCGCATAATGAAATGAAACACACCAGGAGTCAGGCCAAGCAAAACTAACTTCAGTTGTGAAGAGGTTCTCCTTTAGGTCTTTTGGCCAAACTTTTGTCTGATTGATTTCATTTGTTTTGTGGAGTTTTTTTCTCTGTGCGAACATTTTGAAATTGCAAAATATGCGCGGAATTTGTGGTACTCGTGGTACAAAAATCTGTTTTTAGTTTGCTGCCTTTTGCTCTGGCGTCTTTTTACTCTGTTCCAATGTGATGGAAAAAACTGAAATATGTTTCTTGAATCATTTGGGCGCTTTTTGTATGATTGTCTGGAACCTTTTGTGGCACTTTTGTCGAACGCTAAAAGTGTGTGTGCCTGGACAAGAATTCGGGGCTTGGGGGTGTTTGCAGGTGAATCTCAGTTCAGCAAAGTATCTCGATAAATTAAATCAAATTTTTTACATTTTTGTGCATGTTTAACGCGTGCAAGGAGTGAGGACAACTGAACCAAGAGCAGTTTAATGGTTTTATGGGATGTTCTTGAAAGATGATAAGAAGATAGTTGAAATATATAGAATATCAATAAAGGATACCTTCGCATAAATGTTTAGACTAACTATTGCTATCAAAATGACTTATGATCATGCGCTGAGGATTTTATCGTAGATCGAACACCATCTATTAACTTATAAGCTTACTTATCTAGATAAAGTAAACTGGTCTTTCAAATTTTAGTTAAGGGTTTTTCTCATACGACTTTTCTTAGATTTTTTATCCGGAACAGATTTAACAATTTGTAACCGCAAAGTAAAAGCTTAGCTTTTTTCTTACATTTGCCCAACAAAAAAAGCCACCGTTAAATTCAATAAATATGTCAAAAAAAAGTAGCAGAAATGTCATAAGTAAATTATTCACAATAGATTTTGTTTGATTGACACAACACACGCGTCAGCGTGGCATTCGTTTGATTCATTTAATTCACATCTAATTCACATGAAATTCGAAGCCAAAATTGCCAGATATTTTCTGTGTGGCGAAATACTAAGGGAACAGCCACCCGACACGTGTGCTGGGGGGCGTGTGTGACTCTATTAGGAGTACATATATATGTATGTAGGAATGATTGGCATGGCTCTGATGCCTCAGTCAGTGTAAAAAGGCGTCTAAGAATTTCATTAGTTGATTTCTTGGTCCACAATTTAATAACTTAACTAAATGGCTTGACATTAAGTTGACAAATGTCTTAATAAGCAAAACTGTAACATTGTCACGACAGATAATTCGCACTTCTGCCGAGAAACCCTTAAGATAACTCTAGGGGCCTCAAGAAATGCAAATCAAGAAATTTATCATCCATGATGATATCGTCACCATCTAGAACAAGACTATTGCTACAACAAGAAGATTCAAAGCTCTCTCAAGTGTAAGACTATGAATAATAAAAAGGGTTAAATTAGCATTTTCACATTTATTTGAGCGATGACATGACCAGATACCAACAACAAACGCCTTTTCCGAAAGGGCAACACTCGTTGGAGAGAAAGAGAGAGAGTTTCATAGTGGAGAGAGTTTATTAGCGAGCGCGTGCTATGGCAATCATGAGGCGTGTTAGCGGGGGGTGTGGCTGTGGTGTTCGTAGGTTTAAGGCGAACGAGTTAAGAAATTGCTAAAGCAATTTCCGATGACACACATGAAAGCCAACGCTCTGGGGATAATCAGCAACAACTAAGAAGGAAGACCAAAAGACAGAGGCAGCTAACACTGAAGGAAGCCAAGAAGACGCGTTCTAAGTCTATTTTGGGTGTGAAGAGATTATATGATTAGAAAGCATAACTACACAACTTTTACAATTGAGATGTAAGCCAAGATATGGAATTATGGAAAGGAGGATTATTTATTTAGATAGCTTAAGATCGATATTAATTGCGCTCTAAATCAAAAAATACTTTTCGTTCACGTTGTTGGAAAAATCTTTTAAAGCTGTGTTGTTTCCACTTCATTTGTCGGCCTGGGATGCTTCGCAAATGCCTACAAGGATTGCCCATTAAAAATGTTAATTAGTTGCACAAACATTGAGCATCGGTGATTGCAGCAACAGCAGCAACAGAAGGAGCCAAGTATCGCTCTTGTGTGTATGGAATTTGAAAGACACACGACCAGAGTCACTGAGACACAGTAGCCGCATGCAGCTTTGGACATGGGGCAGCTGTGGCAACAGTGGCAGCATCGCGTGTGTATGCAAATTGAATTCGCTGGCTGAGGTGTCCCCAATTGAATGGCAATTAAGATAAATGTTCGCAGCATGTCCGCACTTAAGGCCTCAAGCTTTACGATTACCGAATACCGGATTGCGGGAGAATCAAAAGAAACACAAGAAACTGAGAACCGGAGACAGAGCAGACAGCTTGACGCTGCCTTTTAAAGTTCTGTGTCGCTTAAAATCGAAAGTAAAAGCAAAAATAATTATTAGCTAATTTCTTTGACACTTTGAACTTTTCGTTCTAGGTTTGGCTGTAAGTGACCAAAGAATTTTAGGTTTTTGACCTTCCCCCGAACTTCCCCTTTCGAACATTTGAGCTGTGCAATTGGAAATGCTTGTCACGTTTGCGACGGCGTCTGAGCTAAAATCGATACGCATGCTGGACCGGACCATCGAAAGAGAAAGAGTCTAAAAGCAGCGGTAAAACAGCTGCTGCAATAGCTACTGACCCCCCACCTACTCTGTCACACTCTCCTTTTTCCGCTTGCTACACCTTGTCGCACCCACACACCCAAGGTGCAATGAACTAAAAGTCCATAAACTCTTTTTATTTTCTACTTTGACATTGTCATCATAAGCTTTTTAAGATTCCCATTGAAAATTTAAAGAAAGGGCGGACTCGTCCACAAACAAGCTCAGAGCTAGTCATATTCATTTGCTACATACAGGGTATCTCGTTGTAATGCACTCTTGGCCAAAGCAAACTTGTTCTCAACTTTAACCTTACCTCGACATACTTTGGAATGGCTTTCATTAATATTGTAAGATATTTCTTGCAAAAGCGTTGCGAAATTTTTTGATAATTCTCTTTTTGACTCTTGATAAATCACAGAGTTTGTAGCCAGAGCGCATCATTTGTCAAAAACCGGCAAGTGCATATCAGCATCTTCAAGTCAAAGTAACATCCCCAGAACTAGCCACCCAAACTCCCATCTCTACACATATGTCACCCTGGAACTTGGTTCATATGTGTGACGACACTTTCGTCACGGCTTGAAGTGAGTTTTTATTTTTGTTCTTGCAACATAACAAATGACCTCTGTTCGCTTTGAGGGCCGAGATGAATTATGATACGTATACGAGAGTATTGCACCCTAGAGAATGTTATTTAGGTTTGCTAATATGCTAGAACACGCTTCTGGAGAACCCTTTGGTCAGCTATGATTAGCTGTAGTTTTCTTTTTTTTTATCGAAAGATAAACATAATCAAATTTTTGACATATTTTGATGGGGTTACGTAATAAATGAAGTGTAAAAAGATTTGCTGCTGTATGAAGGAGGAGAAGAAAGTTAGGAACTAATTTTTGATTAAATATGCGCGTTGCTCATTTAACAAATTATGTTTTCTTATGATGGATCTTTAACATTTTGCAACAGACTGCTCCAGTTTCTTAACCTTCCCCCGAGGCATGATATATGTAAGTCTATCGGGAACAAGTTGCGTCTTGGATAATTTTGCAACCTGCTTCTAATTGTGCTGACAATTTTATGGCTGTCATATAAAATATTGGAAAATTATGCAGAAATAAATGCGTGTGGCAAGTGTGGCACGGAGTTTTCCATCTGCTACCAACCAGCATACGTATGAAGCAATAGCTTTTATCAAAAAAAATTAGAGCGTGAAATAAACTAAGAAAAGGTCTTGTTCAATTTATTGGCAGTAATAAATCATAGTACAAGGCAGAAAGTTAACCTTGAGACTTGAGGGGTTGCTTGGGAAATGCAGGCGAGTATGTATCTAGAAAGAAATGATGTCTGCCTTAAGGCAATACTTTAACTTTAAGTAACACCAAAATCATTAATGAAATGTTGTATGTGTTTTTTTTTTGTCTCCAATTTGGTTTTTTTCATTCATAAAATCAAAAAGGAACTGAAAATATTAAAATGTGAAGCACGTGCATCGTCTCGCTATTTGCTATGGAAGTTGATAGCATCTCGAAACAAAAATGAAGAAGGCATCATAAATGAAACAGAATTTAAGATAGAAATTAGGAGAAACACACCGAAAACAACCAAAAACAAATAAAAGGTGCGGGCGTCAATTGAAATCTTGAAAAAACTGAATGAAAAGTTTTTTTTTTATGAAATTCAGAGCGCGTGCTGCGACAAAATTGAAATCATTATTCTCTATTCTCCGACCAGACTTGTTAATTGTCGCGCTTTGTTTTTGAGGAGAGGAGTGGGTGAGTTAAGATAGCTTCATTCATAAGAAATTCGCTTTTAAGCAGGTAGCTTGAGTAATCAAATCTATGAAAACTAATCTAACATTGAGATTTTTCAGTGGCAACGGAAACTCTATATTGAGGAAACTTCTATCAATAAGTTTTATCTAAATAAATAAAAGGTAAACGGATATTTTAGCTTCACGGAAAGTATTTAAATAGATTTATATTAAAACAAAATTCAACCAGACTATGTATCCTTTAACTTCAGTGTTTCTCTACCACAATAAGTGCTCAGATAGGAGCAGCTCCATTTCAATAGTTGGCCACATTTGGCCATGTAAAAAAGTGAGCATTATGCGTTGTTGGGGCGTTCAGTGTCCATAAATTAAAATTGAATTCCACGTATGATCGCTGTGGTCAACCTTATAAGCTGAACGCCGTGCCCGAACCATTTAGGGATCACCCGACACAGACGACGACGACGACGAGGATGACTATGACTATGATGACGACGACGACGACGACTAAATCTGGCGTCCAGCTTGATGGACACGTGCCTCAGTGTGTGCCCGAGTCTCGCGGAGTCTGCTGTAATTTAAATTTAAATTTCCTTTTTTAATTGCATTCAATTAGCGAACAAACTGCATTTGGCTCTAGTCAAAGAAGGCAATCTAACTATGGCTAATCAACTGTCATAGCAACTGTCAAATGGCATTAGTAGTTAGTTAACCCAAAGAGTCATAAGTTCATATCAGTATTTTTCGAGCCTCAACGCTCCACATTCGATCTCAGCACAGATTTGTATCTTTAAATGCTTGTATGTCTGTATGTATGTTGTACTTTAAGCAGACTTGTGGGTTGTGTGAGTATCATTCTATTGACCATTTATGGTATGAAACATGTTTTTGCTGCTGGTCGTGTAATGTGACTAATTGGAACTGCAAGCAACTGGAAATTGTTGCTCATTGTTCAACATAATTACCCGCCAGCACTTGCCACACAGCACAAGTTTTCCAGACCAGATTCTTTTAGTTTGACTTTGACTTTGATGTTGTCATCGCATTGCACAAAACTGCATCACAAATGAGACTTCGTTGTATTTAATCAACCAGAAAATCCCTGGCATAAGTTCTTTTAACTGCCTCTCGTATGGCTTCTACTCAGGTAGAATTCTGGGCAGGTGTCTGCTGACTTGTTTGACATTTTATGAAATTTATGACATTATTTTCAAAACGTACATACTTCTGACCTTTTTCTGTGGAAAACCACTACGGTGGCTAGCTAAGCACATTGGTTGCACTTAGGAAACAAACAAACAAGAGGCACAATTGGTTCCTGTTTTTGTGTCTGCCTCTCATAATAACTGTCATAATACTAACAATGCAACTATATTAACTGTACTGATTATTGAGGCGCCACTTCTCAGATATATATCTGTTGACTGCTTAAGAGTGTGATTTAACAATTTTGCTTAGCATTTATTTGTTAGACAATTTGTCTTTCTTTCTTAACTATTTTTAAGCCATTCTCCTGTGTGTCATTTCAATATGTTCAAAAATTCGTTTCAAATTAAGTATTTGAATAATTTTACTTTTTAGGTAGGAACTCACTTTATTTATATCCGAGCAGGTGGCTTTACTTCTACCGGACTCAGCTGTAGTTGAGTTACTGCCAAATTGCGTGCAAAATGAAAAACATTTTCCTTTGCAATTGTCGAACCCTCCTATACTTCTCTAAGCCTAAGCAATTGCGAAAATGAAGTGTACTTTCAAATGGGTATAAGGCAGTGAAGCAGTAGCTCCTTTGTCAACATTTTAAATGCATTTTTATTGAGATTCATATCGCGAAATCGCAGACTGTGTGCCAAAAGGAATTGAATGCGACTTTGAATTGACTTCAAATACCTTAAATTATTGCCTACCCCCGAACACACAATCTCAATGCACACCCACAAAGGGAGCACATATGCTTAAGCTGTACAATTTCCAATTGTAAATTCTGTGTTCTTTTTTTCTGTTGTTCTCTGCCATCTCCAGTTTAAAATCGGTTTTTGGCAACTCGCACGTTTTATGCGAATTTGAACGGTAATAATCGATCCCTGCGGCATTTTAAAAAACAAATCCAAAAATCGACCGAGCAACGCAAGTGGCATTTTATACACTCCAAAGGGGTTGGTTGTGGGTGGCCTTTGAATTATTGCACTTGGCTTAGTTTAGGGGCACAAACGAAGCGAAGAACAAAACAGCAGAAGAAGAAGCACCGGCCAAGTTTTATGCGTTTCTTATCGTATTTTGAGTTGGCAGCTCAATTGCAGTAAATTAAAAAGTGCAAACAAAACAATTTTGATAAGCATGTTGCAAGTAAAGTTTATGGCGGCTTTAAAAGTTCAACTGAGGCAAAAAAGCGGCAGTTAATTAGAAAGAGATGCCTGATATATGGTTCAGGCCTTACTGATTGCAATCAAAATTATTCTTAAATGTATAGGATGCTTGAAGGATGTTTCCATTGCATTATAGATTATCAGTTACTTTTCGTATGTATAAAAAACTTACCAGACAATTATTTATGAAATCTGAAAGTATAAAGAATAAAAGATTTATATAGTGTTATACTAAAGGTAATGCATAATTTTTTGAGACAAGATTAAGTATAGAGGAAACACCACACAACTCCGTTAAAAAACCACAACTGTTTACCTAATCAACTCTAATTCTAAAATATGCTGCATATTTGTACAAAGATTTAAGCTGAAAAGTATCTTAGCTCAATGTTTGTGTAGGTAATTAGTAAGTACTCGAAATAACAATACACAAAGTCAAAGCTAATGAATGTTCTCACCAGCTCAACATGTTCTGTTTCCGTTTCCAATCCTTTTCCTTCCCCAACTCTTATCTCATGCAAATTTGCCATTGTTCACATATTGACACCCCTCCATAATTTCAACCCTTGTCAACCCTTTCTTTTCTTGGTGCTGGTACAAATTAAGGGCAGTCTTTTTGCAAAATTCTCCAGCTTCGCATTTTAAAATCGAATTCTACAAAAAGGGGGACAAGCTTGGGCTTATTTTTTTTTTTTTTGCATAACTCAAAAGTGTACGCAAACAATAATTTAATTTTGGCACTAATGCTACAAATTAGTGGTTAAGGGTGAGACAAGAATGTTAATTCAATCAGTTGGGGCGTTGACAGCGTTGCCAGACCTGCTGAAAGCAGCTATCATCGATTAATGTCTGTCTGTGAGTCTTAAGCAATTAAAATTCTTTTGGCTCACATATTCGATTTGCAATCATTTATCGAAGATGATTGCTGCAATGTAAATCATGATTATCATTTTATTGCTGACACATGTTTTCATTAACACAGGCCCTGTCCACTGCTCTAACCCATTCCACACAAAATATGGGCAATATCATCCACCATTTGTAGTTGTTGCCAAACGATGACAAATGATGTCGTTTCTTGTTATGGAGCCATAGCAAAAATTTTCATAATTCTGCAATTTTGCACACTTGCTCTGTGTCCGGAGTAAGGGACAAAGGTCATTGGGATTTACATAATCATGCATAGCTGGCCATCAATCACACATTGCACTCGGGCACAAGGACAACAACAGCTGGCTCCATGAAATGTCCTTTTAGTGGCTATAAAAATCAACTGCTTTGCGCTAATTAAACAAGAAATGTTGCAAGTTCAACGATTTGCAACCGAAAAGGGTTAAACAAAATTAGCATTAATTGGTCATTCAATGTTAAAGGTAGCGAAAAATGGACCCACAAAAAATGTCGCCCCAGGGAGAGCTTGAGGAATACAAGAGAAAAACAAAATCTAAGCTAAGAAGGCCAAGGAAAAAAACATCCTTTAAAGATGAGCGACAGAAGTACACAATAATTTGACAAGTCATAATATTGATTACATGAGGCTAGAAAAAAAAGAGATTTATGATCCCACATATGCGATTTGTGAAACCTTTTATAAGGGTTTAACTTCGATTATGGGCTTGTAATCGAACAGTTCGACAATGTCAGCCATAAATCTTTGTGCCTGCTACATTTTAAATCGAAATGAAGGAAAGAAGATTTATATGCAGCTACAAGTGTGATGCCAAAAACAACACGCACAAAAAAAAACTGAGCTCAAGTGGTCTCTTTTTTCTAGGCAACATATGTGCGGGTCTGAAAGGGTTGCTATCTGGGTTAGGGGTTGTGGCAACTGGGGCTGTGGCTGGTTAGTTGAACTAATTTCGAGGGGCAATTTTTATATTTTGCTGCCTTTACAGACGATAAATTTAACGCAATTTTTCTACAATTGTTTTGGGCGCAACGGTTTTTTCCAATTCTACATTTTTAACTTCTCTTTTGTCCTGAAACGCCTTGGAATTTATGCAAATGCGCGTGAAATAGAAAGCAAAAAACTGCTCGAAAATAAAAGAAATTAACAAACATAAAATTAATGTTTGCACCCAACAACAACGGTTTTTTTTCGTCTCTCTTTTTAGAACAAGGAACGATTGTTGCACGTGTTTCCATTTGTGTTGATTTTCCGGCTACGATGGCATTATTTTCCATAGCGTTGCTTTCCATTGCTCTGCGCGTTAGTGGAAATTGTATTCTCGATTTTGTTTCGTTACGTTGTTTTTTCGATGTGTGATCAAAAGCTCAGTACACACTTACACACACAAGCGAAAGAGTCCTTGATACCTGCCAGGAATAGAAATGCACATCAGAATGCAGAGATTGTTGTCAATGTGCCAATAAGAGTCAGCAGAATGGCCAAATGTGCAGATAATAAGAAAACTGACGATGAAGAAGAATTTATTTGCTACACATAACGCTAGATGGTGTTAGTGATGGGATTAGATCTGTCGACAATCGATAAATGTAAGCTCTCTTTCAATGCGATTATACCAAATGCAGCCAGCAGCAACTTTAATTGCTTCGAACGTCGTAGAACGTCGGCCAATAATTTTCCAAGACTTAAGCCTATCCTCTTCTCGTTCACACTCTCTCTTTTACTTACTTACTGGCTTGTTTTTCGAGCAACTAATGACCAGCAAACAGGAAGTTCGTTAGTCCTGAACGTAGAATTTTTCTTTATTAAATTTTTACTTTGCCGGCACACACACAGCAATAAGGAAAATATTTAGGAAATAACACATACACAAAATGAGGAAAAATGTGTGAGAAGCCGTGTAATGAATAATGCATGAAGTTTAAGACTCAACACAAACGTTTGCAATGAGCAGAGAGTGGGCTGGGTAGGGGTGTTGGACATGCAGTGATTATCTGTCTACAAATGTGAATGAGCGAGTGAATGAGTGAGTGTGTGTATGCGTGTGTGTCATTAAAAGTAAGCCTCCATTCTCTATATATCCTCCTTCCTATTGCCTTTATAATGCATGATTGGTAACAATTACCCCAGAATAAGGTAAGTACACGTATGCAAACATAGCCTGGGCTATATTAGTTTTCCTTCACTGGACTCATTAAACCCTTCTTAAAACTAAACTTTCTCATTCTCTTTCCTCCTATTTCATTGATTGCACCATGCATTTGTAATTTGCTATTTTCTTTTACACTTCAATTAGCCATCGAGCAGGTTCCTCTCATCATCTAAGCCCGCTTTGTTTGCACAAATTGACTGACACTGATGTTTCTCCCTGTTCCATTTCTCTTTCCTAACTGCTGCACACTGACAGCAAACTGACACCAGTCGAACTTCATCTCCTTTTACTCCTCCTCTCTCAATCCCCACACATGTTACCATCCTCGTACGTGGCTAACACACATCCACACAAAACCATGTAACCTTGTCCCAACACCCCTCCGCCCACTATCTCCATATGCTTTATTAGTTTATTCCGTCACAGGGGGTTGTTGTTGTTTTTTTTGTTGCTGTTGGATGAACGCTAATATTAATTTATTGTCAATGTTGCCATGCCTTCCCTGGCTAACTTCTCTACACATCCTGCCCCTCCAACTGATATGCATCAAAATGAGAAAGGACAATTTAATTTCATTTACAACAGGACGAAAGCACACAGGACAACAAATGCGCCATTATTAACACTTGTGACCACAAAAAGTCGGTCAAAAACTGTTAGTGTGTCTGTGTGTGTGTGGGTGTGTTTGTGTGTGGAGCTCTAATTATGAAATGATGAATCTCGTCAGCACATGTGGCGCCTGGGTCAGGATGCAACACAGGCAACAGAGCAGAAGGAAAGAGTCGAGGGAAGGTGGCTTCATCCTGATTCCTGACTTACAACCCCGAGGCGACCACTTTCATAATTCATTTTGAATACTTTTCGCTTATCGCTGAGGGAAAGATTTATGTCAGCCACTTTTGTAACACGATACCTGGCTAAAAAAGCAGAGGAGAAGTTGTTTGGAGGATGGCCGGGAGCACTCAAGGCTCAACTCCTTATCCGCTTGCAAATGATTTAATGCTCACTTACTGTGGCTACTGCAAGACTTCAGACTGCTCCTGTGCTCCAAGTTCCCAGCGGCGCCATTAAATCTCATTAAAAAGTTACCTCCGCCAAAAATGCAAATGCGCAAATGGAGGGGGGACAGTGAAGCAAAGGTTGGTGGAGCTAATATTGAAGTCGCATGCAAATTATAAATGTAGTCGCATTTTTCCTCCGTGTCGTTGAAGTCGAATGCAACAATGCAATGAAAAATAGATGCAAAATGTTTTCACGCTTTTCACGACCAACTCGAAATAAATGTTACACAAACTTTTCATTTTAAGTGCAAGCATGTATATATGTGCACTGAAAACAAATAGATGTGTGTAACTTGATTAAGAAAGTGCTACTATCGTTTTCTGGTCTTACTTTTCTCTCAGTGTGTGTGTGCTAGTGTGTTCACTTCATTGGCTATGCATGAAATTTGGAAATGATGTGTAACGATAGCCATCATTGATTTGAGATTGACGTTTGTGTCGAGCTTTCAATTGAAAAGAGTATAACAAGAGGGGATTTATATTGAACTTGTTGCCATTGTTGAATTGAAAAATGCGTCACTGTAATGTGGATTTTGCAAGTGACTCAGCCAACAGTTTAAGCTGACTTTATTAATCATTAATAATTGTTTTTTCTTTATTATTAAAAAAAGAAAACACAGTCGACAGCACATCAAATCAGCATAATAAATCCACGCACGATTCCTCCTTGCATTTCAGACAAAAACAAAGCAAATAAAACTAAATGCATATGTGTTTGTGTTACAACAAAGAGAGCGCCGCTGATAAGGAGCAGGCCAGAGAAAGAGAGAGAGAGCGAATTTTACATTAATATTTCAGTCACATATCGAAGCCAGAAAAAAAGGCAGACAGAACATACATAGAAGCAGACAGATAGACAGACAGACTAAACAGACTGGCCCCAAAAGTAAATAAGCAAACAAGGAGCAGCATAAAAGGAAGAGAGTGCGAAAGAGAGAAAGAGAAAAAGAATGGAGTTAAAGTGGGAGCTATGTTAAAAGCATTTTACATAAGCAAATAGAATACAAATGGTAGCTAGAAAGGGATAGCAAGCTCTATATACCAACAGAAATATATACATGTATGTATCTATGCTTATATATAAAGCTTTTGGTCACGTCCCGCCCATTCACTTGGAAAGTCGATGCTCGATGTGACTGATTACTGCGTCGACTGTTCTTGTTGCTGTAGCTGTTGTAGCTGTAACTGTTATTCTGAGGAAGCTGTTACTGTTAATGACAAGCAATGTCTGCCATTTTGACCAATAGATCGAATATACAATTTCATAGTCAGCTGCAGCAGCACACTTTGTAGAAGGTCAAGTATAAAAGCTAATGAAATAAATGCAACAAAGTACACTAGTATAAAAATATAAAATAAAACACATATGAATGCTAAGGTTAGATTTTTCCGATGAAAAGTTTTAAAATAATTAACATAATCCCATTTGACAGCAGTTCAGTTAAGGGTATTCCCAGTTCAAATTTTAGAAAAATTCCGTAAAAATTAGAATCTCAACTATTTAATATGTGGCCTGCGTATTGGGTCTTTGCATTTTTTTTTCATTTGAATATATAATCTGTGCGTTTATGTGGTACTTTTTGTTCTACTCCCTACGCACTTGGCGGTAATTTGTCTGCGGATCAAACAATTGTTGTATCAAAGATAAATGCTAAAGGTTTATGTAAATCACATTGTGTGTTCACAAACAAAAAAAGGCCAAACAGGTGGATTTGTAGACGTAGCCGGATTGTGTTAATATGTTGCTTACTTATTCAGTAGGCGACACACTCGACACTAATCAACTAAAGTGACTTGAGACAGGAGAACTCCCAATTTAAGTAGCTTGTAGCTGCACGCATCCTTTGCCGGCAAAGAAATTATGCACTTGGCAAAGGCAACGGCAACGGCGGCAAAGAAGAACATAAAACATTTCGCTGCATAATTGAACAACAAGTTGGCAGGGCGAGCAAGTTTGCCAAAGCAGGATATGCCGAGGGCACCAAACGAATTTATGGCAGCACCCGCACCATATGTCTCTTTGGAGACTTATTTCTTCTTATTGTATGGACTGGGTGTGGTTTTGACTGTGGTTTTACTTTGTGAAATACAATTGTCATCTAGGTTGGAGTTTCTGGTTTTGCATTAAATATTTTTATGGCTCTTGCTACTTGAGCTTTCATTGTTTTATTATCCTGCCGCTCATCAGAGCTGCCTTTTATATCATGAATATTTCAAAAATCTACGCCGCACTATGCTAGAACATAATATATATGTAAGTATATAGTAGAAATACGCATGCCATTTTGCATAGAAAAAGTTAATCTTTTTGAGTAAAATTCCTTATGTTGTTATTAAAGTGCTACACACACACACTGGCGTTGCATGCAACACTCGTAGATGACGACAACGACGTTTGTTGAAGTCTTCGATGGCGGCAGCTCCTTTTACCCAAAGAGGGGTAGGGAGGACCGGCGGAGGCAGAGACTAACGTTTCGCGCACGTGACGCGCATTTGCAATTATATTTATGATTTTAATACTTCGTATTTTTTCATAAAGTCAGCTAAGAGCAGCAAACAGCAGAAGCAGCAGCAAGCAGGCAAAAGTCTTTAGCTTTGAAAATTATGGCTAGCATGAAATTTCCTAGTTAAGCCAAGCGCGTCGGCAAGCCAAAGTATTCAGTTAATGCGAATGGGTTAAAACTAAAGTTGAATTAAGGTTAGAAATATTTTCCGCATCTTCTTATATGCCATGTTAGTAAAATATGGGCATATATGTACATATTAGTTACATTACTAATTTGTTTTAATTATTTAAGAACCTAAAACAGCATTCAATTAGCTGTGATTAGTAGGAAATCCTCAGTTTTCTTATAGATAACTATAATTATATTATAATTTACTAGAGATGTTCTTATTGACATTTACAACAGTTCTCTAGCACTTTTCCCTAGATTATATAAGCCCTGATATAGTTAATTCTCATGCCTATTAATCATTGCACTCACATCGAAGAAGCTATAAAGTACAATTAATTTTTCACAGCCAGCAACAAAAGTACTTGAACATAAAACCTTAAATCAGGTTAAATCTAAATGAGAGCAGCTTTAAAACTTGGTCAGCTGGATTTGATTTTTATGGCCAACAGTAGCGTAAGTCGAAGGTACTGCGGTTATATGTTATATGGCACCTTATCTCAAATGGGAAATCATTACCGCGTTTTTATTGTTTTCAACAGTTTGCAGACTAAGTCAGTTGTTGCGAGTGTTTTTTTTTTTTTTTGTTGTGGTTGTTTTAATGGCGCAACTTTGACTGTTAAAATATTTTTAACAACATTTCACGTAATTTTGTACAACATAATAATTACATTTTTAAGTGCACTTACAAAGTATTTCTCACATTTGGAACGTAAAATGAAGAAATCAAACAAACATAACGAAATCAAGACCAACAG
Source organism: Scaptomyza caliginosa (assembly GCA_035044725.1). NCBI lineage: Eukaryota > Metazoa > Arthropoda > Insecta > Diptera > Drosophilidae > Scaptomyza > Scaptomyza caliginosa. The sequence continues at coordinate 175,737 of JAWNNR010000651.1, forward strand.
TTTCTAAATTCTCTCTCTCTTCTCTCTTTTCAAAACACCTACAAAACGTATCTCAATGAAAATACTTGTCGTACTGCTGTACTTAGTGGTAAATGTTAATAATCACATAACATCAAATTAACATTGCTTCAAGGGGGGATAAAGGGCCGGGCCGTGGTGCAGACAAATTGCAGTTTTATTTAAAATAACGGCCAAAAATTGCAAATCTGAATAATACGCCGTGAAATTGTCAAGTTGCCTAGAAGGCTGGCTGCCAGTCGGGTAGGAAGAAGTTTTTTTGTGGGTGGAGTTATTATATCGCGACTTGATAAATTTGCAACAATTTCGCACACTCGTGTCTTTTGTTGTTTTCTATTTATTTTTTTTTTTACTGTTTGCCTGGCGGAAATTGGTGACAGTTGTTGTTTATTGACATGCCCGCAGCCACCGTGAAAACATTTTAAAATTTGTAAAACATAAAAACCGAATCACAGCTAAACAGCAGCAGGCAGGATGGAGAAAACCGGAAGGCAGGAAGAGACAACCAAAACACAAAATTCGCATAATATTTCACACCATTTATTTTGTTTTTAGGTTGATTTTATTTTTTTTTTGCTTGTCAGCTTCGGGGCTTGTTTCATATTGTAATCGGCTTGTTCCGTTGTGGCAACGGCTGTGTGCGATAAGGGAGAGAAACTACGAATCGGGGGTGACTGAAGATTTTTCAAATATATAGATAGATAGATAGTTCGGGACATATGTCTAAAATGAATGTTTTGTGGTTTTTTGGCAGAAAAATAAATATTTCTACACGAAATTGATATTTTTTAGTGAAATGGAAATATACACAAAACATTCATTTTAGACATATGTCCCGAACTATCTATCTTATCTATATATTTGAAAAATCTTCAGTCACCCCGATTCGTAGTTTCTCTCCCTTATGCCGCCAGCCACAACGGAACAAGCCGATTACAATATGAAACAAGCCCCGAAGCTGACAAGCAAAAAAAAAATAAAATCAACCTAAAAACAAAATAAATGGTGTGAAATATTATGCGAATTTTGTGTTTTGGTTGTCTCTTCCTGCCTTCCGGTTTTCTCCATCCTGCCTGCTGCTGTTTAGCTGTGATTCGGTTTTTATGTTTTACAAATTTTAAAATGTTTTCACGGTGGCTGCGGGCATGTCAATAAACAACAACTGTCACCAATTTCCGCCAGGCAAACAGTAAAAAAAAAAATAAATAGAAAACAACAAAAGACACGAGTGTGCGAAATTGTTGCAAATTTATCAAGTCGCGATATAATAACTCCACCCACAAAAAAACTTCTTCCTACCCGACTGGCAGCCAGCCTTCTAGGCAACTTGACAATTTCACGGCGTATTATTCAGATTTGCAATTTTTGGCCGTTATTTTAAATAAAACTGCAATTGCTGCTCTCATTTAGATTTAACCTGATTTAAGGTTTTATGTTCAAGTACTTTTGTTGCTGGCTGTGAAAAATTAATTGTACTTTATAGCTTCTTCGATGTGAGTGCAATGATTAATAGGCATGAGAATTAACTATATCAGGGCTTATATAATCTAGGGAAAAGTGCTAGAGAACTGTTGTAAATGTCAATAAGAACATCTCTAGTAAATTATAATATAATTATAGTTATCTATAAGAAAACTGAGGATTTCCTACTAATCACAGCTAATTGAATGCTGTTTTAGGTTCTTAAATAATTAAAACAAATTAGTAATGTAACTAATATGTACATATATGCCCATATTTTACTAACATGGCATATAAGAAGATGCGGAAAATATTTCTAACCTTAATTCAACTTTAGTTTTAACCCATTCGCATCAACTGAATACTTTGGCTTGCCGACGCGCTTGGCTTAACTAGGAAATTTCATGCTAGCCATAATTTTCAAAGCTAAAGACTTTTGCCTGCTTGCTGCTGCTTCTGCTGTTTGCTGCTCTTAGCTGACTTTATGAAAAAATACGAAGTATTAAAATCATAAATCTAATTGCAAATGCGCGTCACGTGCGCGAAACGTTCAGTCTCTGTCTCCGCTGCTCCTCCTTACCCCTCTTTGGGTAAAAGGAGCTGCCGCCATCGAAGACTTCAACAAACGTCGTTGTCGTCATCTACGAGTGTTGCATGCAACGCCAGTGTGTGTGTGTAGCACTTTAATAACAACATAAGGAATTTTACTCAAAAAGATTAACTTTTTCTATGCAAAATGGCATGCGTATTTCTACTATATACATACATATATATTATGTTCTAGCATAGTGCGGCGTAGATTTTTGAAATATTCATGATATAAAAGGCAGCTCTGATGAGCGGCAGGATAATAAAACAATGAAAGCTCAAGTAGCAAGAGCCATAAAAATATTTAATGCAAAACCAGAAACTCCAACCTAGATGACAATTGTATTTCACAAAGTAAAACCACAGTCAAAACCACACCCAGTCCATACAATAAGAAGAAATAAGTCTCCAAAGAGACATATGGTGCGGGTGCTGCCATAAATTCGTTTGGTGCCCTCGGCATATCCTGCTTTGGCAAACTTGCTCGCCCTGCCAACTTGTTGTTCAATTATGCAGCGAAATGTTTTATGTTCTTCTTTGCCGCCGTTGCCGTTGCCTTTGCCAAGTGCATAATTTCTTTGCCGGCAAAGGATGCGTGCAGCTACAAGCTACTTAAATTGGGAGTTCTCCTGTCTCAAGTCACTTTAGTTGATTAGTGTCGAGTGTGTCGCCTACTGAATAAGTAAGCAACATATTAACACAATCCGGCTACGTCTACAAATCCACCTGTTTGGCCTTTTTTTGTTTGTGAACACACAATGTTATTTACATAAACCTTTAGCATTTATCTTTGATACAACAATTGTTTGATCCGCAGACAAATTACCGCCAAGTGCGTAGGGAGTAGAACAAAAAGTACCACATAAACGCACAGATTATATATTCAAATGAAAAAAATGCAAAGACCCAATACGCAGGCCACATATTAAATAGTTGAGATTCTAATTTTTACGGAATTTTTCTACAATTTGAACTGGGAATACCCTTAACTGAACTGCTGTCAAATGGGATTATGTTAATTATTTAAAAACTCTTCATAGGAAAAATCCAACCTTAGCATTCATATGTGTTTTATTTTATATTTTTATACTAGTGTACTTTTTTGCTTTTATTTCATTAGCTTTTATACTTGACCTTCTACAAAGTGTGCTGTTGCAGCTGACTATGAAATTGTATATTCGATCTATTGCTCAAAATGGCAGACATTGCTTGTCATTAACAGTAACAGCTTCCCCAGAATAACAGTTACAGCTACAACAGCTACAGCAACAAGAACAGTCGACGCAGTAATCAGTCACATCGAGCATCGACTTTCCAAGTGAATGGGCGGGACGTGACCAAAAGCTTTATATATAAGCATAGATACATACATGTATATATTTCTGTTGGTATATAGAGCTTGCTATCCCTTTCTAGCTACCATTTGTATTCTATTTGCTTATGTAAAATACTTTTAACATAGCTCCCACTTTAACTCCATTCTTTTTCTCTTTCTCTCTTTCGCACTCTCTTTCTTCTATGCTGCTCCTTGTTTGCTTATTTACTTTTGGGGCCAGTCTGTTTAGTCTGTTTAGTCTGTCTATCTGTCTGTCTGTCTGTTTCTATGTATGTTCTGTCTGCCTTTTTTTCTGGCTTCGATATGTGACTGAAATATTAATGTAAAGTTCGCTCTCTCTCTTTCTCTGGCCTGCTCCTTATCAGCGGCGCTCTCTTTGTTGTAACACAAACACATATGCATTTAGTTTTATTTGCTTTGTTTTTGTCTTATGGGGCGAAGTGAAATGCAAGGAGGAATCGTGCGTGGATTTATTATGCTGATTTGATGTGCTGTCGACTGTGTTTTCTTTTTTTTAATAATAAAGAAAAAACATTTATTAATGATTAATAAAGTCAGCTTAAATTGTTGGCTGAGTCACTTGCAAAATCCACATTACAGTGACGCATTTTTCAATTCAACGATGGCAACAAGTTCAATATAAATCCCCTCTTGTTATACTCTTTTCAATTGAAAGCTCGACACAAACGTCAATCTCAAATCAATGATGGCTATCGTTACACATCATTTCCAAATTTCATGCATAGCCAATGAAGTGAACACACTAGCACACACACACTGAGAGAAAAGTAAGACCAGAAAACGATAGTAGCACTTTCTTAATCAAGTTACACACATCTATTCGTTTTCAGTGCACATATATACAAGCTTGCACTTAAAATGAAAAGTATGTGTAACATTATTTTCGAGTTGGTCGTGAAAAGCGTAAAAACATTTTGCATCTATTTTTCATTGCATTGTTGCATTCGACTTCAACGACACGGAGAATAAATGCGACTACATTTATAATTTGCATGCGACTTCAATATTAGCTCCACCAACCTTTGCTTCACTGTCCCCCCTCCATTTGCGCATTTGCATTTTTGGCGGAGGTAACTTTTTAATGAGATTTAATGGCGCCGCTGGGAACTTGGAGCACAGGAGCAGTCTGAAGTCTTGCAGTAGCCACAGTAAGTGAGCATTAAATCATTTGCAAGCGGATAAGGAGTTGAGCCTTGAGTGCTCCCGGCCATCCTCCAAACAACTTCTCCTCTGCTTTTTTAGCCAGGTATCGTGTTACAAAAGTGGCTGACATAAATCTTTCCCTCAGCGATAAGCGAAAAGTATTCAAAATGAATTATGAAAGTGGTCGCCTCGGGGTTGTAAGTCAGGAATCAGGATGAAGCCACCTTCCCTCGACTCTTTCCTTCTGCTCTGTTGCCTGTGTTGCATCCTGACCCAGGCGCCACATGTGCTGACGAGATTCATCATTTCATAATTAGAGCTCCACACACAAACACACCCACACACACACTTACAGTTTTTGACCGACTTTTTGTGGTCACAAGTGTTAATAATGGCGCATTTGTTGTCCTGTGTGCTTTCGTCCTGTTGTAAATGAAATTAAATTGTCCTTTCTCATTTTGATGCATATCAGTTGGAGGGGCAGGATGTGAAGAGAAGTTAGCCGAGGAAGGCATGGCAACATTGACAATAAATTAATATTAGCGTTCATCCAACAGCAACAACAAAAGCAACAACAACCCCCTGTGACGGAATAAACTAATAAAGCATATGGAGATAGTGGGCGGAGGAGTGTTCGGACAAGGTTACATGGTTTTGTGTGGATGTGTGTTAGCCACGTACGAGGATGGTAACATGTGTGGGGATTGAGAGAGGAGGAGTAAAAGGAGATGAAGTTCGACTGGTGTCAGTTTGCTGTCAGTGTGCAGCAGTTAGGAAAGAGAAATGGAACAGGGAGAAACATCAGTGTCAGTCAATTTGTGCAAACAAAGCGGGCTTAGATGATGAGAGGAACCTGCTCGATGGCTAATTGAAGTGTAAAAGAAAATAGCAAATTACAAATGCATGGTGCAATCAATGAAATAGGAGGAAAGAGAATGAGAAAGTTTAGTTTTAAGAAGGGTTTAATGAGTCCAGTGAAGGAAAACTAATATAGCCCAGGCTATGTTTACATACGTTTACTTACCTTATTCTGGGGTAATTGTTACCAATCATGCATTTTAAAGGCAATACGAAGGAGGATACATAGAGAATGGAGGCTTACTTTTAATGACACACACGCATACACACACTCACTCATTCACTCGCTCATTCACATTTGTAGAAAGATAATCACTGCATGTCCAACACCCCTACCCAGCCCACTCTCTGCTCATTGCAAACGTTTGTGTTGAGTCTTAAACTTAATGCATTATTCATTACACGGCTTCTCACACATTTTTCCTCATTTTGTGTATGTGTTATTTCCTAAATATTTTCCTTATTGCTGTGTGTGTGCCGGCAAAGTAAAAATTTAATAAAGAAAAATTCTACGTTCAGGACTAACGAACTTCCTGTTTGCTGGTCATTAGTTGCTCGAAAAACAAGCCAGTAAGTAAGTAAAAGAGAGAGTGTGAACGAGAAGAGGATAGGCTTAAGTCTTGGAAAATTATTGGCCGACGTTCTACGACGTTCGAAGCAATTAAAGTTGCTGCTGGCTGCATTTGGTATAATCGCATTGAAAGAGAGCTTACATTTATCGATTGTCGACAGTTGTAATCCCATCACTAACACCATCTAGCGTTATGTGTAGCAAATAAATTCTTCTTCATCGTCAGTTTTCTTATTATCTGCACATTTGGCCATTCGGCTGACTCTTATTGGCACTTTGACAACAATCTCTGCATTCTGATGTGCATTTCTATTCCTGGCAGGTATCAAGGACTCTTTCGTTTGTGTGTGTAAGTGTGTACTGAGCTTTTGATCACACATCGAAAAAACAACGTAACGAAACAAAATCGAGAAAACAATTTCCACTAATGCGCAGAGCAATGGAAAGCAACGCTATGGAAAATAATGCCATCGTAGCCGGAAAATCAACACAAATGGAAACACGTGCAATAATCGTTCCTTGTTCTAAAAAGAGAGACGAAAAAAAACCGTTGTTGTTGGGTGCAAACATTAATTTTATGTTTGTTAATTTCTTTTATTTTCGAGCAGTTTTTTGCTTTCTATTTCGCCTTTGACTATTTCACGCGCATTTGCATAAATTCCAAGGCGTTTCAGGACAAAAGAGAAGTTAAAAATGTAGAATTGGAAAAAACCGTTGCGCCCAAAACAATTGTAGAAAAATTGCGTTAAATTTATCGTCTGTAAAGGCAGCAAAATATAAAAATTGCCCCTCGAAATTAGTTCAACTAACCAGCCACAGCCCCAGTTGCCACAACCCCTAACCCAGATAGCAACCCTTTCAGACCCGCACATATGTTGCCTAGAAAAAAGAGACCACTTGAGCTCAGTTTTTTTTTGTGCGTGTTGTTTTTGGCATCACACTTGTAGCTGCATATAAATCTTCTTTCCTTCATTTCGATTTAAAATGTAGCAGGCACAAAGATTTATGGCTGACATTGTCGAACTGTTCGATTACAAGCCCATAATCGAAGTTAAACCCTTATAAAAGGTTTCACAAATCGCATATGTGGGATCATAAATCTCTTTTTTTTCTAGCCTCATGTAATCAATATTATGACTTGTCAAATTATTGTGTACTTCTGTCGCTCATCTTTAAAGGATGTTTTTTTCCTTGGCCTCCTTAGCTTAGATTTGGTTTTTCTCTTATATTCCTCAAGCTCTCCCTGGGGCGACATTTTTTGTGGGTTCAATTTCCGCTACCTTTAACATTGAATGACCAATTAATGCTAATTTTGTTTAACCCTTTTCGGTTGCAAATCGTTGAACTTGCAACATTTCTTGTTTAATTAGCGCAAAGCAGTTGATTTTTATAGCCACTAAAAGGACATTTCATGGAGCCAGCTGTCGTTGTCCTTGTGCCCGAGTGCAATGTGTGATTGATGGCCAGCTATGCATGATTATGTAAATCCCAATGACCTTTGTCCCTTACTCCGGACACAGAGCAAGTGTGCAAAATTGCAGAATTATGAAAATTTTTGCTATGGCTCCATAACAAGAAACGACATAATTTGTCATCGTTTGGCAACAACTACAAATGGTGGATGATATTGCCCATATTTTGTGTGGAATGGGTTAGAGCAGTGGACAGGGCCTGTGTTAATGAAAACATGTGTCAGCAATAAAATGATAATCATGATTTACATTGCAGCAATCATCTTCGATAAATGATTGCAAATCGAATATGTGAGCCAAAAGAATTTTAATTGCTTAAGACTCACAGACAGACATTAATCGATGATAGCTGCTTTCAGCAGGTCTGGCAACGCTGTCAACGCCCCAACTGATTGAATTAACATTCTTGTCTCACCCTTAACCACTAATTTGTAGCATTAGTGCCAAAATTAAATTATTGTTTGCGTACACTTTTGAGTTATGCAAAAAAAAAAAATAAGCCCAAGCTTGTCCCCCTTTTTGTAGAATTCGATTTTAAAATGCGAAGCTGGAGAATTTTGCAAAAAGACTGCCCTTAATTTGTACCAGCACCAAGAAAAGAAAGGGTTGACAAGGGTTGAAATTATGGAGGGGTGTCAATATGTGAACAATGGCAAATTTGCATGAGATAAGAGTTGGGGAAGGAAAAGGATTGGAAACGGAAACAGAACATGTTGAGCTGGTGAGAACATTCATTAGCTTTGACTTTGTGTATTGTTATTTCGAGTACTTACTAATTACCTACACAAACATTGAGCTAAGATACTTTTCAGCTTAAATCTTTGTACAAATATGCAGCATATTTTAGAATTAGAGTTGATTAGGTAAACAGTTGTGGTTTTTTAACGGAGTTGTGTGGTGTTTCCTCTATACTTAATCTTGTCTCAAAAAATTATGCATTACCTTTAGTATAACACTATATAAATCTTTTATTCTTTATACTTTCAGATTTCATAAATAATTGTCTGGTAAGTTTTTTATACATACGAAAAGTAACTGATAATCTATAATGCAATGGAAACATCCTTCAAGCATCCTATACATTTAAGAATAATTTTGATTGCAATCAGTAAGGCCTGAACCATATATCAGGCATCTCTTTCTAATTAACTGCCGCTTTTTTGCCTCAGTTGAACTTTTAAAGCCGCCATAAACTTTACTTGCAACATGCTTATCAAAATTGTTTTGTTTGCACTTTTTAATTTACTGCAATTGAGCTGCCAACTCAAAATACGATAAGAAACGCATAAAACTTGGCCGGTGCTTCTTCTTCTGCTGTTTTGTTCTTCGCTTCGTTTGTGCCTCTAAACTAAGCCAAGTGCAATAATTCAAAGGCCACCCACAACCAACCCCTTTGGAGTGTATAAAATGCCACTTGCGTTGCTCGGTCGATTTTTGGATTTGTTTTTTAAAATGCCGCAGGGATCGATTATTACCGTTCAAATTCGCATAAAACGTGCGAGTTGCCAAAAACCGATTTTAAACTGGAGATGGCAGAGAACAACAGAAAAAAAGAACACAGAATTTACAATTGGAAATTGTACAGCTTAAGCATATGTGCTCCCTTTGTGGGTGTGCATTGAGATTGTGTGTTCGGGGGTAGGCAATAATTTAAGGTATTTGAAGTCAATTCAAAGTCGCATTCAATTCCTTTTGGCACACAGTCTGCGATTTCGCGATATGAATCTCAATAAAAATGCATTTAAAATGTTGACAAAGGAGCTACTGCTTCACTGCCTTATACCCATTTGAAAGTACACTTCATTTTCGCAATTGCTTAGGCTTAGAGAAGTATAGGAGGGTTCGACAATTGCAAAAGAAAATATTTTCCATTTTGCACGCAATTTGGCAGTAACTCAACTACAGCTGAGTCCGGTAGAAGTAAAGCCACCTGCTCGGATATAAATAAAGTGAGTTCCTACCTAAAAAGTAAAATTATTCAAATACTTAATTTGAAACGAATTTTTGAACATATTGAAATGACACACAGGAGAATGGCTTAAAAATAGTTAAGAAAGAAAGACAAATTGTCTAACAAATAAATGCTAAGCAAAATTGTTAAATCACACTCTTAAGCAGTCAACAGATATATATCTGAGAAGTGGCGCCTCAATAATCAGTACAGTTAATATAGTTGCATTGTTAGTATTATGACAGTTATTATGAGAGGCAGACACAAAAACAGGAACCAATTGTGCCTCTTGTTTGTTTGTTTCCTAAGTGCAACCAATGTGCTTAGCTAGCCACCGTAGTGGTTTTCCACAGAAAAAGGTCAGAAGTATGTACGTTTTGAAAATAATGTCATAAATTTCATAAAATGTCAAACAAGTCAGCAGACACCTGCCCAGAATTCTACCTGAGTAGAAGCCATACGAGAGGCAGTTAAAAGAACTTATGCCAGGGATTTTCTGGTTGATTAAATACAACAAAGTCTCATTTGTGATGCAGTTTTGTGCAATGCGATGACAACATCAAAGTCAAAGTCAAACTAAAAGAATCTGGTCTGGAAAACTTGTGCTGTGTGGCAAGTGCTGGCGGGTAATTATGTTGAACAATGAGCAACAATTTCCAGTTGCTTGCAGTTCCAATTAGTCACATTACACGACCAGCAGCAAAAACATGTTTCATACCATAAATGGTCAATAGAATGATACTCACACAACCCACAAGTCTGCTTAAAGTACAACATACATACTGACATACAAGCATTTAAAGATACAAATCTGTGCTGAGATCGAATGTGGAGCGTTGAGGCTCGAAAAATACTGATATGAACTTATGACTCTTTGGGTTAACTAACTACTAATGCCATTTGACAGTTGCTATGACAGTTGATTAGCCATAGTTAGATTGCCTTCTTTGACTAGAGCCAAATGCAGTTTGTTCGCTAATTGAATGCAATTAAAAAAGGAAATTTAAATTTAAATTGCAGCAGACTCCGCGAGACTCGGGCACACACTAAGGCACGTGTCCATCAAGCTGGACGCCAGATTTAGTCGTCGTCGTCGTCGTCATCATAGTCATAGTCATCCTCGTCGTCGTCGTCGTCTGTGTCGGGTGATCCCTAAATGGTTCGGGCACGGCGTTCAGCTTATAAGGTTGACCACAGCGATCATACGTGGAATTCAATTTTAATTTATGGACACTCTCCTGAACGCCCCAACAACGCATAGTGCTCACTTTTTTACATGGCCAAATGAGGCCAACTATTGAAATGGAGCTGCTCCTATCTGAGCACTTATTGTGGTAGAGAAACACTGAAGTTAAAGGATACATAGTCTGGTTGAATTTCGTTTTAATATAAATCTATTTAAATACTTTCCGTGAAGCTAAAATATCCGCTTACCTTTTATTTAGAGTTATAGAGTTTCCGTTGCCACTGAAAAATCTCAATGTTAGATTAGTTTTCATAGATTTGATTACTCAAGCTACCTGCTTAAAAACGAATTTCTTATGAATGAAGCTATCTTAACTCACCCACTCCTCTCCTCAAAAACGAAGCGCGACAATTAACAAGTCTGGTCGGAGAACAGAGAATAATGATTTCAATCTTGTCGCAGCACGCGCTCTGAATTTCATAAAAAAAAACTTTTCATTCAGTTTTCTCAAGATTTCAATTGACGCCCGCACCTTTTATTTGTTTTTGGTTGTTTTTTGTGTGTTTCTCCTAATTTCTATCTTAAATTCTGTTTCATTTATGATGCCTTCTTCATTTTTGTTCAAGATGCTATCAACTTCCATAGCAAATAGCGAGACGATGCACGTGCTTCACATTTTAATATGTTCAGTTCCTTTTTGATTTTATGAATGAAAAAAACCAAATTGGAGACAAAAAAAACACATACAACATTTCATTAATGATTTTGGTGTTACTTAAAGTTAAAGTATTGCCTTAAGGCAGACATCATTTCTTTCTAGATACATACTCGCCTGCATTTCCCAAGCAACCCCTCAAGTCTCAAGGTTAACTTTCTGCCTTGTACTATGATTTATTACTGCCAATAAATTGAACAAGACCTTTTCTTAGTTTATTTCACGCTCTAATTTTTTTTGATAAAAGCTATTGCTTCATACGTATGCTGGTTGGTAGCAGATGGAAAACTCCGTGCCACATTTGCCACACGCATTTATTTCTGCATAATTTTCCAATATTTTATATGACAGCCATAAAATTGTCAGCACAATTAGAAGCAGGTTGCAAAATTATCCAAGACGCAACTTGTTCCCGATAGACTTACATATATCATGCCTCGGGGGAAGGTTAAGAAACTGGAGCAGTCTGTTGCAAAATGTTAAAGATCCATCATAAGAAAACATAATTTGTTAAATGAGCAACGCGCATATTTAATCAAAAATTAGTTCCTAACTTTCTTCTCCTCCTTCATACAGCAGCAAATCTTTTTACACTTCATTTATTACGTTACCCCATCAAAATATGTCAAAAATTTGATTATGTTTATCTTTCGATAAAAAAAAAGAAAACTACAGCTAATCATAGCTGACCAAAGGGTTCTCCAGAAGCGTGTTCTAGCATATTAGCAAACCTAAATATCATTCTCTAGGGTGCAATACTCTCGTATACGTATCATAATTCATCTCGGCCCTCAAAGCGAATAGAGGTCATTTGTTATGTTGCAAGAACAAAAATAAAAACTCACTTCAAGCCGTGACGAAAGTGTCGTCACACATATGAACCAAGTTCCAGGGTGACATATGTGTAGAGATGGGAGATTGGGTGGCTAGTTCTGGGGATGTTACTTTGACTTGAAGATGCTGATATGCACTTGCCGGTTTTTGACAAATGATGCGCTCTGGCTACAAACTCTGTGATTTATCAAGAGTCAAAAAGAGAATTATCAAAAAATTTCGCTTTTGCAAGAAATATCTTACAATATTAATGAAAGCCATTCCAAAGTATATCGAGGTAAGGTTAAAGTTGAGAACAAGTTTGCTTTGGCCAAGAGTGCATTACAACGAGATACCCTGTATGTAGCAAATGAATATGACTAGCTCTGAGCTTGTTTCTGGACGAGTCCGCCCTTTCTTTAAATTTTCAATGGGAATCTTAAAAAGCTTATGATGACAATGTCAAAGTAGAAAATAAAAAGAGTTTATGGACTTTTAGTTCATTGCACCTTGGGTGTGTGGGTGCGACAAGGTGTAGCAAGCGGGAAAAGGAGAGTGTGACAGAGTAGGTGGGGGGTCAGTAGCTATTGCAGCAGCTGTTTTACCGCTGCTTTTAGACTCTTTCTCTTTCGATGGTCCGGTCCAGCATGCGTATCGATTTTGGCTCAGACGCCGTCGCAAACGTGACAAGCATTTCCAATTGCACAGCTCAAATGTTCGAAAGGGGAAGTTCGGGGGAAGGTCAAAAACCTAAAATTCTTTGGTCACTTACAGCCAAACCTAGAACGAAAAGTTCAAAGTGTCAAAGAAATTAGCTAATAATTATTTTTGCTTTTACTTTCGATTTTAAGCGACACAGAACTTTAAAAGGCAGCGTCAAGCTGTCTGCTCTGTCTCCGGTTCTCAGTTTCTTGTGTTTCTCTTGATTCTCCCGCAATCCGGTATTCGGTAATCGTAAAGCTTGAGGCCTTAAGTGCGGACATGCTGCGAACATTTATCTTAATTGCCATTCAATTGGGGACACCTCAGCCAGCGAATTCAATTTGCATACACACGCGATGCTGCCACTTTTGCCACAGCTGCCCCATGTCCAAAGCTGCATGCGGCTACTGTGTCTCAGTGACTCTGGTCGTGTGTCTTTCAAATTCCATACACACAAGAGCGATACTTGGCTCCTTCTGTTGCTGCTGTTGCTGCAATCACCGATGCTCAATGTTTGTGCAACTAATTAACATTTTTAATGGGCAATCCTTGTAGGCATTTGCGAAGCATCCCAGGCCGACAAATGAAGTGGAAACAACACAGCTTTAAAAGATTTTTCCAACAACGTGAACGAATAGTATTTTTTGATTTAGAGCGCAATTAATATCGATCTTAAGCTATCTAAATAAATAATCCTCCTTTCCATAATTCCATATCTTGGCTTACATCTCAATTGTAAAAGTTGTGTAGTTATGCTTTCTAATCATATAATCTCTTCACACCCAAAATAGACTTAGAACGCGTCTTCTTGGCTTCCTTCAGTGTTAGCT